>CM042848.1:31543940-31953940 GCA_023653725.1 Bungarus multicinctus
CAGCAAGGGAGACCCCCCCTCCTTCCTGTCCATTATTCAGATACAAGGGATACCTCATTGTCATATATTAAATTAGATGGTGTAGGTCGGAAACTTCAGAGTTTTGATTTAGCCATTTTCATAGCTATGTCACTCTAATGTCAGTTGTGTCATCTAATCCTGTTGGAAAGAACACTAAGAGGCATTGTTTATTTCCAAAAAGGTACTAGTGATCCATGTTTATATTAATTGTAGAATTCAGTTTAATTATAAATTTTGGTTTGATTGAATGTGCTGTTCTCACAAGTAAATCTAGAATATGTAGGACCTAAAAGGAAAAAAAAACTGTTTCCTGTGAGAATTCTTATTTGAAATGGGGACAAAATGTTAAAGCTTTCATGTAAAGGAAAACTAGGAGCTCCAACTGGACAGTTTGCAGAAAATAGATGAAATAGTTAAGGAAAAAAAATTCTGTTGTATTCCAGAATTTAATAACCAATTTCTTTCAAATGTCAGAGAAGAAACAGCAAGAAGTAGACAGCTTAAACATTCTTGTGCCTTAGTGAAGATTTCAGTTCTCTGATTTCTCTTCAATTAAGTTCACATCTGGGAGAAATGCAGTTTTAATATTGGCAGCTTTATACATTGTTACAGCCAGTTTATTAGTAATGCAACAATACTGATCTGAAAACAATTTCATCCTAAGTATAATCAGTAAGTTGTATACTGGGCATCTTTAATGAAAATGAATCAACTGATGCAATATATTGCTTGACAAGATTGCTAGTGTGGGCTGGTCAACATTCAATGTATTATTTTGTGTTGGATTAGTTGGAAAAGTAATTTCATTGAAAGTGTTCTTTATACAGCTTCATTGACTAAAGGCAATATTTTCAGTTGGATCACAGTTATATGCCATTCCATCCAAATAGATTGGTATATGTGTGTGTATAATTAAGGAACAATTAAAATAATATTTCAGAAAATAGTAAATGCCCTTTCAGAATCTTAATCTTGGGACAAAGAAACAGAATGATCTTAATGCCTTTCAAAATGTCAGAATAATAAGAGAGTAGGTGCTGTTTCCAAATAGGTCTGTCATCTTGTCTCCTCTCTTGCACTTTTGCTTGGATGCTGAATCTTCAACAAGCTCTCTAGATAACCAAATGGCCAGTCATATTTTCCCAAATAATTCATGATATAACAAGGCAGTACTATATAAGAGTTATAACATTTTGTATTGGAACTAAAACTTCGTTGACAGCTAATGTAATGGTAAAATTGATTGACCCTGCCATAATGGAGTTCCCTGATTAGGAATCTGGTTGCTGCATTCTGTGTCAAATGCAGCTTCTGTCAATAACAATTGGAAATGTTCCTCTATATTGCCAAATCCAGAATGAAGTACTATACTTAGAGAAAAGAAAAATAATAGTCTCAGAATGACCTTTAGAGTCTTGAGACTTGAGTGTTACTTGAATATTCATGTGGAGATGTCAAACATGCAGAGTATCCAAGGAGATAATATAGCTGAATTAAGTATTAATTATTCCTAATCTTCCTCCTCCTGCAAGGAAGAGTGGGAATAATGTTCCAAAATCAGTATAGAAAGAATATTAACTACAGGAAATGTTTGAAAGTTCTTATTTCTGTCATAGCTCTCTTAAAGGCTATTAGCCAGGCTTTTTTATGAACAATGCTGTCCTGTGGCTCAAGATCATTTATGGAAGCAGGGGGATGGAGCTGAAAAGTCTTCATAGGGATAGCTAAGACCTAGCAGAAGAGAAGAGCTGTTGATTAGAGAAGGTGCTGCTGTTATAAGGATGTTTTGAAGATGCTGGTGAGGAAAATAAATAGAAGTCACAATGTTCATAAGAATCTCAGCTCAGAACACAAAGTGTTGACATTTCTGGTGAGCCTAACATTGATGCCAAAAAAAGTGGATAATTACAGGAAACATGCCATTAAAATATCTTTGAAGTTAACGAGATATTGTCAAATTATCCACTCCATATAGCTGGGTTTTTGCAAGCAGGTGGCAGGAATTCTATTTTTGCAATTACCTTGTGATCAGCTGACAGCTGTGGAATTCCATCATGTTTATGGCCACTAATCTCAATTATTTGGACAGATTTGATGGGCTCATCTCTTAATCACTTCGAAGGGTTTTTTTTTTTTTTTTTGCTTTCTTTGGATTGCAAGTCTTACTGAAAACACTGGATGGGTGTATTCAATTCTTGTATAAACTTGAATGCTTCATGGATATAAGCATATCAGGTGATGTGTATTTGTGTAATGAGAGAAGGTATGGCCTAAGGAGATCAACACTATCAAGGTGTGCATAATTATTAGGCAGCTTCTTTTCCCCAGACAAAAAGATTTAACTGACTTTGAAAAGTCAAAAATGATAAAAAGTCTTTCAGTGGGATGCTGCAGCACTCTTGAAATTGCTAAGTTATTTGGGTATGATCACAGAACCATCAAACATTTTGTTGCAAATAGTCAACAGAGAACAAGAAACGTGTTGAGAAAAAAAATGCACTTTTAACTGCCAAAGATTTGAGAAGAATAAAACTTGAAACTATCAGGAACCCATTATCCTCCAGTGCTGTCAAGTTCCAGAACTGCAACCTACCTGAAGTAGCCAGAAGTACAAGGTATTTAGTTCAGAGATACAGCCAAAGTAAGGAAAGTTGAAACCTGACCACACTGAACATCAGTTGAAATGGCAAGACTGGGCTAAGAAATATCTGAAGACATATTCTTCAAAGTTTTTATGGACAGATGAGATGATGGACTGGATGAATGGGCCTGTGGCTGGATCGATAACAGGCACAGAGCTCCACTTCAACTCAGATGCCAGCAAGGTAGAGGTGGGGTACTAATAAGGGCTGGTATTATTAAAGAGGAGCTAGTTGGACCTTTAATGTAAAAAGAAAAGGAAATTGACATACCTTTGACAAGTTCAGGGAAAAAAATAACAAAATTGATAATTGGCAGGAATACTCAATAATACACATCTGCTTGAACAAATGAGACTTAAGGAAGATGGAAGGTCTACTCTGAAGCCCTTTCCAAATGGGGTTATAGAATTAGCAGCATTTGTAGTGAGAAAATACATTCAGAAAATCATTCTGTTAGAAAGTATGGCACAACAGCAATAGACCAGCTTTGAAATGTAGGGTAAAAACTAGCCACAACAATCCAGATAAACAGTTGACGTATCAGTTGCAAAAAGAGAAAGAGCTTATTACTTCTATTTTGGATAATATCAGGTATGTTTGAACACGATAACAATCAGTTTGTTAAAAAATAATTTTAGATTATAGAAGAAATATTGAATAGAAGTATTAACAATATGAAACATATTGATCAGCAAAAGAAAACTCCAATTATAAAGATAAGTCAAAAAATTGTTACAGTACAGAAATTGAAACTGAGTAAGTTTCTGTAGCTTTTAAGTAGATTAGGAAATAAAGCTATGGATTAAATCTGATCTGTCACTCACTGGAATCTCAGTAAGATAAGTAAAATAGTACCTCCAACTCCTAACTTCTTTCATATTTCATGAATTTGGGCCATGAAAGCCTGAAAATAGCAGTAGTATCATCTAAAGAAAGTATGAGTGGCTGCCCAAAGACATTATATTCTGTCATATTCTGAAGAGTATAAGGTCATAAAAGCCTATGCTAGACTACAAATATATATTTATTTTATTTATTTATTTATTTATTTATAAAATTTTTATACCGCCCTTCTCCCTAGGGACTCAGGGCGGTGTACAGCCAAATCTAAAACCCCGACAATAATACAAAAGTTAAAAAAGATTAAATTGGATATTTGGCCGAATAAAAGCCCACCCCACCCCCTTAAAACCCCCAAATTAAAATTACTAGAAAGCAAAAAGCAAATGGAGACAAATTAAAACCCTCTCTCAGCCCAGGCCGGCCTGCTCGAAAAGCCAGGTCTTCAGCGCGCGCCTGAAGGACCTCAGGTCCATGTCGGTACGCAGTTCCGGTGGCAGAGTATTCCAGAGGGCAGGGGCCGCCACAGAGAAGGCCCTACCCCTTGGGACCGCCAGGCGACACATGGCAGCCGACGGAACCCGGAGGAGGCCCTCCCTGTGTGCACGCACTGGCCTGCTGGAGATCACCGGTAGGATGCGGTCCTGTAGGTAACCTGGTCCAATGCCATGGATCGCCCTAAAGGTCAGAACCAGAACCTTAAAGCGAACCCGGAAAGCCACCGGCAGCCAATGCAGCTCGCGCAGGAGAGGCGTCACGTGGGCGCTACGTGACGCCCCCATGATCACCCGCGCGGCCGCATTCTGCACCAGTTGGAGTCTCCGGGTGCTCCCCACAGGGAGCCCCATGTAGAGGGCATTACAATAGTCCAGGCGAGAGGTGACAAGGGCCTGAGTGACCGTGCGCAGGGCGTCCCGATCCAGAAAGGGCCGCAACCGGTATATCCGACGGATCTGATGAAATGCCCCCCTGGAGACGGCCGCGACATGGTGTTCAAGCGACAGCCGCACATCCAGGAGGACTCCCAGATTGCGAGCCCTCTCTGTGGGGGGCAAAATTTCCCCCCCAATAGCCAGCGACGGAGTCAACTGGCTATATCGGGGCGCCGGGAACCACAGCCACTCGGTCTTGGATGGGTTGAGCCGGAGCCTGTTCCCGCCCATCCAATCCCGCACGGCCTCCAGGCACCTGGACATAGCCCCCACAGCATCGTTGGGGTGGTCCGGGGTGGAGATGTATAACTGAGTGTCATCTGCATAGAGATGACACTTCACCCCAAGGCCACGGATGATCTCGCCCAGCGGTTTCATATAGATGTTGAACAAAAGAGGGGAGAGAACCGACCCCTGAGGCACCCCACAAACCAGGGGCCTAGAGGTGGACCTCTCCCCTCCCGCCAACACAAATTGCGAACGGTCAGAGAGGAAGGAGGAGAACCATCGAAAGACGGTTCCCCCAATTCCCAACCCCTCCAACCGTCGCAACAGGATACTATGGTCGATAGTATCGAAAGCCGCCGAGAGATCTAATAGGACCAGGACAGAGGAGAACCCTCTGTCACGAGCCCTCCAGAGATCATCAACCAACGCGACCAATGCCGTCTCAGTGCTATGCCCAGGCCTGAAGCCCGATTGGAATGGATCGAGGTAAGTTGTTTCCTCCAGGTACTGAGGAAGCTGACGTGCCACCACACTCTCAACAACCTTCGCCACAAAGGGCAGGTTGGAGACTGGACGAAAGTTATTTAAAACAGCTGGATCCAGGGAAGGCTTCTTGAGGAGGGGCCGCACCACCGCCGTCTTCAGGGCGGTAGGAAGCGACCCCTCTCTCAGAGAAGCGTTGATAATCCCCTGGAGCCAGCCTCATGTCGTCTCCCTGGCGGCCGAAACCAGCCAGGAAGGGCACGGGTCCAATAAACAGGTGGTGGCATTCAGACTCCCCAGCAACCTGTCCACACCCTCGGCAGTCACAGGATCGAACTCCCCCCAGATAACATTCACAAGACCTGCCCCGGACACCTCCCCCGGGACCATCCAATTGGAGTTAAGCCCCTCCCGGATCTGAGCGATTTTATCATGCAGGAATCGAGAAAACTCCTCTGCTCTACCCTGCAAGAGGTCATCCCGCGCTCTCGGTTCGAGTAGAGAGCGGGTCACTCTAAACAGGGCGGCAGGCCAATTTCCTGCCGACGCAATAAGGGCGGAGAAATATGAAGATTTCGCCGCCCCTATCGCCACAAGGTAAGTCTTAATATGAGATCTTACCTGTGTTCGGTCAGATTCAGAACGAGTCGCCCTCCAAATGCCCTCTAGACGTCTTTTCCGGCACTTCATCTCCCGTAGCTCCTCCGTAAACCACGGAGCCAAATGGGATCTGTGCCGGGTCAGAGGTCGCAGAGGCACAACTCGGTCTAGAGCCCCGGCGGCCGACCCATCCCAGGTGGCCACCAGGTCTCCAGGCGAGCTGAGAGCCAGAGACTCAGGAAATGGCCCAAGCTCCCTCTGGAACCGCTCCGGGTCCATTAGGCGCCTGGGGCGGAACCATCTAAGTGGCTCCGCCTCCCTGCGGTGGGGGGTGGCGGAACAGAAGTCCAGTCTAAGGAGGGAATGATCTGTCCATGACAAGGGAGTGATGACTAAATCCCCGCACTTACAGTCATTCAACCACTGCCCAGAGACAAAAATCAGGTCCAGCGTGTGTCCTCCTATGTGAGTGGGAGCAGAAACTAACTGGGTCAGGTCCATGGCCGTCATGGAAGCCAAGAACTCCGGGACCAACCCAGAGGTTTCACCGAGCGATGGCAGGTTGAAATCCCCCATGACTAAAAGCCTGGGGGTCTCAACCGCCAGCCCGGCTATCACCTCTAGGAGTCCGGGCAGGGCTGATGAGACGTGGCAGGGAGCCAGGTACGTCAACAAAAGGCCCATCTGAACCCCATGCCCCCACTTCACAAAAAGAGATTCACAGCCAGCCGTCTGAGGGACAGTGGCCTCCCTAGGACAAAGGACTTCCTTTATAAGCACCGCCACCCCGCCACCCCTTCCCTGAGCCCTAGGCTGGTGAAATGCAAGGAAACCTGGTGGGCACATCTCAACCAGAGGGACACCTCCCTCTGGGCCCAACCAGGTTTCGGTGACACCTACCAGGTCCGCGGCCTCCTCCTGAGCCAACTCAAAGATCAGGGGGGCCTTATTAATCACGGACCTGGCATTGCACAACAGCAGCCGGGTATTCAGGGCCTGAGATTCTGGACAACCAGGACTACAGGATGGGTAAGGAGGGTCGGAGCGCGCTACCGCTTGTAAACATCGGGAGCGCGATCCCCTAACCGGATATGGCCCTCTACCCCCCGCATACCTACCTCTCCCAGTCACCGTGCTAATAGAATTGGCCCCCGGCTGCCCACCCTCTGTCTGCCCCCCCGACACGGGAACCCCCGAGGCCCCCCAGGCGCGCAAGCCGGCCCGGCTGCCCCCAGTTCCATGCGGGCTGTCTCCCCCACCCGCCCTGGACCTTTCCCCCTTAAAAAACCCCATTAAAAATTTGATAACCCCAGGATTACAATGCTTTCCCCGGTTTCCCCGGTCCCACCATCGCTCCGGATCCCAGGATCCATCATTACGGAAGGTCTTAGAGAGCTTCGAAGGCCACCTAAGGGAGAGGGGGACATCCCTCAGGGCCCAAAGCTCTGCCCTCTTGGGTGTACCACTGGGTGTTTTTTACAAATGAGTTATGTTCATGCAAGAACTACAATTAGAGCCAAGTACAGGTGGTTTTCACTTATGACTGTTCATATAGGAACTGCTTGAAGTCTGATGGATCCTCCAAAAGGTTCTAATCGCTATCCCCCATAATCACAATCATTTTGGGCCCTCAGCAACTGGCTTGCATTTAGGGTTGTTTGCTGCCTCCAGTCATCAGACCATGATCTATGCTTTTTCTGGAAAACAGTGTTCATTATGGCTGTAAATCAATGTGTTACTACATAAAACACATTTCTTCATTGCCATTAACACAGAACTATTAAAATAACCAATATCATTCATGTTAATTTTTGAAAAGTTTCCCCATATGCCAATCCCCATGAAATTACATGTAAGGATTTGCCCCCAGCTGGTCCCTCAGAAAAGCAAAACTCGAATCTATTGAGTTGAATCAAGAACTTTTGCTGGGAGTGTGAGTGCAGTGAAGTCAAGTGAAATCTGAAAAAGCCCATGAAAAGTACAAAGCAATTCTTTCATCCCCAAACCCAACTCCTCTGACCAGTCCACCACCGGCAGCCAATGTTATGCTGCAAGGTTGTTTTGAGAACTCCAAGGTCATAGGCAGATAACGGTTCACTCTCAGGGCATGATGGCCTTGACACGAGGCTGGAACTGCCTGGAAGAAAATCTGCTCTTTCTCCGAAGACTATCCCCCCTCTTTAATTCTCAAGCAGTTACAGCAAAAGCACGTGAAAAACACTAGCAAGTTGTCCTTCCTTCCCACCTTCCAACAGAATGGCAGGACACAATGTGGACCTGATACGTTACCCCCCCTGAACAGCGACATTAGTCCTGAAGAAGAAAAATAACAGGGAGAGAAGAAACAAAAAAAAAAAAAAAGACATACATTTGGGTTTGTCAGAATACTGATTATGGAAGTAGTTTAAAAGTTTAGGTGCTCTAACATGATGATAGTCAATCTACTCATTCTGAGCAGTTGGGAAATCTTTCCAGGCCACTAAGTATTGAAGGGTTTCCCCTATGCTTATGGGAATCTAGGATTTCTTGGATTTCAAAATGTTGCTTCCCTTCTATCATCAATGGCTCAGGGTTGGATGGAAGTTAAGGGGAACAGTGGTTTCAATTTTCAATAAGGTGCAGTAAAACACAGGGTGAACCTGCCATCTAGCTCTACCATTACTGAGTTGATGTGCTTAATTGGGAAAGACCCCACAAACTTGGGCCCTAGTTTCTTCAATGGCTTAGAAACTGAAGGTAGCATGTAGAGAGGTAGAACAATCACCAATCTTGACTGGTTTGGATTTCACGCTTCTTGTCATCCTGCTTCTTATAAGCCTCACTGCCAGAGCCTTTTTCACCACCAGCCATGCATTTCGCAGTTGGGTGATCCACTCTTTCAACGATGATATCAGTGGATTCTTAAGGGGTAGTTCAGGCATTGGGTCTTGTCTGTAACCACTCTAACAGGAGTGAAGCCCATGCTACTATGCACAGAATTATTATACGCTACTTCCGCAAAAGGCAATAAATCAGTCCAGCTATGTTGTTGATAATTTATATAATATCTAAGATACTATTCCAATACTAAATTTGTACCCTCACACACCCAATTAGTTTGGGATGTGGTGACTTCATCTACGTTCCTAGTCAGTACCAAGCAGGTTAAGAAAATCCTTCCAAAATTAGAGGTGAATTGCACCCCTTTGTCTGAAATAATACATTGGATGCTCCATGTAGTCTGTAGACATGGTGCAGAAATAGTTTGGCCAAACCCTGTGCTGAGGGGATCTTTTGACGGGACAAAATGCAGCTGCTTAGAAAATAAATCAGTTATCACCTATATAATTGTATTTCCTGAGCTATCTGGAAGTTTGACAATAAAATCCATGGAGATCTCTCTCCAGAGTGCTGAAGACTCCACCACAAATTGGAAGAGTCCTGGAGTCTTCCGTTGCCGTCACTTGGCTGAGGCACAAATAGGGCAGCTTGCTACATAGCTTTCAATGTCTTTTTCAGAGATGGCCACCAAAACTGCCTTTTGATCAAATGCAAAAAGTTTACAGAAACAAAATATCCAGCAAGCTTGGAGTTGTGGCTGTTCTCCAAGATCATTAACCTCTGACTCTCTGGCACATATATCTTAGCCCTACCTAGGCTAGTCTGTCCGGAATGAGCATATGTTGCCATGGTTTGGAAACCATTTGTTGTCTTTCAGAGTGGTTTTAAGTGCGGCTGTCATCTTGTTGTCAATTTGTGGTTTCTCTTTTGCTTGCACTCAGGTGGTGACTTGGGTAGCCAGTTGACTGAATGGGAGCAGAGGTTTGACTACTTCTTCTTTAGGGCAATTGTATTGAAGCATTTAAGACAAAAGCATAAGCCAAGAAGTTCTTGCCCCCTGGGAGGTAGTGTAACACAAAGTTAAAGAAGTTAAATTATTGTTCCCATTGCACCTGCTTAGGAGATAGCTTCTGTGGGATTTTCAATGCCCCTAGGTTCTTGTAGTCAATCCACACTTCAAATGACACTTTGCTCCCCTCAAGGAAATGGCTCTAGGTTAGAAGTGCCCAATGCACTACGTAAGCTTCCTTCTCTCATATTAGTCACCTTTGCTTAGTCCCTGACAGTTTTCTGGAAGTGTAAGCAAAGAATTGTAGCTGGCCACTATCATTTTTCTGTAACAACACAGCCCCCATAGTGACATTGCTAGTGTCAACCTAGATAACAAAAAGGGTGTTTTGGTCAGGATATTTCAGGATGAGTTCATCCACAAAACTCTTTGAGCTTCTTGAAAGCTGTCTGGCATTCTAAAGTGCATTTAAGGGGCCGACTAAGTTTAGATTTGTCCTCCTCTTTTGTTTTTAATAGGTTTGTGCTGGGGAGTGCTATCTGTGCAAATAATAGAATGAATTGCTGGTAAAAATTGACAAAACCCAAAAAGCTCTGCAGTTGCTTTCTGGTTGGGGTGGAGCCCAGTCCAGCACTGCTTGAACATTTTTGGGAGTCCATTTCAATTCCTTTGTGTGAGATGCGATGACCCAAATAGTCTATTTTGGTCTGATGCAACTCACACTTGGAAAGTTTGGCATATAGTTTTGCAGCTCAGTTTCTTTACTACAGAAATCATCAGTTTCACATACTCCGCCTTGGTTTTGATGTAGATTAAAATATCATCCAAATACACCAGTATCCCTTTATACAGATGCTCGTATAAAGCCTCATCTATCAATTGCATGAACACCACCAGGGTTCTCTGTCTGGAGGCCAAAAGGTAGGTCTCTAAACTGGAAGAATCCCAAAGGGCAGTTGAATGCAGTTTTCTACTCATTCCCCTTCTTCATTCTCACACAATAGTAGGTTTCTTGCAGGTCCAGCTTAGTTAATATTTTGACTTTGGCCAAATGAACTAGCATGTCCTTCGTGGGGGGCAGGGGGAAATGTTTTCAACACAAACAGCATTTAGCACCATATAATCCACTCATAGACAAAGTACCCCATCCTTTTCCTGAAATAGGACAGGGATTGCTACCCATGGCCAGGTCAGATTTTTGTCAATGAACACCTGCAATTCATCTACTGTATTTTTCAGAGTATAAAACATTCCAAAGTATAAGATGCACCTAGCTTTTGGGGAAGAAAACAAGAAAAAAAATCTCCCTCTGCCTCCCAGCAATTTGCCTCCTTGCAGCAAAGAGCAAACAGACTGTTTCACCTTCAGCACAGGCTGATTGGCCTCCCCACAATCAGCTGTTTCAGGCTGCAGGGATTGCCATAGCCTTTTGCCACCTGCACACACCCCATTTTGGCCTCCGCATCCCGTTTTCAGCCTCTGCAGGTCCCATTTTCAGCCTCCGTGCACTCCATTTTCGCCCCATTCCAGGTGGCAGGGATCAGAATAGGCAGAAAATGGGGCATGCGGAGGCTGGAAATGGGGTGCACAGAGATGGCAATAGACAATGGCAATCCCTGCAGCCCAAAACAGCTAATCGTGGGGAGACCAATCCAACCAACAATCAGCGGCTTGTGCTAATCAGGCTGTGCTAAAGGTGAAACAAGCTGTTTGCTGTTTTCTGCAAGGAGGCAAATGGCTGGGAACTAAAGGTCAAAGGGCTGGCGGGTGGGTAAGGCTTCAGCAACATTCGCTGTATAAGATGCACAGACATTTCCACCCACTTTTGGGGGTTGAAAAAGTGTGTCTTATACTCTGAAAAATACAGTAACTCTCTTGGGGTCATCGAATACAGCTACAGTTTAGGCAATCTAGTCCCAGGTAGGATCTCTATGGCACAGTCTGGCTGTCAGTGAGGGGAGGGAAGTTCATCCAAGCCCTTTTTGCTGAATATCTCTCTTAAGTCCCGATATTCTTTGGGGATAGTGGGGAGGTCCTTTTCCAACCCCTGCACTATTGCCCTGATTTCCTGCTAAATGGAGGTTACCTTCCAGATTCCTCTTTCTCTCAGGGAGGGCGATTCATCCAGATTTTTAACAGTCTCCTTCTCTGGTTTACGTAAGGATTCCATTTTTTAGCCACGCCAACCCTAACATCAGAGGCTGGTCCATCCCTAGGGACACTATGAAGCTTAAAGTCTGTAAATGAGCCCCAACTGCATTTCCATGAGTTTGATGACAAATATTGCTGGGATGCCCCCTGCTACCAATTAATCTAGCTGGCAAAATGTGATAGGGGCTTTCAGCATCTCAAGCACATCCCCAATTTCTCAACCAGAGCTGGTTAACCAGGCAGTGGAACGTGTCTGCGGGATGTTCAGCTTTGCTGCCTCTCTCTTCTCCGGGGGTGATTTCTTCCATGGCTGGGCTGTGTAGTACTTATTTCATGTTTGGTTGATTTCCACCTCTTCGACCAGTACATACCAATTGTGGAGAGTGGTATGGGATCCCCTTGAAAAGCAGGCATTGTACAGGTAGTCGTTCAGTCCATCTTTAAAACAGCTGATGAAGATGTTCTCCAGCCAGTCGTTGAGTTAGCATGCCAGGTCATAGAATTCCTGAGTATAATCTGCAACCACTCTGCAGCCCTAATGCATAGTTTTGATGTGGTCCCTCATTGCAGCCCCTGCAATGTGTCTAGCGCTGAACCTCAATCCCCATAAACAGGAGGTGGAGTTGCACTATATATAAGAAACAACTACATCTCTACAGAAATAGAGCACAACAATGATGAAAACTGTCTTGAATGATTTTTTTCATTTTGAACTTCCGGTTTAGTGTTATGATGACACAGTCGTAGGAAGCGGGGATCCGCGATCCTAGCATGAACTTTCATCATTGGGGTGCCGTTAGAGAGCTAAAGTCATCCTGAAAGGGTGACAAAGAAAGGAGGGGTGCCTTGCAAGTCACAGACAGTGGCAACACTTCTGCTTGATCTGAGGCTTACCCTTCCATCCTACAACAAAGAAGTGAGGCAGACATGAAGCTGGGACAACTGAAGAAAGAAATGTGCTGGAGCGATGTATGGATTGGAACTGGGTGAGGTTATTTTCAACTTTTATACTAAAGATTAATCCCAAAGAAAATAAACTCCAGAAAGATAAACTCTCTAAAGTGCTAAAAAGGCAGTGAACAAGTACTTAGAGAAAGATTACAGACTTGAAAGAAAGTGAACCTAAAAGAGAATATAAACTATTTAAAATATAGAAAGACTGAACTTGAATTTTTTATTGGTAATATTGTAAAAAGGCATTTGAAAATGCTTGAAATACTTGGTTGATTTTTGGGGGAAATTTCTTGAACAAAATTGTTTTTAGCACTTAAACTGGATATAACATTGAAAACAGGCAATCTTCTGGTGAAAGAAAGAAACTACACTATATTTTTACAAGTCTGAGAATGTCTTTTGAAGTAACATCTGGGAGACTGCTTTGTTTTCTTTGTTTTCTTGTTTATCTCTGCACAATGCCTGATATCTATTTGCTCCTTGGCTAAGAAGGAAAAAAATTGGAGACTTTTGAAGATTGCTAAGCAAAGTGGATTACAAACACCTGGAATTATTATTGAAACTGAAGACTGTGGTTTATGAAGAAATGGCAAAACCTGTTGGATCATTTGGAACTATAAATGTTTTCAGATAATTGTATAAAGAGGTGAAAGAAGGAAAATTAAAGGGAAAAAAAGACTTATTGGGAAACTTGGAAGAAGTAAACTGACTGGTTCTGACTACAAAGAACTATAAATGCTGTGTACTCTGAGAAATGATTTCGGGACTGAGAGAATTGTTTTAATATTGTTTTTTTGGTGTTACAGACAACAAAGAGTTTGGGATCTTGGTAGATTATTCAGTAACTTTGTGACTTACTGAAATAAAACTAAATGCTTCAACACGAAAAAATAAGTATATTTCAAAAAGAAATAGAAAAGAACCATAGGGAGATAAAATATTTGATATATGATTTAGCAGTGAGACCAGAAATGCTTTGCAAATAATAATGAAAAATGAACAGGTCGCCTTGAAAATAGAGGAGAAAATACTAAAAATAGAAGAGGTAGAGCTGATAAAACAACAAACAAATCCAGAAAACAAGGAGAAGGGAAAGATAATTAAAATGGATGAAATAGATCAGGTAGATTATACATTAAGAGATCCAAAAATAAAATTGGATAAACAAAAAGACATTCCTGAAATGAGGATAGCGATACTGATAGATGTAGTGAAGGTTTGGCAGTGAGAGACAGGTAGAGACAGTGAGAACATTTAGATTAAATATGAATGATGCATGGAGATAAAAAACACCAAGAGAGGAATATGGAAAGCAGGCCAAAAAATCAACAAGAATTGAAATACTAAAATGAGAAAGAGATGGATAGAAATAAAATACCTATTAATATTAGTGCTTATAAGATCTAAAATAGAGGTAGATACCATGTTTCTCACAAAGTAAGGCGGGGCCTTATTTTTTTTTTTGAGCCCTGAAAAAACGGCTAGGCCATCTTTTCGGGGATGACTTAATTTCCTCTCCATGCCTGGTTGAATCCTTTAAAAAAGAGTAGCTAATGCTGCCTGTTAGAAACACACTGCAGTTATTGTGAATATCTAGATTTCATCATACTCAACTCATCAATCTATATTTTCTGCTTCTCTGTTTTTTTCTACAATAACAAAAATCCATTGAAAAATAATAGCTGAAATAACTGCAGTGTGTTTCTGCCTGGCAGCATTAGCCACTCTTTTTTAAAGTTATTTGAATGTCCTGGAATATCTAGGAATGGGGATTTAAGAGATATGTATCATCTTATTCTATGGGCAAACTACAGGAACTGGGCGAGATAGGTACCGTACTTGTGCAAACCACGCCACAGACTACAATGTCTGTGCAGAAGCCAAAAATATATTTGTAGATTACCCTCGCCCTTATACTGTCTGAAAAAGAGACGCCAAAATACCCCCACCAACCACACAAGGGAGAGCTGAAGCCAGACTCAACTACCAGTTAGTGGTCGGTCTGCAAGCAAAACCTCGAGAAGGTAGGAGAAAGGTGGGCTATTTAACTCACAGTTTTACAGACAGAAATCTCTGCATTCCCCCTTGAAGCATACCTTCTCCCTTGAAGACTCTAGTGGATGGCAAGGAACAGAAAGATCCCCCTGACCTCCCTTTGAAACCAGTTGAGCAATTGAGTAAACTGTGAGTTCCCTTAGTTGGCAGCCTAAGCGGATGGGCCTGGAATTGCCCATTGCAGGTGATAGGTGGAATCAGCTTCTTTAGTGACCCTCCTGCAACCATTCCATCCAAGTGGCTGCAGTGGGAAATCAGGGGTGGGGGAAATAGGGCTATCTGAGGGGACAAAGAGGAGTAGCTGGCTTGGGAAGCAGAAATGCAGCGGGAATCTTGAAATCTTTTGATATTTACTCTGACAAGGGTATACATACACGATTGAGTTTGCAGTTGGGAACCTGATAAGTATCCATGCCTCACCACAAGGCCACTTCTATCGGCTGATACAAGCAGCTGGTGACTCTGCCCTCGGGGCATTTCTATCGGTCGATAGAAGCGGCCTCATGGGAGGTGTGGCTGCCCATGTGGCTGCCCATGGGGTGCTCCACGAGGCCACTTCTATCGGCCGATAGAAGTGGCTGGTGACTCTGTCCTCGGGCACTTCTATCAGCTGATAGAAGTGGCCTTGTGGCAAGGCATGGCTGCTTGCGGGCTGCTCCACGAGGCCGCTTCTATTGGCTGATAGAAGCAGCTGGTGACTCTGCCCTCAGAGTGCTTCTATCGGCCTATAGAAGTGGCCTTGTGATGAGGCATGGCTGTCCGTGGGGAACTCCACAAGACCGCTTCTATCAGCCGATAGAAGCAGCTGGTGACTCTACCCTTGGGGAGCTTGTATCGGCCAATAGAAGTGGCCTCATGGCGAGGCGATTCTGCCTGCAGGGTGCTTTTATCAGCCGATAGAAGCGAGTCTGCCCGCAAGGTGCTCTAGCCGAGGCTACCTGTGGGGGCTCCTAAAGGCAAGTTCCCCCCCGCCCTTCCCCCCATTTCTCTTTACCTTGTATAGTTAAAGCGAGGTGAGAAATGATGAGGAACACATGGTTTAAATAGGCCTAAATTTTGGGGCTTAATTTCACCTTATGTCTAGAAAACCTGCTGGGCCTTCCTATTGGTGGCATATTGTCAGAGAAACACAATATTAGTAAGAGGGAAAATATCGTTATGTATATTCTTATATAATACTTTAAAATCAGTATGTAGATGAATAGATTAGAAATTGACAGATGATGGTACTATGCATATTTATAGTGTTATTATGGTTATTAGTAATGTGTATTAAAATGCTGGATAATTAAATACTGGATTATATACATGGTGGAGCAAATACTATAATGCTAACAAATGTATTTTAAATATTTATAATGTTACTATAATGATATGAATTTGATTAATGAAATGTATATAAAATTCCAAGGGAGGCATATGGAAAACATTCCAAAAGTCAACAAGAATTGAAATATATCAAAACGGGCAAGAGATGATAGATAGAATATAAAATTTGTATTATTAAGATTCTGAACAGAAGTAGAAATTAGAGGGGAAAAATATTATTAGGAATATTTTTAGATATCTTAAAATCTGTATGTAAAGAAAAGGACTAGAAGTTGAAAAATGAGAATATCATGTATAATGTTATTATAACGATGTGAGTATGATTAATCTAACTAAGAGTACTAAAATTGTAATTATTATTATCAAAACTAACAATACCCAGATGCCATGTATTCAATATAGACATGGAATATTTTTATGTTTTTAAAAGAAAAATGTACCAAGAAAACATATATTAAAAAAGAAAAAAAACTGTCTTGAATGCATTTGGGTCAATATAAAAGGGGGGGGGGAATGACATTGCCAAACAGAGGAAATAGATGACCTTTTTGTTAGTTAACTAAGGTATGTAGGAAGCACATCACAATAGTAATTGGGGCAGTAGTGGAATCTTACCTTAGTCGCTACTGGTTCGGTGGGTGATTGTGT
Source organism: Bungarus multicinctus (assembly GCA_023653725.1). Lineage (NCBI taxonomy): Eukaryota > Metazoa > Chordata > Lepidosauria > Squamata > Elapidae > Bungarus > Bungarus multicinctus. The sequence goes on from CM042848.1 coordinate 31,560,653, forward strand.
GTGCGTGTGCACCTAACAAGTCAATCAGCTGAAAGGATGAAGAAATAAAAAGCTAGTAGCGACTCCCCGCTGCGCTTTTCAGTCTATTATCTTCTCAGCTGATTGTCAGAGGCTTTTTTCCCCTCCTCTCAGCTGATTGGAGAACCAGTAATGGTTTTTACTATCGGTTCGCCCAAACTGGGCCAAACCGGTAGCATACACCACTGAACACCAGAGAGAAAGCAGTACTATTTAACTTGTTTTTGTTGCATCTGTTTACACAAAGAGAAAAAACAGTCCAACCTATCAAAAACAGTACCATAAAAAACAGATTAGAAACACAAGTTAAAATAGACAAGAAAATGGTAAGTGAGCACCTGTCCACCCTAGACGAGTTTAAATCACTGGGACCAAATGGATTATACCCAAGATTCTGAAGGAATTGGCAGATGAGATCTCAGAACCACTGAACTATATCTTCCAAAGATCCTGGAGCACCGGGAACTACCAGAGGACTGTAAAAGAGCTGATGTAGTTCCCATCTTCAAAAAAGGAAAAAAAACCCATAGCTCCAGGAACTACTAACCTATCAGTCTGACCTCAATACCTGGGAAGATTATGGAAAAGATTATCAAGTAATGAATCAGTAAACATGTAGAAGCAAGCAAAGTCATAACCAAACATGGATTTGTCAAAAACACATCGTGCCAAATTTTATTGCATTTTTTTGACAAGGTGACAAAATCAGTGGACCAGAGGAAAACTGTGGATGTAATTTACTTAAATTTCAGCCAGGCATTTGACAAAATAGACCACAATCTACTACTTGATAAGATAGAAAAATGTGGGTTAGGTAACATCACCACCAGATGCATTTGTAACTGGCTGACATTCAACAACTAGTCCTCAATGGAACTGCATCTATATGGATGTATGTATGCAGTGAGGTACCCCAGGGTTCTGTTTTAGGCCAGTACTCTTCAACATCTTCATCAATGATTTGGATAAGGGGATAGCTGGGGAACTCATTAAATTTGCAGATGACAACAAGCTGTCAGAAATAGTCAATACTCCAGAAGATAAGCTTAAGATATAGAAGGATCTTGACTTGAACATTGGGCGCTATCTAACAAAATGAAATTCAATGGTAAAAAAAGTAAGATTCTATATTTAGGCAAGAAAAACAAAGTGCACAGGTACAGTATAGGTGGTACCCCACTCAATAGTAGTAACTCTGAGAGAGAGATCTTGGAGTCCTAATGGACAATCACTTAAATATGAGCCAACAGTATGCTACAGCTGCCAAAAAAGCCAACACAATTCTAGCTGCATTAACAGAGGGATACAATCAAGATCACGTGAAGTGTTAATACCACTTCCAAATGTGGCCTTGGTAAAGCCACACTTGGAATATTGCATTCAGTTTTAGTCATCACAATGTACAAAAGATGTTGAGACCCTAGAAAGAGCAACAAAGATGATTAGGGGACTGGAGGTTGATGTCAACCCTGAAGCTGGCCCGGCTGAAGCCATTTTGTCCATTTCAATGTTACCACACTGGACCTTAGGGCCAGGGAGGGGGGGTTTGAGATAGAGGGATTTTTGTAGCCAAAACAAAATATTTTCTCTTGGGAACCAAAGACATTCTCACACCTGGTCAGTAGAAAGTGGAATGATGCCACCCCGTTGTCAGACTGCATGGTGATTGGACCATATGACTTGTTTTGAGAAAGTAGAAAATCTTTTACTTTTAATAAGGGGAAAACCATGAGAGTTTTCAGAGTTGGTTTTCACCAGATATGTACCAATATGATATTTCCAATAAAAGTAATCTTTGAAGAATTAAATTGCTTCAGGGTCTTGCTCGCAATGAATTTATTACTTGGAACCCTGATATTAAACTGACTCTCCTAAAAACCAATTCTTCTTCATGGCGTTCCCTGCAGGATCCTTTCTGATGGGGGGGGTCCAATTCACTGCTAAGTTCAAGAGGAAGTTTGTCAGGTCCATTGGGTCCTCACAGGTACTTAGCTTGGCCTTCCATCCGAGTACCAATGGGGCATCAGAATGAACTAACCCCATGACAGAATAGTATTTAAAATGCTATGTCAACTATCAGCAGTCCAACTAGACTGAGCTGTTGCCATTCACAGAGTTGGCGTACAATAAAGCCATTCACAGTACCACTGGCATGATCCATTGCCAGGTCACCAGTGGTGTGGAATTCATTCCCATGCCTGAACTATCCAGAGAACCCCCTTCATCCATGTCACTAAATGAATGGATGGACTTTCTAAAGCATGGGTGAAAAAATACAAAGCAGGCATTGCGGGAAGCGGCAAAACCTTATAAAGTGCAAGCTGGCAAATGCTGCAGTCCCCAGGAGCCATTCCAGGTTGGAAGTAAGGTTTACCTCTCCACAAAATACCTGAAATTAAAACGCCCATGCAAGAAGCTAAGACTGAAGTTTATCGGGCCTTTTCCCATAGTGAAAGTGATTAACCCTGTTACAGTACAGCTTAGTCTCCCTTGCCTGTTAGGGAAAGTGCATTTGGTCTTTCATAGTAGCTTGTTAAAGCTGGCAGTAGGCTCCTGGATCAGACTGGTAGATTGAGCAGCTCCAAAGCCAATAGTGGTGCAAGGGGAGACACACTATGAGATTAAAGAAGATTTTAGATTCCAGGTTGCACAGGGTCATGTTGCAGTATCTTGTGCAGTGGAAGGAGTACCCCCTTTCTGAGGCCACTTAGGTCAAAAGTTGGGACGTAAAGGCTGATAGATTGGTTAAGTAATTTCATGAGGAATACCTACAGAAACTAAACGGATCCCTGGGGGGTGGATAGGGAGGTTAAACTGAATTGCATTTAACCCCTTTGGGTTTTCTTTCATTGCAGCCAAAACAAAATACTTTCTGAAAAATACAGGAATTTTCAGTCAGTTTTCACCAGATATGTGCCAATATATTTCCAATAAAAGTAATCTGAGGAATTCAATTGTGGACAATGACCAAGATCTGCCAAGGTCAGCATCACAGAAGCTCACTTTAACTGACTTTGTGAGTCTCTTTCAGCCTTCTGTACCTCACAGGCATTGTAACAGAATAACAATTCTATCTTTCACCTCTTGGGTCTGTTGGGCCCCACTGGTGGCAGTTGTAGCATATGGCTCGCATGCCTTCAGTGTTTGGAAGGCATGCATCATGAATTGTGTAGCTTGCTTCAAGGTCAGTATAACCAGATTATCCGACTTCCTCATCCTCATGCTCTTCCAGCTCTGGTTGCCTTTTTGTCAGCTGCCTCCCATTTGTCAGTTGTCACCCCTCTGGTTCTTCCTTCCAAATCTTCCTTCTTTCTGACTCCAATGGACCACCTGGGTCCAGATAATCTCCAAGGTTCCCAACCTCCTCTGTCCAGAAGGTCCAGCCCAGGGGAAGGTCTGGTCGATACTTTCCCCCAGCACTCAGCTTCCTCCTGGTCACTGCCTTGGGATGACATTGTGTGCATGGTAATGGCAATATGCCTCCAGGTTCTCCAATTTTGAAGATTTTGCCTAATAAAGGACTTGTCCCAGCTGGTCCCTCAGAATCAAAGTAACATTTATTGAGAGTGTGGTTGTAGTAAAGTCAGGTGAAATCTGAAAAAGCCTGCAAAGTACCAAGTAATTCATTCATCACCAACCCCAACTTCTCCCCGAGTCTGCTAGCAGCCAATGTGATGCCGCAAAGTTGTTTTGAGGACTCCGAGGTGTAGGCAGATAATGGTTCACTCTCACCCTCATAATGGCATGCCAAAAAGATGACACCAAGCCGTTCCCCCTGTCCTTCCAACAGAATGGCAGGACGCCATGTGAACCTGACATTAGGTTTCCATGCTTGCTTCGTAGAAAAGGCAATTTCCAAAGCATTGGACAGAGATAGGACAATATCCAATGTATACATAGTTGGCTCGGATATAATAATTATAGCGAACCACCCAATTGTTGAATGTCAAGTGGTATGCACGTTTTCTAAATCAGCACAATTTAAGAGGCAGACTCATTCCAGCTTAGTCAAAAGAATTTATTAGAAAATATTCTGAACTACATAAAACTCTTTAGAATATTGTTTTCAGTATATTTTATTCCAGCCCTAAGCTACAGACACCAGAGCCTGGATTACATCAGCCACTGTGATCCTGATTTTAATTTTCCTATATTTAAAATTATAGCACATTTAAGTCACATGCACACCAAAAGACTGGAATGAGTGTTCAGTGCACCATTTCAAGAAACATCAATTATCATTTTTTTCATAGCAATTTAAAGCAGTTGGATTTGTTCTGTTATTACTGAAATGTTTGCAATGTACTACCAAGAAATAAGTATTTCAATCAATAAGTCATAGGAATACAAAAATAACTTGGCTATTCTGACTAATCCTGTCTATTCCAGATGCCCTAATGAATTAACCAATTGAATTTCCTCTTTGTGGGTAGGACTGCAATCTTAAGGTAATGAAGAAATGTTCCTAAGCTTGGTTACAAGTTTTCCTTGTATATTTGTGGTAAGGCTAGTGTTGTTTTAATTAAAAAATAGTATAGTTTGGCCAAATTTAGTCATATACATACTTCATAAGCATGTCCAGCAAGAATCAGCATTTCAGTACTGACAAAGTTATCAGAAAAGGAAAAATGCTGGATGCAATCATTCTACCCCAAGTGACCAGCCCCAGAAATACTTCAAGCAAAGCATGCTGACTTATGCTAGTAGTGTTTAATTCAGAAATAGATGCATCTTGAACTAACAGTACACATTACCTCCATTCACTGTTGGTGACGTGTTTGTAACATAAAACAAACAAATATCTTTCAAATCAGTGATGTGTGCCTGAATTATCATTTAAAAGGCTGCATATTAGGGAATGATTTTAAAAAAAATATTTAAGGAAACAGGCCAACTGCATACTAGTCAATATCCCTTTTCATTCAGTTTGGAAATACAGTGAAAGTTTGCTACAATCTGCTGCTATTATACTGGAGAGATATGGTAAGAAAACATTAAGAAAACTTCCTAATCCATCATCTCACCAATAATAATAATAATAATGATAATAATTATGAAGATTGTCTCAACCTCAACAGAAATCTTCTTTCTCCTTTTCGGCACTGAACTGGGTCCCTATTAATTTTGCATCAAGAAGTAAACTAGCTCCATGGTCAAACATAGATTAAATTTTAAAGTCTGATTTGTGAATATTACATCTTATACAGACAAAAGAGATATACTCAGCTAAAACAAATTAAGAATGAGCATGTACGTCTGAGAAATTTCATGAACTTCTAAAGTAGACCTAAATTCAGAAAGACTAAGAAAATAACATATATGCATCAAACCAACACATAGTATACCTATGAATACCTATCCCATCTTAAATGGTTGAGAAAAACCACTTAATTATAAAATGCAAATTTTGAGTTTAAACAAAATTGCATTCTACAGACTTAGAGTCAGCAGCCACTGTATACTGAAAATTAGCATATATGCTTCTCTAACAAAAACTCTCTTCAGAAGACTAAGCATAGCACTTGACTGTAAATAAAAACAATATCCACACCAAAGACTCTATAAGATAAATATTATCTTTAGTTATACAAACAATATAGGCAGAGTTCACTGTCTGAAATAGAATGTGAATTGATAACTGTGATAGTGCTCTGCTTTAACTTTCTGGGTGACCCTTTGTCTTGGGCCTTTCTGTGGAGCCTGCCACAAATACAAGTGCGCTCAAGAAGACATGTTTAATTGGTTTGTCTCTCCCAGTTACACCTTTAATTGACCTAGGTTCCAAGTACAACACCTGCAATGAAATGCAAGGCAATTACTGCACTAGCGTTTTATTTTGTTGCAAGGGATAATCAAAGCCTGTTATTTCTTTAGCTCTTCATTTATGAAAACAGCTAGTAGCAAGAGACTGAAAATATAGTTGTGTAATATGCTTAATGAATTACTTTTAGGAATCAACCTTCCTCACCACCCACTACATATACATTTAAGATCAGTATAACATTCTCCACTTGGACTTCATGCAATAAATTAGCACATGGTAGTATGAATTTGGCAGTCTATTATGCTACCTTCCTCACTGTATAATCCTTGCTAAAATATTCTTTTATTTCACAGGCCTCAGACACCTGTTTACTTTAAAATCACTGTTAATACTTTGTCATAGGTAACTTGACTAAGATTGTTGGTTACACAATCCACCTCTTATATTCCATCAGATGTTTCAAATGGTTGGAACATTAGAAGTATGCTGTACTGAAACATATTAAACACAAATTAAATTGGGCAGGGAATAACCCAATGTTAAATGTAATGCACAATACTTTTGTGTAACATATTAACAGGGGTTGGTTCTCCAAAGGTGAAGTGCTAGGTTAAAATCTACACTATGCCTTTCAGAACTATATTGAGATTTAACACTGGCAAATCCTCAAGAGAAATGAAAAGACAACCACACACACACTGAGCCTATGAAGTGAGACATTTTAAAAACATTTACTATAGTTTAAAATAGTGGCAAAAAAAAAAATCAAAGAACAATCTACTCCAGTCTTTTCCCTGACTCACATATATTGTATTATCCTGCCCAAAATTCTGTATTCTGACAGATTGTGTGAATCAAAAATACTGTATGTGGCATTCAACAACTGTATTACTAATTGGGAGTGGTGGGAGTGGGGCATGGTGTCTTTTATTCCTTTTATTTTATTTTTACATAGCTTTTTGCAAAAGGATAAAGTTGAAGCATTAATCTATATTTATTTATAAGAAAACATTATACATTATATTGAAAAATAATCTTATCAAAATCAGATTTCAGCCACTATTTCTAATTAAAAGTCCAAGTCAAAATTGCACTTTGCAGTCATCCTGATGGCATTTTTCATTCTGGATTTATTTTTTTTCCACAGAAACAGTTTCATCTGGATTTCTCTTTCGCGAATGTCTGTATTTGTCCACATAAGCTTTTACCAGATTTGCTACTTTTGCAGAATTAACTTCCCCACTTTTGCTATGGCAAACCTAAAAAATTGAAAAACAAAAGTTAAAGTATTATTTAATCTATTGCATTATGGGTACAGATGAAGATAATAATTCCTAATCTGATGACTATTGAATGTCAGGCTCCAGCAAAATCAAAAGGGATTTCTGGAAAAATTCTATATAAGAGTTCTCCAACCTTTCTGGCTTTGCAAACTGGTGGGTGGGTGGGGGGAGAGGGGATGGTTCCACACAAGCAGCTGGCAAGAATGTACACAGTTCCATTTGCATGAGCGCAAATGGAATACATATGTGCTCACCCGCTGCTTATGCAAGTGTGGCTATGTGTGCACGTGCTGCTTTTATGGCCTAGTTGGGGACCCCTGCTCTATATAATTCTTATAGAATATAATCCAGGGGGGAAAAACATTCTGGAAGGTTGGAATGAGATGAGAAAATGCCAAATATGTAATTAGACTATTCATAGAGCCAAGAATGAATGAGAATGTTGATTTTGATGAACATCTGCTTAGGAAAAAGTTTATTTCAAATATATGTGGTATATGGTGGTACACAAATACACACACACACACAAACATGCATGTTATATGAAATAAATGATGCACAACTGATCAGATTATTTATGACAAAGCATGAGATATAAGTGTGGCAAGAGCTCTTAATGTGGGATGGACAATCTTTAGTAGTGTCAAGAGTGAATTATGGAGAAAACGGACATGGAAAAATTAAAAAAAGAGAAACAAGAGTAAAAGCAGAATTATTGCAAGAAGAGAAATATAAAACGTTATTAGAAGAGTAGACATAAATATAAAATGTGAAATCTGCTTGGAAAAATGTTACAAATTGAGAAAGAAATCTTTCAGGTTACACTGATGGCGATACTGAAAACAGATGCTTCTTTGAAGGAACTGAAAGAGCTTGGAAAACTGTGTATAACAGACTTCTGCAAAACTAAGAATGACAGAGAAATACAGCATAAAGATTAAACTGTTACAAAGAAGGGAGTCAATGAAAAAAGGTTTAATATTAAATGAGACAGAATTCAAAATCTTTTTGACAATACACTTTTAAAAAACTGTTTGGAAGTGGCCAAGAAGAACTAAAGAAAGTACTTCCAATAGTGAATATACTTTTAAAAATTTGAATGAAACAGTTAGTTAGGGAATGCTAGAAGTATTAAGTGACTGCAAAAACTGCAGAGGGATTAGTTTGTTCCAATTGCCTTGCAAAGCGCAGCCTGGCCATCTTCGCTTTCCTTCAAACTTGCTACCAGCTGCCATGGAAATGATGGGGGGGAGGGGGGGGGAAGCAATGGATATTTGGGAGAGGAAGCATGCAGGAGGTAAAACTGGAATTTCTAAGAAGTGATGGGGAGGCCTTGACTCAGAGGCCAGCTTGAGTTGTTTAACATCTCCAAGGCCAACCGTCCTGGGAATGGGATGCATAAAGGAGTGATGCACCTGGACCACAGATATTCTAAAAATATCTTCCTTGCCGATGATTGAACTCTGGTTGCCTAACTACTGGGGATGGGCTCTGGGTTAGTTTCAATTTTTCTCTTTGCATGTGTTTTGCTTCAGATCTTGACTGACTTTCCTAATAAAAATATATTTTTTCTGAATCTATGGAGTCAAGGGTCTTCTTTCCTAGGGATTGATCAGAGACAGCCCTGAGAATTTGGCAGAATTTTGACTGAAATTGTATGAAACGTGACAATGAGCAAATTTGGTAATGCAAAGGATAAATGTACAGATCAGAATTTTGCTCTTTATATATATAAATTGCTGAGATAGGCATGAATGGAGAAAAACAGTATTATATGTTCACTGATTTAGCTAAATTTTATAACAGAACTGGAAGGGACCTTGGAGGTCTTCTAGTCCAGCCACTTGTTCAAGCATGAGTACCTATACAATCTCAGACAAGTAACTGTCCAGTCTCTTCTTAAAAACCTCAAGTGATGGAGCGCCCATAATTTTTGAATGCAAGCTGTTCCATTGGTTAATTGTTCTTACTGTTAGGACGTTTCTCCTTAATTCTAGGTTGCTTCTTTCTTTGATCAGTTTCCAATCATTATTTCTTGTCCTGCCCTCTGGTGCTTTGGATAATTTGACCCCCTCTTCTTTGTGGCAGCCTCTTAAATACTGGAATACTGCTATCATGTCACCCCTAATACTTCTTTTCTTTAGACTACACCCCAAACCTTCAGCCGTTCTTCATATGGTTTAGTCTCCAGACCTTTGATCACCTTAGTTATTCTTCTCTGAACTTTTTTCAAGATCTCAATATCTTTTTTGTAATATGGTGACCATAATTGGCTGCAGTATTCCAGATGTGGTCTTATTAGGATTTTGTAAAGTGTCACTAATACTTCACACGATCCTGATTCTATGCCTCTGTTTGTACAACCCAGGATTGTATTAGCTTTTTTGGCTGCTGCTGCACATTGCTGGCTCATATTCAAATGATCACCCATTAAGACTTCAAGGTTCCTCTCACAGCTACTGTTTCTGAGACAGGTCTCACCTAATCTATACTTGTACCTTTGATTTTTCCTGCCTAATTGTAAAGTTTTGCTTTTCTCCACATTAAAATTCATTTTGATAGGGCCCATTGTTCAAGTCTGTCAAGACCTATTAAACTGAATTGTGTTTAATTATGTAAGGTTTTGAGCAAAAATGGAGTTGAAAGCTGGAGGTTAAATGGATTGAGAGCTGAGTATCAGGAAAGTAAATCACGTGTGAAAATAAATTATTCAGCATTGAGGACAAGTTTGCCCCTTCCCTGTTTCCCATGGCTCTCATTTTATAAGGATTCTACAAGTCTTTGAAGATGAGGCTTTGCTCCCAGGTATGGGGTTAAATCATTTGTTGAGCCCCTGGTGGGGTTTCTATAAGGTAATGGATGATTTTGTCTGGACCCACATGTCCATTTCTCTTTTAATCATTTCTTCTTCTTCTTTTTTAACCTATGTAAGATGTCTAGATTCATTTGGTCAGGCAGCCTTCCAAATCAAATTAAATCAAAGAATGTTTGAAATCTGTTCATCAAGGACAGGAAAGTATACTATATTTTTATATAGAAATGATGTTTTATTGGCTGAAAAGCTCAAAGATTTTTAGTGCTAGACTGCATGATACAATGAGATAGCTCTCATAATTAATGTATCAAAAGCCAAGGTTGACAAGAGAAATTGTCAAAGCTGACTTGCTTTCATCATTACCTGCATCAACTTCCAGCTCACAATTTGCCAAACAGAAATGGAAAGGGGGGTTGGTAAATTCCTAGGGTGGGGGGGAGGGCTAAGGAATGCATGACAGCCTTCTGCTGCTGGAGAGAAGATACCTACCAAGACCAGGTTCTTGGAGCTACCAGCTGGTGCAGACTGTTTTCCCAAACAAAAATACTGAGTGTAATTGATGGACAATTAACTGTGGGCAGCCCAGGGATGAAAAGTAAACCCTACCTATGTGGGTTTTTGTAGAAAAACCTCAGAACTGACTTTGCTTCTGCTATGCCTAAATTGACTTTTTAATAAAGTTTTATTCTTGGTAATTCCTACATGCCAGGAGTTTCCTTTTTTGGATGTGCCAAATTTATATTAAATCAGCCCAGAAGATCATTGGTTGCCCTCTCCCCTTTGGAAGAGCTTTACAGCTCCCGCTGCCTTAAAAAAGTTCAACACATTCTCAAAGATCCATCTCATCCTGGGAACCCTTTTTTTGAACTATTACCATCTGGCAGATGGTACAGAATAATAAAATCAAGGACAAATAGGCTGAAAAACAGCTTCTATCCCAGGGCAGTAGCTCTGTTCTGCTGTAAAGTACAGTATTGGTGTGGTGTTGGGGGTTTCCGGTTCAATGTGTGAAGGGTGAAGGATGTGTGTTTGTGCTTATTTTCATGGTCATGGTCATGACGTGCACTGAAGATGGTGTTTGATTTTGTTGTACGAGGTGCAATGACAATAAAGTAAACTAAAATCTAAACTAAATTTTCACAATAGTGACTATCTGGACCCCAGCAGGTCAGAAACCCCAAAATATCGGCAATAGACAATGAGCTGGAGGAAAAGAAGTTGGGAGAAACCTTGGCTGGAGAAGCCCTGGTGATGTTACAGACCAGGATAGGGACACAGCCAGAAGGTGCACATCCCAGAGAGCTGAGAAGCTGGAGCCACAGCCAACGAGCTTAAGGGAGCAGTTGAGATATGCCCCCTACCAAGAGCCAAAGACCTGCTGGGCAGTGAAAGTAGGGAGGGCAGCGGAAATTAAGGACCCCCTAACACTCAAAGGAATTAATGTGATCTGAGGGAGGAACTGGAAGGAAAAACAGCTGGTCAAGTGGAAATTTCCAACAGCCACCCACAACCCATCAATTGATGGAGGAAAACGTTTGGTGGGCTATAGATCAAAGGAGTGGTGTCACTGGGTGCTGCAGCAATGGTGGCTGGGACGGAGTGAAAGCTCTAACCAACCAATATCCTCCCCTCCTGCAGCTGATGATGCCAGCACCTGCCAGGATGATTGGGTTTCCAGTGCAAGGAGCAGTGACAGCAGGCTCCGCCACCCATCCTCCGGCATAATGGCAAGTGTCCCCTGTGTCCCTGGCAGCAACTAGGATCCCTCCTCCTCCACTGGTGGCAGCAGCACAGATGAACGACCCCCCCACTCTGATGGTCTGTTTCGATGGGAGGACAAGTTGGCCTACTTCTTGGCCTAGATGTGGCACCACATGGAGCACTATGGGGAATGTACCCAGCCTGGGTTCACACAGTGGTATCCAACCTGGAAGGCGGTGCTGCCAGATGGCTAGTGTCCCTGCACAATAGAAGGACAATGGAGCTGGATGATCTGGATGTGTTCATGCAGATCATATGGGGGTGATCTGAGGACCCCGTGGTGGCCCAATGCACGGAATCCTATATCTGCACCTTTAAGCAGGGAAAGAGGCCAGCAATAGAGTACATCCAAGACTTCTGCAGCCTAGCTAACCACTTGAGGGACTGGCCGGAATGTATAATATTTTCTACTTCCGAGAAAGGCTGAACCAAGAACTATACCAAAACTGGATACCCCGAGGGATGCCAGACACCCTACAAGCATGGTTCCAAATGGCTGGCGAGATAGAGATCAATCTGATGGAGTTCTGAGAGCCAACCCTGCAGAATGCCTGAACAACAGCTGGGTCCCAGAATGGGCAAAGAGGATACAACACTGTCCAGAGGAAACAAGCCTCATCAGAACCAGGGAGCCTATTTTCTCTGTGGAAAGGAGGGCCATCGAGCAGCCAAGTGCCTCGCACCACATCCAGCATCTGCTTCTCCACCTGCCAGTCCGCCCAAAAGGAAGAGGCCCTCCGTGAAGCTGAAGAAGAAGACACCTGTAGGGTGGCAGTTCGTTGAGTTCTTTCCCCAATCCAGTGAGGAAGAGGGAACTCCGACCATCACCCAAGCATGTCCAGTATTCTACAAGAGCAACAATAAAGGGGAAGATGACCCAAGGATAAATGGCACCATCACCCCCATGACAGCCAGGGTCAGGATCATGGTGCCTTCCTTGGGGGTGAGGGGAACTATTACAGCCTTGCAGGATTCAGGGTGCATATGATGCATAGTCAGTCCCCAGGTGGTGGAAGAACTGGGACTGAGACTGAGGAAACTAAGGTGACCCATGGCATTTTCCCAACTGGATGGATCAATAACATGCGCATGCCAGCTATCTGCCTGACCAAGTCAGTAAAGCTCAAAGTGGGGACCCACATAGAGACTATTAGATTCATTGTAGTCCTGGGATTGGCATGGTGGAAAAAATGGAACCCCTCTGTGAGCTGGACAAAGAGGGAGGCAGATATGACGTGAAGAAAAACTGCTAACCAGCAAGAGCTAGGGAAAGTGTAGCGAGCTGGCTGAGCGCCTGCTGTTAGGAAAGTGAAAGTGGAAACAGCAAATACACTAAAAGGAGGTGATGGGTTAAAGCCTCTGATTCCAGGAGAGTATCGCAAGCTAGCTGAAGTTTTCAGTGAGAAGGAATCAGTCATACTCTCACCTCACGGACTGCACTATAGAGATTGTGCTATTCAAGGAAAAGCAACACAGGTTCCTTAGGCTGTGCATGGATTATAGAGGACTAAACTGTATTTGTGTGGAGAACATGTACCCCATCTCCTTGGCAAAGTGGGGAAGTCTTCACTAAACTGGACATGAGAGAGGCATACTATTGAATGAAAATTAAAAAGAGGCACAAGTGGAAAACCACATTCAACTGCACCCTGGATGCTACCAGTTCTGAGTATTGCCCTTCGGGCTGCAGGGAGTTCTTGCTATATTCATGCAACTAATAAACAAAGTCCTACAGGAGCATTTATACAAAGGGTTTTTGGTGTACTTGGTGATATATTAATATACACTAAAACCCCTGAAGAGCATGTGAAGCTAGTCAGAGCTGTAATCAAGAAACTGCCCAACTGTACGCAAAACTGTCCATGTGTAAGTTTCACAAAATTTGCTTGGACTATCTAGGGTATTGTACCTCTAACGAGGAAATGGAAATGGACCCCAGCAAAATAAAAGCCATATTAGAATGGGAGCCTCACGAATCAGGAGGCAGTTACAGAGCTTCTTAGGCTTTACAAACTTTTACCACCAATTCATTTCCACGTTCACCCAGATAGCCCTGTTGAAAACCAATCTACTGAAAACCAGGGGTGGAAGCCAGTTAACTCCCGGATTGGTCTCCTGACTGCCAAGTTGTTTTTGAAAAACTGAAACACCTATTCACTGCAGAGCCGGTCCTGAAGCACCCCGACCTGAAGAAGTCATTTGTAATATAGGCTGATGTCAGCAATGTAGCAATATGAGCAGTCTTACTTCAAAAGAATGCCAATGAGGAATTGAAACCTTGCACCTAGCCATCCCACAAACTACTACAGATGGGAAAATAGAGGGACAAATGTTAAGATGTGTATATGTGGCAGAAAGTTAGTAAGTACTAGGTGACTTGTTACCAGAAATAAATGTTTGTTGAAAGCAGAGAAAAGGGTTGTGCATAAGAACAAAATTCTGCCCATTTGTTACATGGAAATGAGAAATAAGCATGTGAGAAAAACAATGTAATTGGAGCAATGTGCTTTGGACTAACAAAAAAACTATGTAGGAAACAGTACATGGATGTGATAAAAATAAGGATAATTCACAATGATACAATTTTGCCTTCACACCTCATTTCACACCACATACTTTGCTATGCTATAATTACTTAGCCCAAAAATGAAGAATATGATCAGTATTGTTTGTATGTGAGAAACAATATCTGATGTGCTAAATGCCTGTAACATATATATATTGAAACGTTGCAAGATAGTCTCAATCTTACATGGGAAAAGACCCGAACACACCAAAACCTGCATATATATATATATATATATATATATACATACATACATACATACACACATACACACATACATACACACACATACATATACATACATATATATACATACATACATATATATTAAAGAGCTGAAGCTATTATCAAAAAGCCTGAAAGTAATAAAACTAGACTGCTAATCATAGATTAATATTATCAATATTACTTACCTTATCTACTGCTTTTCTAACTATCTCTTTATACTCTTCTTTAGATATATCTTTATTTTGATAGAAAGGCTTAATAGCAAGTTTTACTTCTTGTGCAGCTTTTTCTTGAATTAATAATTTCTAGAAAAAATAAAGGGTGCATCTTATTTAGGAAAAGGGTGCATATATAATTAACATTTTTGAAGTGATTAATTGCAGCACAATCCCTGACTGCAAAGTACGCCCCCCCATGCACTTTCTAAAATATAACATAAATGCTAGAAGATATACATATTTTATATTATTTGGTGGAGAAATTTATTATGGATATTAGATTGTTCATGTACCTCTAGCCGTAAGTGGCTAAAGATCATTCAATAACTGACTGAAACAAAACATTTGTTCATCTAAAGAAGCTTGTTAACATGCTATTGCCTGCACAGGTGCAGGTTCCAACAATTTTGTAAATCTACTTTTACCAGAGACATATACTGTGACGTGGGCTAAGGGATGCATGAGAGCCTTCTAATGCTAGAGAGGAGATACCCACCAAGGCCAAGTTCTCAGACCTATCAGCTGTCACAGACTGTTTTCCCAAAACAAAAGTATTGAGTATAATTGGTGGACAATTATATATAGGTAGAAGAGTGGCTTGAGAACATAGTATCAAAGTAGATCTGATGTTATGTATTTTTTGTATCAGGATACAAATTGTAAAATTCTTAAATCCCATAGAAAAATAGCATAATAAAAATGACTGATGCAAACATTATTTTCAAGGCAATTTATTCCTATTTTTAGTTATTCAAAATTATTCATGTTATTCTTTGCTTTGAACTTACTTGGTCTTTTTTGGAACTATCTGCACTGGCTTCCACTGTCACATTTATTTTCTTTTCCATCAATTTAACAGCAGCATTGGAAGATTTGATGTTATTTGATGATGCTGTGTTACCTGAACTCGATCCCTGAATAGATTCCACAGTTCTCAGAGCTGCTGTTGTATTCACACTGTTAGCAACATGGGAAGTAGTTGGAGCAGCCTGTTTTAAAATGTTAAGAGACTTTAGCGTTCAACTAGTTATATGCAGTATCATTGCACAGAATTCTAAACTGCAAATGAATTGAGAAGATGCCCCTATCTCCAATATATATATGCAGAACATACAATTTAATGGGTAAGGGGAAAAACCTTATATTATTCAAGTTGAAAGAGAACACAATGTGAAGAAGGGTGGTATTCAGCAAGCTGTAAATAGTAGAACATCCTTTTAATATTATTTCTCTTTTCCTCATTCATTTCAGGCATTTTTAATAATGGCCTAATAAGTAATGGCCTTGTTTAGAGAGAAAAACAATTATGTGTAAGCACCGTTATGGACATTTATAAAGAAAGAAGAAATCCAACGATGAAACTGATTCTTGATGTAGTGGCAGCTAGCTGAACAGCTTATAAAACAAACATCACTACAAAGTAATGTGATAAGCAGTAAATTTCATGAACTTGGTTTTATAACCAGATCAGTTAAATGAAGTTGGAAGAATCTTATTTTTTGGCTTTACTGTCTTAAGAGTCCTTGATACATCAGCATTATAGCAAACATTTAGACCCCCTACATGATCAGTATAATGGTGCTTAACTTTCCCAAGATGGCTTAGATAGTCCCCTCCCAAAAGTGTTTATAATGTGGCAAAATAAGCACTGGCAAGCAGAAATAAGCTATAATGCAGGGCTGAGCAACTATGGCCCCTTGACAATCTGTGGACTTCCACTTCCAGAATTCCTGTGTCAGCCTGAGTCAGTTTCACTCAGTCACAGAAGTTTCTATACGGTTTTGGGTCAATCACATGCCTCAGCTCAATCTACTCTCAGGTTTAGTGCTATACAGATAAAACAGATGCATGCCACACTGCCTTGAATTCCTGGACACATTACGATTTATAACACATCAATTATAAGAACAACAACAAAATCACATACAATACCCAGCCTGGCATATCATCTTTCCATGTCAATTCTTGAAAAGAAAAAAAATAGAACAATCTGGATGAAATCCATCCTGTACCAAAACTCTTCCCTATTCGCCCATCATAACTCTCAAACTCTCATGACAGAAGAGGAGACAACAGGTGAATGAATATTTTCTCTATTGTACCTCCAGGCCAAGACTTGAACTATTGAGAGCCTTGAACTATTGAACTATGTGACAGCATCACAAGAGAAGAGCTTGACAGTATTGTCTTTTAACATAAAATAATTAATGTAAAAATGTTAATAATTCATTTTAGCAACCTCTTGAGAAATTATTCTGCAAATACCAGGGTCAGGTTTTCTCAAGAAAATAGTTTATTCTACTGATTCATTTATTTACTGCTTGGGTGCATATGTTCAGTTCATTTCAAAAATTCTATGTGGCTAGTATGACCTGGTTTAAAGTTGCCTTGCTTATATTGTTTTAATTCTATAAAATGTAATCAGGAAAGTAAACATAGTAATGCTGCAAAACTAAACACTTGATCCTTAATCCTTAGGAAATATGAATGTAAAAGAAACCTTTTGTGAAGAAAACATAGAACAGTTATCCCCATCACACAGAAAACCTACATTTCTTTTTCTAGAATCAAGAAATTAGTTTTATGGAACCATGTTACAAAAATGATACACTGAATTTGTTGGTTAGGCCAATTTTTTCATTAGTCATAGGAGTCTGGGATTTAGTAAATATGGGGAAATATAAAACCCAGTCTTTGGGCCAAGTACTGAATATTTTGCTGTTCAGAGGTTAGCCTAGCCTCCTTAAGATTAAAATGATTTGACTGAATACATTGAGATTAAAGCACCATTTACTTGAGTTCAGGTATTCATCACTGAACCACATTTGCCACTAAGCTGAAGGTTTCTTACAGGTTTTCTTCAGACCAGCAGATAGATTAGTTACTTCCTTTTTAGTTGTCTAATAGGTAATGTAATCACTAAAGTTTGCATCAAAAGAGATGCAAACTTCCCTCTCTCTCTCTTGAAGTGACTTTGGTGGTTACATTTTCTGTTAGGGGAATAATACTTTGATTTTTTTAAAAGCCTGAAAGCTGCTCATGCTGCTTCAGCTCAACTAAGTTTAAGCTGCACCTTCTTTTGCCCAAGATTCATGAGCAAATTTGCCAAATAATATATCTGGTGTTGGCTTTATAGTAAGTTTAAACCTGGTGTTCAAGGATTCCTGTTCCTCGTAAGGATTTTCAAAAGTCACAACTATTAATTTTGACAGAATCACTCATATCTAAGATCTCTGGGATATTAGCTTCAGAAAGGAGAAGAACATTCATTGCAGAGGCTGTAACTGGAATTCTGGCTATAGTATTAAAATTATTTAGGTGATTATCTAGCCTTGGAAGATGACAAGTCAAGAGATCAGATTGGGTAATCTGTAGAATTTATGTGATTAAAAGTTGCTTATTTCCTCTTCTTTGGCAAATAGAACAGGCCTTCATGATCAGACCTATAGACAGGTATTGTAAGCTGTACACTAACAGGATATGTCTGTATTGAACAGAAACTCTGAATTATCAAGGCTATACAACATGATTCAGACATCCTTCTTCCATATTCAGTTAATGAGAATCAGGCCAACACATAGGGATAACATATATACTCAAGAGCCAGCAAGGGGCTATGGTAATTACCATCACATTCATGCATACCATGGTGCAAGAGACAAACCAAATGGGATATATTGGCAATCAGTATCTTTATACTTGAATCTCAAGAACTGTGCTTGGTGGGTAAACCGGAATGCAAAAATTGGCCCAAACATTAACTTCTCTAAGGATAGTCAATGAAACTAACATCCTTTTTCTCGAAATGTTCCACAATGGATCTCATAGTTTCCATCCGGAACTTAAATGTGTTCACTTGCTTCTGATCAAAGATGCTTATCTATCTTTGTTCTTCTCAGGAAGAATGAAGAATACAGAGCCTGAAAATTTTTCACGTTGTGTGATCATCTACATATTAAGGAAGCAATTTATGATCTTCAACAATATTTGGTATTTGGTTAGCTAGGGATGAAATGAACTTATCTTGGAGGAGCCATGCATCTGATATAGCCCAATGAATCATGCATTTGACAGTTGGGTCCATAGGTTGTTATATGGGTCAGACTAAAGGTTCTTATTGTTGTGGTTCACTGGCAGCCTGTGCAGACGGCAGCAGAATCGGACAGTGGGGAAGAACAGGGATCAGCCTGGGAGTCTGGGGAGGATTCAGACTAGGGTCCTGTGTCCAATATAGAGATGGGGCCAGGATCATCTGGTAGTTATGTGCTGACTCCAGAGCCTCCAGAATCTGACAGCAGTGAGGCAGAGGAACAAGGAGAGCCTGTTCCCAGTGCGTGTATGCGCAGAGCTGCCAGAAGGCAACAGCAGCTAAGACAAAAGGGGCAACTCAGGTGTAAGGCTTGGAGATGATTGCCCCTCCCATAAGGTATAAAGGAAGTGCAAAGGTAGGGAAAACATTTGCAGGAAGCAATGTAGTTCACTCTGATCGGTTTGGACTCTGAAAGCTCCATAGTGAATTTGTGCTCTGTTTGGTTTTGGAAAGTCTAATTGGGATTTTAGTTGTTTAGCAGCACTTCAAGTAAGATAAGGTGTGTTCTTATCAGATGTCTCCTGAATAATTTTGGCAGACATCCCTGAAACTATTTATAACTGGTTAAGATTCAGTCCGGGCTGTGAATGACGATAATTCACAGCCACTGGGCTAAAATAAAAGGGTTTTGGATTTTATGAGTGTTTGTTGGTGTCTCAGGAAGCCTTGATCAAAACACTTATTAATGCTTTGGGAAACATGAAATTCTTCTACATATGTCTTGAATCGTATGTTATCCAAGTCTCCCTCTTTGCCTGACAGTTTCCTGAATGGTGGAATCAAGTTTGTTCTCTACAGTAAGGCCCTGGGGAGAGGAAATTCAGGAAGAGTATGAAGGCCTGTCACTTCCCTACAAGGAAAGCACAAAACAGTATTTTCTGTCCACTAGGATGGATAAGGGGTACAGCAGTTTTGCCTGGAAAGCTGTGACACAGTTGAAGAAACCATGGCTATCCCTGGGGCTTCTTGAAGCATAGGATAGAGTAGGGATTCTATGGCAGAGTTCCGAGCGGAGTTAATTAAGAAGATTAACTTGATGAAGGGCAAAAGAGGGATTGGGCATCTGGTTCTCTCAAGCTTCTTTCCTCTTCAGAGCTCACAGTATTCACATTCCCAGAGAATTGGAAACATTCCTGCTTATAGTTGCAGATGGCATAGAGGTGGACATTGTTTGTGTTACTTGCATTTCTCTAGAGAAATCATGGTGGAGAATTGAAAGGTACACTGCCACATTTCTAGGGTTTGGTATCAAGAATTAGAAACCTCTGAAACATCTACAGACAAACAATGCTGGCTGGGCGGGCCTATTAAGGACTGACTACAAGTGAAAATAAAAAAGGAAAGAAAGGGTGGGAGGGATTTGTGTTTATTATAACTTGGTTTGCCAAATTGGAAAGCAACTATGTTATTTAGAGCAACATAAGGCCAGAATGCAGAAAGGGGCAATAGAAGCAGAATTAGAATTTTAATTCAGGCTCAGAAGCACCCATTGCAGGACGTCTTGGCTCCACAATTGGAAGATATACTAAAAATAATTGCTTACTAAAATATATCTCCAGAAATTGATGCTCATAGGCATATGCAAACAAATCAACATATATACAAGTTGGTTATTCATAGCTCAAGTATCTTGAAATATAAGCAAATATTTTTCAGTGAACTTCTAAATTAGTAAATTTGAATATTCCTAATATAATTATCATACATACATACAAATATTTGGCTTTAAAAACAAGGTACCTATTTCTACATATGTTAACAGTTTGTAGTTTTCTTAACAACTAAAAAGGTACCTGCAACTGCTGTCCGTCAAGTTGGGAAGCAATGAAGTTAATCTGCTGGGATGGAGGTGGTGGTGGTGGTGGAGGAGGTGGTCCCTGAGACACACTGGATGAAGCTGCTACCTGGACAAGAGGCAATCCTGAATGAAGATGCATGGGCACTGGTGGAGGAAGGTTAAATGGATTGTGTTGAATGTTCATAATAGAAGTAGGAACTGCCATTGTATAAGGAAAGATACTCATCGGCTGATGCTGTGTGTTTACTGATGTCATTACATTCATCTGAGGTTGCAACACAGTTACTGGTAGCTGAGAAGTATCACTTTGTTGGTTGGTTTGGTCTTTGAAGTTTGGATCTATCAGAGAGGAACAGACATTTTAAAAAAGTAGGTATAAAAAACCATTATCCCTCCCTCCCAAAAAGGAAAGCATTGTCCATGAATAGAAGAGAATCTTATACCAGATCTGTCTCTTTCACTCACTCTGCACAAACTATTAAAATTAGTCCCAATATATCAAGTGCTTTAGCACATTAAAATGAAATAATATTTATCATGGAGATTCCACACCAAACCACTTATAGGTAGTCCTCTCTTAATAACCTTGTTAGGAATTTAAGTTACCTAACAGTTGGGTTGGAAATATATAAACCAGGATAGACATTTTAATACTGTATCTTTAAGGAAATGCTAAAATTGTAATTGGGTGTGGTATCCCAACCGGCCATAAGATGGAGCCAGAAACCTGGTTTCTTTCTGAGAAGACTCTGAACTGACTGAGAGAGAGAGAAAGAGAAAGAGAGAGAGAGAGAGAGAGAGAGTTTTGCTAGATGGTCGATGTTCGTGCTCCTGCATTTCCCTATTGACTGTTACTGATTGTCATTATTCTTGGATTGATGTGAGTCTATTATTGAACTGTTTTTGATACTGGACTTTGTTATTGGATTATCCCTGGACTGAAAACTGTATGACCTGGACTATGTTGGACTTTACTTAACCGTTTACTGGAAGTAAAATCTACATTTTACTATACAGTGTATCTGTGTACTGTGTGTTATTCAACATTACTCTCAGTATGTCTCCCTGCGTGCACTCATTCTCCTAACGGGGAATTACCTCAACAAACCTTAACTTTAACATTCTATCACTATGCAATGCAATTATTAAGTGAAACATCACATGATCATGAAGTTTATATCAGTCCATGGTGATCATTAAGTGCATCAACCGTGACTATTAAGTGCAACATCACATGACCATGACTTTGATTTTACTGCTACTTTCTCCATTGACTTTGCTTGTTGGAAGTGGGCTTTGAAGCTTGCAAATGGTGATTACGTGACCACGGTGTTGCTATAAAGATCATAACTTCAAGGACTGGTTATACAGCTACTTTTTCAGTGCTTTTGTAAGTCTGAATGGTCACTAAACAGAGCAGTCATTAACCAACATTAAGTGTTAACCTGCAAAACAATCTCAGCTGACGCCTTTCTTTTTCATGCTTACTCCTCTTTTGTTACTTGGTTGCCATTTATGGAGATGGGGGAAGGTATGGGGAACTTAGGAATGTGGTGCCTCAGCTGCAGTCAAAACATCTACCACTTAGCATGTGAACTAAGGCCATATCAATGGACATCTGTTGAAGCTGAGCAGGAAGTTGTAGCTGACATGATTGGCCCATGTGATCTAACTAGACACATGGGGGTGGGGAAATCCTATTCTTTTAACTAAATCTGAGCGCGGGACTATTTAGAGGTAGCTTCATCCTTCTAAGTGCTGAGATGATGTACTTAATAAAGGGTTTCTTGAACCTACACACCATGTTAAGAGTCCTGACTTCCTTGCGTTCATTATTCAGAATGATAACATTAAGCTTCTATCAATAATTCAGACCCATTTTGTTTTGCTTGGAACAAATCCAGGATTTGTTAGAATCAGTCTGATTTATGTAAGATTCATTCAAGGTTTATGCATATACATAGGTTTATAATACATAAGGTTATCAAATTTTTTAAAATTGGTATTTGAATATACATACTGAAACTCTAAGAATCAAAATTAGATTGGGACAGGTCAGGCAGCTTAAAGACTCTACTGGAATTTAAGAATCTTAAGGACTTAACAGTTCTGTTGCATCATAAAAGGAAATTAAATAAACAAAAACCACCTTTCCATCAAACATCAACAGTATACGACATGCACAATTATTAGGCAAGTGAGTATTTTGACCATATTACCATTTTATACATATTTTCCACCTCCAAGCTGTACAAACTTGTGGATGTAAGCATATCAGGTTTCAGTATTTATGTGAAGGAGGGTTTGCCTAAGGAAATCAACACTTTATATCAAGATGTGCCTAATTATTAGTTTCTTTTTCTCAGGCAAAATGGGCCAAAAGAGAGATTTAACTGACTCTGAAAAGTACAAAATTGTAAAACATTTTTCAGAGGGATGCAACACTTTTGAAATTGCTAAAATATTGGGGCTTGATCACAGAAACCTGTTGATTTGTTGCAAATAATCAATAGGATTGCAAGAAACATGTTGAGAAAAAAAAGACATACATTAACTGACAAAAGATTTGAGAAGAATCAAACATGAAGCTATCAGGAACCCATTATCCTCCAGTGCTGGTATATTCCAGAACAGCAGCCTATTTGGAGTGGCCAGAAGTACAAGGTGTTCAGTACTCAGGGACATGGCCAAAGTAAGGAAGGCTGAAACCTGACCACCACTGAACAAGACATGTAAGTTGAAACGACAAGTCTGTGCCAAGAAAGGTTTTTCAAAGGTTATATGGACTGATGACTCTTGATGGACCAGATGGATGGGCCTGTGGCTGGATCAATAACGGGTAAGAGTCCCACTTCAATTCAGATGCCAGCAAGGTGAAGATGGGGTACTGGTATGGGCTGATATTATTAAAGCTGAGCTAGGTGGATCTTTTCAGGTTGAAGATGGACTCAAAATCAACTCCCAATCCTTAAAGCCAGTTTTTAGAAGACACTTTCTTCAAAAGTGGTACAGGAAAAAGTCTGCATCTTTCAAGACCATTGTTTTTATGCAGGATAATGCTCCATCACATGCATCAAAATACTCACTGCATAGCTAGCCAGTAAAGGCCTTAAAGATGAAAGAATAATGACATGGCTCCCTTCTTCACCTGACCTAAACCCTATTGAGAACTTGTGGGACCTTAAATGGGAGATTTACGGTTAAGGAAAACAATACACTTCTCTGAACAGTGTCTGGGAGGCTGTGGTTGTTGCTGCACAAGTTAATCCCCAACAGATCAAGAAACTGACAGACTCCATGAATGGAAGGCTTATGACTGTTATTGAAAAGAAGGATGGCTATATTGGTCACTGGTGGCTTTTTTTTTTTTGAAATGTCAGAAATGTTTATTTGCACATTCTGAGTTGTTTTATTACTCTCATTTTAACAGATGCAAATAAACGAGTGAGATGAGAAAATGTTTGTTTTTCATTTAGTTGCATAATAATTCTGCACACTAATAGTTGCCCAATAATTGTGCACAGATAGGTATTCTTCTAAGAAAGCCAAAACTTCACTTTTACTTTCTTAAAATATTCAGGTTTGAGGTTTATTAACATTTTGGATTGACTGAGAACATGTAGTTGTTCAGTAAGAAAATTAATCCTCCAAAATACAACTTGCCTAATAATTGTACACACAGTATGTATTTGTATACTATTTACCAATAAGTGTTTGTAAAAATGGGACTTGGGGGCTACATATGGATTTCCACCCAGGAGTTAAGGGGCATAGGAGAAATAATTACCTTGCTCAGATGCTGCTTCTTCTTTTGTCCATATAGACTGTGGGCTTGAAGAATTTCTACCTCTTCTTGAATAGTAATTCTGTACATCAGCTGGTAAAGTCTTTCTTACAGCCCAGCTTGATGCAGATGTCCACCCAGATCTATCAGCAGGTGTATCAAAAGTGAAATCTTGTTCTGCTTTACGTTTGTATGGGTGATGTTCTGGAAATCTAGAAGTTTCATTGCCAGAACTATTTGCATTCCCTGAGTGGGCTTTCCTATTTTGCCAGCGACTTTCAGCCTGCTCTCCATATGTGAAACTACCCCTGCCACGGTTGCCTCTGCCATGGCTGCTTCTTCCACGATTTGAATTCCAACCTGATCCAAAATTTGCACTCCACAAAGCCCCTGAATCATTGTGCCTATTTTCTTCCCTTTGCTGATTTTTAAAATTATCTCTTTCTCTATTCCTTGTTTCTGGAACTGAATTTATTCTTTCCATCACCCAGTCTGGATAATCCTTTTTGTACTGATCAGAAGAACTCTGTGTATCTGCATCTTTGTTTACACTATCTCTTTCACTTTTCATACACTCTGTTTGTTTCTGCTGTTCATTTCTTTTATATCTATCACTTCCTCTAGAGTTTCTCCAATTAACATTTGTCCATCTTTCCTTCCATCGAGGTGAATAGCCATCCCTCTCACTTCTAGGAAATGAAGGTCCTTTACTTCTTGGCCTAGATCTGGACCTGGACCGAGATCTTGATCGTGACTGTGACCATCTTCTTCTACTTCTCCCTCTTTCATTATCTCTTCTAAATTCATTTTTATCATTAGCTCTGTCCCTATTGGGAGACCTACATTTGTGCCGTGGAGGCGATTCCTTAGCTCGTGTCTGTGAAGATCTTACTCCATCTTTGATAGAATCCTTTTTTGGAGAGCTGGTTGGAGAATCCCTTCCTTCTCTTAAATGATCTTTTCTGGGAGAATTCAGCAGTGACTGTTTCTCTTCTTTCAGACTATCTGTTCTGGGAGAACTGGATGGAGATGTTACAGGATTTCTTTTAGGAGATTTGGATAAAGATCTCCGACTTTCTTTGAAAATATCCCTTTTTGGAGATTGAGATGTTCTACCTTCCCCAATTTCCCTTTTTGGGGATGGGGATTGAGATCTTTTCCCCTCTCGCTTGGATGGGGACCAAGTGGTTGATGGAGAATGAAATCGTGATCTTCTGGTTCGTGTCTTTTTATCTATGAAACTTTCTTTTGCTTCTTTCTTATCAGGGTTTGAAAATGATATAGAATGTTTACTATCATTTTGTAAGAAATTTGCTTTCTGCTCTACATTGTCATTTGCTAATAGTTGGTTAAGCTGAGATGCATTCTGATTACTATTAAATGGGTCGTATTCTATAGATACTATCTCACTGTCATCTTTGTTAAAGTGTTTAATATCTTCAGTACATCTCTTGGGTGATGTATTAGTTTCAGTTTCCACTTCATCATTTTCAAAAGACAGATTAAGTTTATTATCTGAGGAAACATTTATTAATAAGTCATTATTATTTATATATTCATTGGTTATATATACATTTGATTCTTTTTTTTCTATTTCAACAACTTGCACACCTAAAGAATACAATGGTACTTCACATGAAATATTATCTAGTGGCTCCTTGACTTTTTCTTCTGCGAGTTCAATTATGGGTTTCTCCAATATTCCATCTATTGCTGAAGATTCTGGTCTTCTTAATTCATTTGTATGTGAAAACACTAGTTTATTTACTATTGGTTCAGAATCCAGTTTTCCCTGGAATTCAGTTTCTGTTTCTCCTAGCAACTCATGTCTAGAAACAGCTGAAATATCATCTACTAATAACATGCATTCTGTTTTCCCTAATTCTTTCCCAGGACTTTTTACTATTTGATGTGTTACTGCCAGAGGTTCCAATTTTGCTGGCAATTCAATGGTGGGGATGCCTAGTTCTGGACACTGATGAGTAAATATAATATTATCATCACACAATTGTTTTCCAGAAATATTTAAATGCTGATCTTGCTCAACAGGATTTTTATAATACAACTTGTTTTCAGTTTCAGTGTCAACTTTTTCTTCACATTTTTCAGTGTTTCCCTCTAGAGTGAGCAAAGGAAGATCCTCAACACAAGAACCAGCAGCTTTTTCTAAGGCAAGTGAAGGAGGATCTTGAACACAGGAACCAGTTTCTAAGATATCCAATGTATCTTGCCCTTCACAGCAATGTTCCTTAGGTTTCTTCTTATATGCTACATAGGAGTCCTCTAATCCATTAGAAGATTCAGTGTCAACATTTTTATGAGTAAAGTCAGAAGTGCTATTTTCACTGTCTGCTGAATTGCCTTTGTCTAATAGAAAGGTTATCTCTGTCTCATCAGGTTCATCGAAATCTATATTATTAGATGCTTTTCCATAACGCCCAGAACTTCTTAGTTTCTTTTTAACCAAAGGCTCCTGCTGTTTAGCATTTCTTTTAGCTTTCCGTTTGGAAGTTAATTTCTCCAATTCCGTAAAAGAAACATTCACAAATGAGCTACCATCACCACTGGCCTCATATCCAGAATTACTGGATTTTGGTGAACTCTGACACTGATATGAAGTTTCTGTTTTAATATTTCGGGCAGATCGTCTTCTGGGAGTAGTATCTGAAACCTTCCTTTTTGTTCCTCTTGTGCCAGCAGTATTGGAAGTCTGTTTTTTTTCTTCTCCTTCATGGACACATGTAATAATATGTCCTGATTTAGAAGATCCTAATATTTAAATAAAAACACTTTGTTGTAACACAGTGAAATAATTATTTTATAAATATTGAGAAATTATTCAGTGAGAAAGATTCAATTATTTTATCATTGTTGTAAGTGGTCTTTTTTGTAGCCTTTTTTTAAATAGAAAAGTTGTATTACAGTTTAATATACAGTCAACAAAGTCACTAAACATCACTTTAGCTGATGTTAACTCCTATCTTTCAGCTCCTGTGTAGCAATAGCAATAGCACATAGACTTATATAACGCTCCATACTGCTTTACAGCTCTCTCTGAGATGTTTAAGAGTCAGCATATTGCCTCCAACAATCTGGGTCCTCATTTTACTGACCTTGGAAAGATGGAAGACTAAGTCATCCCTGAGCTGGTTAGGATCGAACTGCTGGCAGTCAGCAGAACTAGCCTACAATACTGCATTCTAACTCATCACCACAGTATAAATCAATCACAAATGTAAATAGAGGTAATCCCTGAGTTATGAGCATTCCCTTAGTGAACGTTTGAAGTTACATGATAAGCGCCCCTAGCATTTACGAACAAGTCACTATTGATCTCACATGATTTCACAGTACTTTAGGTCTCTGTTCTCTGCAAACGGAGGCCTGGATGAGAACAGCAGCAAAAGGCTTTGCAAATGGAGAGAAGGCCTGAAACATCAAAGCTTTCCTTCCATTTCAAAGCCTTTTGCCATCTTTGCAAAAGCTGTTTCTGCCAAGAATGGAGCATCTAGAGGGAGCATGCGTGGCTCTGGAGCTCAGTTTTCACCAGGAAAGATCTTTCCTCTGCTGAAGAGAAGCTCCATTTTCAAGTGCCTCATTCCATGCAGATGAAGTTTTCCAGTCTCTGTTAGGGCACCAAGTATTTAAGAGACCCTGGGCAGTTGGAAACAGAGTAATTTGCTCAGTTTCTAACTGTCCCAGGGTCAATCAAATACTTGGTGCCTTGACGGAGATTGGAAACTTCCTCTACATGGAAATGGAGTGCTTGAAAATGGCGTTTTTCATTCTGATTTCAAGCAATCCATTTCCATGCAGACAAAGTTTGCATTCTCCATCAGAATGACAAGTGTTTCAACGACCCTAGAGCAGTTGGAAACAGAGCAATTCAGTCAGTTTTCAACCCCCCTAACACTTTTTGCCCAGACGAAGACTGAAACCTCTGCGGTATATGGTCTCATGTGAGTTCAGGCACCCATCTGTTTTTGCAGAGAATAAGTGCCTGCTGCCCTGTGGGTTCAGTGTTCCGGTCTCCATGGGAAAAGTGGTTGCAGGGTATGAGGATCTTGGAGCAATGTGAGTTCACTGCCCCAAGGCCTCACTTCATGCAAATGCTTTTCTGCATGGAGTCTGGAAACCTTTGGAGGAGACTCAATGAGGCTGCCTACCACTCCAGAAGTGGCAAATGGCAAGTGGCAAGCGGACTTGGTGATCAGAGAAGCCGAGCAAGGCGTGCTCATCCTGCTCTTCCTCTGTTCTTGCTGGGAACAGGCAAAGAAACAGAGACGCTGGAGAGGAGACAGATCTTCATACAGTAAGTGACATGATGCGGAAAGCAACTGTGGGGAGCATGAGGTATTTCAGTGGTTTGGAGGAGGTCTTGGGTGGTCTGAAGCAGGTGGCCTGTTCCATTACTAGGCACCCTCATGGCCTTCCCCATCCCAAAATACCTCATGTGCACTTAATGAGCCTCGCATTCTATTAGCAAATGCATGAAAGGAGGGAGTGTTCAAGGTACAAACTTCACTTCCATGAATCCTCAGGTTACTCAAGGACTACCTGTATATAGAAGGTTTGCACTGGTTTAGTATAAAGCTATCTGACCAGCTAATGCCAAGTACTTTGCACATTTATGAAGAAGTCTTGGACTGTGTCAGGAGCATTTCTAATATCTGAGAACAACAAAAACCCACAACTTGCTCCCAGGAATTACATGATTCTCCAAATATATTGTATTCAATTCAGTCAAGAATCTATCCATTTCTCCTTTTATCCTTGTGGTGGAACTTCATCCAATCATTTGTAATACTGATCAACTCCAATTTCAAAAGCTGTTTCTTTCATGCAGCCATTTATTCTCAAATCCCATAGAAAGAATCTCAAATATGTGAATACATATTCATCTCTAGGCTGTTGGTTTGTGCTCCAAGCTTGGCAATTTGGTTGCAATCATGACCATTCGAGGAGACATCGTCAGTGCATTTTGAATTGTTTTCATATGTCAGAACACAGGTCTTTAAATACCTTTTTATGAGATGCAAATTAGTTTGAATGTTCAGATATTGCTGAGTCATGGCCTGATTTCAGACTGTTTGGCTGGCTGTTGTTGCTGAGCTGTAGTTAAGTACCATCTATGTGATGCGGATTAGGATTAGAGTTGTTAACTGGGTGCTTCTGAGTCATGGTCTGGTTTCAGCTTATTTGACAGTTTGAGTGGCTGGCTGTTACTGAAATGTGGCCTGATTTCTTGTGAGCCAATGGATTATAATTTTGTTGCTGCATAATGAGGTGCCTGTTTGTTCATTTTAAATGCTACCTTCGGGATCATGGTTGATGCAGTTCTTTCATTCTCAGCGATTGGTATACTGGGCCCATGTCAATGTGTCTGTTTATTGACTCAGTCCGAAATCAGATCATGACTCAGAAATATCCGAACAAACAACATTCAGATTAATTTGCATCTCATAAAAAGGTATTTAAAGACCTGTGTTCTGACAGATGAACACAATTCAAAATGCACTGATGATGTCTCCTTGAATGGTAACGAAACATTTGCAACCAGATTGCCAAGCTCAGAGCTCAAACCAGCAGCCTAACTACCAACTCGAGCTACTAATATTCAAACACATTTTGCATTTATCTTTATCAATGTTGTACCAAACATTGGCATAGTTGCAAATTGTTTTATTTTTAAAAAGTAGAACCTGGACTCTAGACCCAAAGCTGTACATTCTGTTCTATCTTCATCTCAAGTTTTCATTCTAATAAAGACTTATCCAGTTTTTCATATTAAAATATTCACACACATGCAAAATAAGAAGGTATTTTTATAACACATTATAACACACTGCTGAAATATTTTTATAATAATTATAATAGCACAGGTATTCGGTGAATGTGATTTAATCTTTACAATGCTTTATATAAACTAAATAAAACTTACAAAAATAATTTACCAAAGTTTTCCAAAGGTGAAGTACTTATTGAAAAAACTGTTTCCAGAACAAGACAAGGTACTATTTCTGCTTCAGAAGATATGGAAGGAATTCTGTAAAAAAATGAATCCACAAAAAAAAGAGCATTACATGAATAATTTTTTAAAGCTTTGCTATGCAATCAAATTCTTTGCTCGTTTCAAATACTTTAGTATCTGTAAATACATAAGATTTAGGAAACACTTTCCCCAAATTAAGAAACCACAATATTTTAAATTCTGATAAATTATGCAATCTTTAGCAAATCATCTAATCTCCAAAATACCTCTTAATACAGAGTTCATGAAATGTCCCTAAAACAAACCATTATGTAAATGGAATTCAATTATGTAATTTCCTCTTTCTTTGGTTCTGAGTTATTGATTTAATTTGCTATATAGTTATAAACCAAAACCAAAACAAATAGCACAGACCTCATTCACAGAGGATGAAAAGAAAAATGGGCAAAAAAATCTGTACGTATATGGAAAAAATGCATATATGAAAGATTCTTGCTTCTTTTGAAATTAAAAAAGTTTGTTTCTTCTTAAATTAACTAATTAATGTTAACCACAGCTGGTTTTTTTGAGTAGGAATGAACCATACTTAATCAAAACCAAATATTTCCTAAAGCACTGTTAAAAATGGAGGAAATCCAAATATTACTTGATTTAAGATATTGGTACCAGATGGTATAGATTTATTACTAACTCAAAATATTTTTAATAACAAGTTTCTAACCAGGCATCTATTTTACCTTGCCACTTTTGCTAATACAGAACAAGACAGCTCCAATTCTCTTCTTTTGTGTCTGATAATTGTGTCAATTTTGCTGATCTCTATACTGGAATAATTGGAAAAATTTGAAAATAATTCAAATTATAATTCAAATAATTTAAAATAATGACAGGAACTTCATTTGAATGTACATTTTAATACCACATATTACAATTCAAGGTTACCTATAGTATTACTTTCTCAATAATCCCATCAATATGTTCAGAACACAGGGGTGGGGTTCTACTGGTTTGGCCCGGTTCTATAGAACTGATAGCTCCAAAGAGCAGCTGACACCGAACCGGTTCGCTGTGATGATCTTCTGGTCTTGTTTGGCACAGGCTCTAGGCTGTCCTTTATTCCCTGCTTTTTCCTCCTCAGCTGCTTTGCGCAGCACAGCTGAATGCCACTCATCAGCTGGAGAAGATGAATGCTTGCTGAAGCCAGTAATCTGTAAGTAGTGCACATGCTCCCCGAACCAGTTGTTATGTCGGTAGGACCCCACCCATGAGAGCATTATATATACCAACCATATAGAAAAGCAACACTAAGCCAGAGATTTTCAAACTTTCCCTAGTTCACAATATTTTAAATTCCTCACTAATTTTTTCATGCCCCTCTTAGTGATTCCCAAACTGTGTGCTAAGGCAGCAAATGAACAATTCTATTTATTAAGTACTAAAATAGCATGCACTGCTGTTGAATGTTCACTGGGAGGGCTCTGATTTTGCACAATTTGGAAACTAGGACACTAAGGTTCAGTGTACATAAGGGCATGTCATCCTTATGTCCATTGAACCTTTCAATTATTCAAAAAATAAAATATCCAAAATGCAGATAATTCTTGCTTAGAAAATGCATATTCAACAACTATTCAAAGTTACAATGGTGCTAAATGAGAAAACTTATATACTGGCTCTTGAAGTTGCAACCAACTTCACAACTCTTGGCAACTGGCCCTTCTATGATATATGCCATGTCCTCAATCACATGATCACAATCTGCAATGATTACAATCTTCTTTGTCAGTTTCCAACAACTGAAATCAATGGGGAAGCCAACAGAAACGTGTAAGTTGTGCTCACGTGATGTCATATGCGTGATTTGCTTAACTGGAACTGCTGTTGTAAATTGGTGCTTTTTCACTATATAACAATGTCTCTTAGTGATAGAATTGCCAATACTAATTATGGTTGTTAATATGGTTGTTAATACCTTCATTTCTTCCCAGATTTTTACTTCATTAAAAAAAAGGTTAGAATGTACAAGTTAAATATTCTGGTTTAGAATGTCTTATTTTCTACATTTAAAAGACAATGTTGGGCAATTCATATAACTGTTTGTTATGACTTTAATGCCCTTTTTCTGACTCTCTTGGAAGAATCTGGCAGGCACTACTGAAGAGAGAATATTTCATTTCTTCACATGATTAATAGGAATGCTATTCTTTTTTCTCTTTAGTTATATCTGCCCTTCCATCATTAGGTCTGTCCACTTTTTCTAATCATGTCTACATTTGAGTGCATGCTGTGTAAGACTATTTATTTATTTATTTATTTAATTAAACTTTTATACCGCTCCCTCTCCCAAAAAGGGACTCGGGGCGGTGTACAGCCTACTAAAAACATACAATAAATACCCAATAAATACAATTAAAATAAATTAAACCAAATTGATCCGGCTGTCTATCCCAAGAATTCAGTTAAAAGTTAAAAGCTAATAAAACACCAATTAAAATTAAGTTAAAACCAAAATACAGTTACTGGGCCAGGCCAGCCTGTTTAAAAAATAGGGTTTTCACTGCGCGCCGGAAGGTCAGAATATCCGTCATAGCCCGTATCTCCGGGGGGAGATCATTCCATAGGGAGGGGGCTCCCACAGAGAAAGCCCGAACCCTCGGGGCCGTCAACCGACAACGGCCAGGCGGCGGTACCCCAAGGAGGGCAACCCTGTGGGAGCGTACTGGGCGGCGGGAGGTTGATGATGGCAGCAGGCGGTCCCGTAAGTACCCAGATCCCGAGCCATGGAGCACTTTAAATACTGTCAGTACCACCTTGAATCGAATCCGGAAGGCCACAGGAAGCCAGTGCAGCCTGCGGAGAAGCGGTGTAACGTGGGAGCTCCGAGGAGCACCCACAATCACCCGCGCGGCTGCATTCTGGACTAACTGCAGCCTCCTGAGACTCTTCAAGGGGAGCCCCATGTAGAGAGCATTGCAATAATCCAGGCGGGAGATGACGAGGGCGGAAGTGACTGTGCGAAGTGCGCCCAGATCCAGAAAGGGCCGCAACTGGTAAATCAGACGAATCTGATAAAAAGCCCCCCTGGCGACGGCTGCAATGTGTTCTTCTAAAGACAGCCGTACGTCCAGGAGGACACCCAAGTTGCGTGCCCTTTCCACGGGGGTCAAGACCTCTCCCCCCACGGCCAGCGAAGGAACCAGCTGGCTGTATCTGGGCGCAGGAAACCACAGCCACTCGGTTTTGGTCGGGTTGAGACGAAGCCTGTTACGACCCATCCAACTCCGCACGGCCTCCAGGCATCGGGACATCACTTCGACGGCTTTGTTGGGGTGGCCCGGGGTGGAGATGTACAGCTGAGTGTCGTCAGCGTACTGATGGAACTCCACCCCGAAGCCACGGATGACCTCACCCAGCGGCTTTACATAAATGTTGAACAGCAGGGGCGAGAGCACCGACCCCTGAGGAACCCCACATCGTAGGGGCCTCGGGGCCGATCTCTGCCCCCCCGTCAACACAAATTGCGAGTGGTCGGAGAGGAAGGAGGTGAACCACCGCAACACGGTGCCCCCCACCCCCAACCCCTCCAACCGCTGCAATAGGATACTGTGGTCGACAGTATCAAAAGCCGCTGAGAGATCTAACAGGACCAGGACAGAGGAACAACCCCTGTCCCGGGCCCTCCAGAAGTCATCCACCAACGCGACCAACGCCGTCTCCGTGCTGTGCCCGGGCCTGAAGCCCGATTGGAGGGGGTCAAGATAACTCGCTTCATCCAGGTACTGCGGGAACTGACGTGCCACCACACTCTCGACAACCTTCGCAACAAAGCGAAGGTTGGAGACAGGATGATAGTTAGATAACAATGCTGGGTCCAGGGACGGTTTCTTGAGGAGGGGCCGCACCACCGCCTCTTTCAAGGCGGCAGGTAACAGCCCCTCTCTCAAGGAAGCGTTTATAATACCCTGGAACCAGCCTGTGTCACCTCCCGAGTGGCCAAGACCAGCCAGGAGGGGCACGGGTCCAGCAAACAGGTGGTGGCATTCAGTCCCCCCAGTATCCTGTCCACGTCCTCCACAGTAACAGGATCGAACTCAACCCAATTGACCGCACCGATATCCACCCCCGCCCCCCCGCCCGGAGATGCCCAGTCGGAGTCCAGCTCGTCCCGGATCTGAGCGATTTTGGCCTGCAGAAACCTAGAAAACTCCTCAGCCAGTCCCTGCAAGGGGTCCTCCCGCGCTCCCACCTATATACATCTTACAGCCCAAAATTAACTATTGCCCCTAATCAACAATATGCAATGACTTTTTCTTTTTCATATTTTATAGCTTATTACTGACAGGTTCTGCCTTACTAAAATCCCATTATGATTTCACAAGCCTACATTTACAGGTAGTCCTTACTTAACAAACACATCTGGACTGGCAACTCCATTGCTAAACAATGTGGTTGTTAAGTGAAACGTGACTGCACCTAACTTGTCATTCAATGTCAGTTCTTCCACAGCTATTAAATGAAACATCTATGGTCTTAAGCGCAATATCATGTGACTACAACCTGTGATTTCCTGTTGGTTTCCCCACTGAGTTTGATTGATGGAAATTAGCTGCGAAGGTTGCAAGTGGTGATCACTCACCTGAAAATGTGACAACTGTCATAAATATGCACAATGTTGCCAAGCACCCAAATCATGCACTCTAATATTAAAGTTCATATACCAAGTTTATTTTTCTAATCCAATAGAATATTAGACAGCAAGCAGGATAATTATCTAAAAACAGAACAGAACACATTTGAAAGGGAGAAGCTCTCTGGCAAAAGAAAAATTAAACCTGAAAATAGGCCAGGTTAGAAACTGTGTGGGTGTGTGTGTGGATCAAACACATTTTCCCAATAAAATTGGGCAGTGATCTGGAATGATTCTAATTAAGCCCCTTTCCTTTTGTTCTCATGATCCAAAGAAGAGCTATTATTAAGGGTTGAAAATAATTTCAGAAATCATATTTTTTAAAATATTGTTTGGTTTCTAGTTACCTCTCTATGATAACATATGGTGGTTTGGGAGGAAAGCTAATAACACAATTTCTTCAAAAAGCAAAGGGAAATATACTAGTATTTACTGTATTATAAAATTCTGGATAACAAATAGATTTATACTGACCTTTCACTTTGATAATTAGGAGCTACATCAGAGAAACTATTATTAGAAGAAAATTTATCACACCAGTTATTTTTGAAGAATCTGTTCAAGCAGGTCTGTCTTCTAGGCTATAAAATAAAATATTTATATTGGACATCCACCATAGTTCCCAGCACCCTCAAAATTTAACATACATACACATAAATCTTTCCAACTTGAGATGGAAGTGTATTTGTTTATAAACTGCTGTAATCAAACCAATCTAAATGGTACACAATTCCCTAAATATGCATCTTTGGTTAAAAACAAGCACAAATAAATAATCAACAATATAATCAGTAACTGAATTAAAAATAATACATCCAAATTCGCATAGATAAAAACTAGAAACTGATGCAGAGGAAGAGTTACAATAACCTCCTCTCAAGGTTTAATAGAATAACCAAAAACCAGGAAGGAGGAGGCCATTCAAACATCTAAGGAAAAGAACAGTAACTGAAAAAGCATACTTGTATCCCCTTATAGACAACAATTCATGTAACGTATAGAGAAACTGTTGTATCAGATCATGCTGGGCAGTCAGATATTCAGAAGTTGGTGCAGGTCCTGAATCCAAAAGGTATTAAAAAATAAAAACTGTATTTTGGAAGATGGTTTTATGTTGATGTTTTATGTTCATGTTTGTCTTTTTTTAAAAAATAAAAAACTTAAATAAAAATGAAACCCTTAATTTGAATCCAGAAACGGGTTGGTAACTAATGCAGTTCTTATAATAGAGATGTTTTACAGGTGCCTCCAAGTTCTCCTTAACTATTTGAACTATCAGAGTTTGGATCACATGTAGTTTCTGAATGCTCATCCCTGATCACAGTCCAATAAAGAAATGACTAAAATATGAGTTACAGTGAGTAATGTACTCTATTCCAGGAAAGATTGCAATTGTCATATAAGCTGAAGCCACACAATGACCTCTTGGCCAAAGCTGCTACTATCCAAGCAGGAGCTGCAAATCCAAGAAAATCTCCAAACTGCAAACTTCCCTAGTTCTGTTCAGGGCACTATGAGCTCATTTAAATTAAAATACCATATTTCTCTGGAATCAGATCTGGCTTTTCAACCCAAAGCACTCAATCTCTTGATTTCTACTGTCAAAGTCCCCTGGCATTTTGACAATACTGACAATATCATTTTTTCAGCCTAGGGTGAGATATAAACTTCGATATTGTTTGCATATTGATGACATCCATACTTCAGCTAATGAATGAACTTGGTCATCAGCTTCATGCAGATGTTAAATAGTACAAAACCATCCAGACACTATAGTTCTCGGTATATAGACAATTTCCAACATCCTCTGAATCTTGTTTTACTAGACTCTACCTTGCCCTATCCTATACATTTGGTCTGCAAATGCTACTTGGAAATCTGAGAAGCTGAAATATAGTTTATAAATTAGGCCATTTCAATTAGCAGAGTTTAAAAAGAAAAAAACACCACACTAAGGATGAGTATTAGTGATCATAGATGTAGATATTTTAAATGTACTAAAATCCCATGATAGTTTGAATTTTCCAGTTGCTTTAAGTCTTAGTTATGTGTGTGTGTATGTGTGTATGTATATATACATATATTCTCATTTCATGAATTAGTTCAATTTTCTCTTAAAGTTTTGAATGTTTCAGTATTTGAGTTACATTTCTGAAATATTTATCTCTGTTACTAAGTATCTGCATAGATCTAAGAACTTGTTTAATTATTAATTTTATAGAATACTAACATTATTAGCAAATTGCTGTGGCCTTAAAGTTACACAATAGCTACACACAAGTGCAGATATACTCTGGATTTAACTATCTTTCTTTCACTAATCAAAAAAACCCCTCTCAAGGTAGCATGGCATAGACTGTGAGTTAAAGATACCGTTTTAACTTGATTTTTGTAGATTTCATTTCTTTCCTCATCACTGTCAAACTGTATATCAGAATTATCCTGATCTTCTGTGATATATGTTCATCTAGACCAGTGGTCGCCAACCGGTGGGCCATGGCCCACTGGTGGGCTGCGAGAAAATTTTGGTGGGCCACAGAGAAATCTCACCCCCAGAGCACCCCCCAAAAGCAATTAATCCAGGCTGCACAGAAACACAAGGCTGCTCAGCTCACATGGTGCGCGGGAACCCTCCCTGCCCACTCATTCTTTACCGGGCTATTTTTCCTTTTTCCAACCATCATCTGTTCTTCTGTGCTGGGAGATTTAGACTATCTAGGAAGCAGTAAATGGTTGGATTTCTTGCTTTCTAGCTAAGCACAGCCGAACCTCCCGTAGGACTGAAGATTTGTTTGCAAGCAAATTCAGTGCAGACTCACGGCAAGCAAATTTGAGACTGAGCTAGCTGATGGCAGATAGATAGATCACTGAATGATTCTGTGAGCAACTCAATCTGCCTGCTTTGCCTGATTTTGGGTAAAAGTTGTTCTTTTTTTAAATAAAAAATTCAATATTTACATGCATGATGTGTTAATTTTGTGAGTTTGCTTGCTAGCAAATTTTATGTGACAGACTGAGCTAGCCAATGGCAGATAGATAGATTGCTGAATGAATCTGTGATTCTGTGAGCAATTCAATCTGCCTGCCTGCTTTGCCTGATTTTGGGTAAAAGTTGCTCTTTTTTATAAAAAAAATCAGTATTTATATAAATATTTATAATATTTACATATAAGCCATGCCCAGCCAGTCACATGACCACCAAGCCACACCCACAAATTAGGCCATGCCCACAGAACCAGTTAGTGGTCCCTGCGATCTGAAATTATGAGTTTGATGGTCCCTGAGGTCCAAAAGGTTGGCGATCCCTGCTCCATAGCATTGTTTTGAGGGAAGGAGTTGAAACAGTTTTATGTCCAGGATGTGAGGGGTCTG
The DNA here is from genome assembly GCA_023653725.1 of Bungarus multicinctus. Lineage (NCBI taxonomy): Eukaryota > Metazoa > Chordata > Lepidosauria > Squamata > Elapidae > Bungarus > Bungarus multicinctus. The sequence continues at coordinate 31,599,029 of CM042848.1, forward strand.
TAAATATTTTCACAACTCTTTTTTTGACTCGTGCATATACAGGTCCTTGATTGAAGGCAGGTTGGTAGTAATTTTTTTTTTGCAGTCCTAATTATCCTCTGAAGTCTGTGTCTGTCCTGTTGGGTTGCAGAACCAAACCAGACAGTTATAGAGGTACAGATGACAGACTTAATCATTCCTCTGTAGAACTGTATCAGCAGCTCCTTGGACAGTTTGAGCTTTCTGAGTTGGTGCAGAAAGACCATTCTTTGTTGTGCTTTTTTGATGATATTTTTGATGTTAGGTGTGCATTTTAGGTCTTGTGATATGATACAACCTAGAAATTTGAAGGTCTCTATCATTGATACTGTGTTGTGTAGTATTGTAAGAAGTATGGGAGGGTTTCTCCTAAAGTCTACCACCATTTCTATGGTTTTGAGTGTGTTCAGTTCCAGATTGTTACACCATGAGGCAAGCTGTACCTCCTGTCTGTATGCGATTCGTCATTGTCTCGAATGAGACCAATCACTGTTGTATCGTCTGCAAACTTTAGTATTTTAATAAATGGATCATTTGAGATGCAGTCATTCCTATATAGGGAGAAGAGAAGCAGAGAAAGCACACAGCCTTGGGGGGCTCCTGTGCTAATCGTACAGGTATCAGATGGGAGTTTGTCTAGCTTCACCTGCTGCTTCCTGTCTGGTTAGGAAGCTTATTATCCACTTACAAGTGTGTTCAGGTACTGCTAGCTGGATTAGTTAGAAGAATGTCTGGAATGATGGTATTGAATTCTGAACTGAAGTCTACAAAGAGAACCCTTGTGTAGGTATTTGGAGATTCATGGTGTTGTAGGATATAGTGCAGAGCCATATTAACAGCATCATCTGTCAATCTATTTGCTCAATATGATTATCTAGAAGTATTTTCAGTAAGTATATGGATTATGCTGTTTGCAGCATTTGAAGCTTCTGAGTGATCTCCAATGACTTGCCAATATCAAGCAAATCCATAAGGAAGATATGAAGGACATGTGTGATCACCTTTAGTGTTTCCTGTTCCACATAATAGTACAACTGCTGCACCAATATAACCTAACCTGGCCAAAGGTCCTGCCAAAGATGATTCCTAGATTGCAGGTCACCTCTCCATGAGGCAACACCATCCCATTGAGTGTCAATGATGAAATAATCCCTGAACTAATAGGATTCTAAATGTAAAGCCACTCTGCCTTGCTTAGATTGATTTTGATCAGGGATTCCACTATAATATATCTTCTATTTAGTCTGAGATAGAGATGTCTAACTTGGGTATCATCTGCATACTGATAAAAACATTAGGGAGATAAATGTAATAGTGTATAGTTTAATAGCTTAACAGAGTTGGAAAAGACCTTGTAGGTCTTCTAGTCCAACCCCCCGCTCAAGCAGAAGACCCTACATCATTTCTGACAGATGGCTGTCCAGTCTCTTTTTGAAAACTTCCAGTGATGAAGTTCACACAACTTCTCAAGGCAAGCTGTCCGACTGATTGATTGTTCTCACTGTCAGAAAATTTCTCCTTATTTCTAGGTAGTCTCTCCTTGATCAGTTTCCATTAATTATTCCTTGTCTGGCCTTCGGGTGCTTTGGAAAATAGCTTGACCCCCTCCTCTCTGTGGCAGCCCCTCAAATATTGGAACACTGCTATCTTGTCTCCCCTGGTCTTTCTCTTCACTAGACTAGCCATGCCCAGTTTCTGTAACTGTTCTTCATACATTTTAGTCTCCGGTTCCCTAATCATCTTGGTACTTCTTATCTGTACTTTTTGTAAAGTCTCAACATTTTTTTTACATAGTGGTGACCAAAACTGGATGCAATAAATTAAATGTCACATTTAAATAAATCCACTTTTCAAGAATTGTAGTTTTTTAAATAAGCCATTCAATAGTTTAAATTATGACAAATCAGTTAGCATATAGGCATTTGCATTATTTAAATAACAATTTACAAGCAGTTTTATGCAGGTATACTTTTGGTTTTAATGAGATTTCAATGAGGTTTAGGGAAGGAGAAAAAAGTCCCAATACGTCATATGATGCTGCCATGATACCGCAAGTTTGGCACCCCTGCTTTAGTTAGATCTAATTAATATTATCAAACAGCACATTTTTCAAGGTTAAGATTTCTAAATTCTAAAAGTAGCATAAGTTAACTTCACAATGATTAGTTTAAATGTCAATAGAACAGAAAATGCAATAGCTCAAACACATGAAGGAGAAGAAAAACGTATCTAAGAACATATTAAAAGTGAAGTATTTTAAAATGAAATCATTTGAAATCTTCATTATTTTAAATATATGTGAACAAACCTTATTTTTCTTCACTGAATTTGTAACTTCTTTCTTGTTTGAAGGATCTTTATAATTAAAACAAAAAATAAAATATTCAACTTGATCTTTAAGCCCTAAGGCAAATATAATTATCAATCCTAATTAATTTTAAAGAAATTCTGTTGCAAGTATTTAACTTCTGAAAGAACTTAAAATGCAGGAAAAACTATTCCAAATCTCTTTTAAAGTTATCCAGAATGACACATAAAATATGCAGTTCTTTCTTAAGATCTTTGTTAATTCAATAAGCAAGCTGCAATTCAGGAATATAGCAATTGCAAGGAAAGTTTTCTGCAAGGGAAACTTTCATGACCTCATCACACAGCATTAAATGCCATAGTATTTAAAACCATAACAAGAATTCTGCAGGATACTATATAAAGCTAACCTAATCCAACAACTTGTTTCCACATTGTCATGGCAGATATCTATGATAAGTCCATATGTACAATGGGACATCCAAGTTCCTTAGCAACTGAGATTAAGAGGATATTTCTCCCAATATTAGAAATTTTACCATTATGAATGCTAGCTATATAGAGAGGTATATTTGGCATAGATTGTGTTAATTTCTTTTAAAATCAACATCATTGGAGTAATTACATGAGTTGTGGAATGTGAAGAAGAGTCATTCTTTTTATAACTTCAAACAATTAAATTTAATAGATTGACCTCAGATGTCAAATTAGGAGAGAAAAACTTTTCCCAAATATCAAATTATGAAAACCTTTCTCTATCTGCAGCTTATACATTATTCATAATCATATAGCATCTGTAGAATAATTATATATATTTATATTGTCTTCCATACTTTGATTTTTTAAGGCTACAAGGCATAGCTGAATTATAAAAGTTCAAATTAATTTTAATGGACTTAAACATGGAATTAAACGATGCCAAGGTACATATTTGGCCATTCATTTAAAATTTATCATTAGATAAATATCTGATCTGCCTCTCATCTGGATTACTCTATTGAAACAAACAAAAAAACCTGTTCCTTGAATTTTAAAAAATTCGGAAATAGGTTACAACAGCATATTGATAGTATTTTAAAAACCAAATAGGCTTTTTGAATCACAAAACTAGACTTCATGAAATGTTTGAAGTACAGATTTTGCCTGATATGTCTGTCTGCACTTAGATCTGTTAACTGAAGTACAAACACATGCATATATGCAAAACCAACCTTAAAACAGTAAAATATGAATATGAGCAGGCTCAAGGATTCTGATTTTGCAAAGAATTTTGTGCTTTGGAGAAATTTGCCCAAGATAAACTAAACTATAGCACATAAAAGTTTAAGCTATAACACAGTCAATTACCTACAATTTCTGTTAACTTTTTGCTACAAATGGCTAACATAAGGTGACTTTTAGAAACTGTTTAAGACAGTGAATTTGGCAGAAAAACAAATATACAAAACATTCCTCAAAACAGTTTAACTGCCCAAGATAGTTAATTTGTTAGAATAGCAATATATTCAAAGAACAAATGACATGGTTTGTGAAAATGTCAAAAGAAGGCCAAGAGGTTGACCAAAATGACTCACTTACTGTAATTTGGGTTCCAGCTTTTATAGATTACTGGTAAAAAACTTGTGCCAGTATTTTCCTGTTTTCTGGGGAAAAAAACATACCAAAGATTAGTTATGATTACAGTTAATTTTATGTTCGTTAATAATGTATCTGAACTCTTTTAAAAAAAAATCCAAAGATATTTTAACAATCCAGAATAATATTGTCAAAAAAAGAACAGTAACCCACTCCATTAAAAAATAAGAAAATAAAACTATATTTGTTCTTCTGAGCAACATAAAGATTGATAGTACATATAATTGGGAATACAGCAATTCCTCTAGATACAATAGATCAATTAGCGTCTGTTCAAAATTTAGACCCCTCCCCAAAAAATATTTACAACCTGGTCCTAAAGTTACATGTGTTTCAACGTATCAGTTGTTCGCCCTTACAACCAACTCAGAGACGTAGAGACATGTCCCCCTGCCTTCCCCCACTTATCCTGCCCCGTTGGATCTCTACAGGCACTGGCCCTGCTTTCCTAGCCTCCCAGATTCTGGTCCTCCCCACCCCATTTTCTATCACTTACTTACTTTTCAATGATCTCCAGAGTCCCAGAATCAATTGACCCACAAAGCAGAAAAGTCATTTATTCAGATCCTGGTGAAGTTGTAAGAATGTGAGATGTAAGAAAAACAGCTTTGCTAGCATCTGAATAAAAGACTTTGGCTTGTCTGCCATGAGGCCAGCGTCCCTGAAGGATTTGTTTTGGCCTAGTCTGGGCGGCACTGCAGCAGCCTCCTGCTTGCTGTGTCAGTGTTCCAGGAAAACAAACTCCAACACCAAAACTCCAAGACAGGCATTTTCTCAAAGTTCCATTTGATTAGAATTGTCACACTGGAACATCTGGGAAATCCTGAATCTAAGAGTTCCGGGTTTTTCTCCAATAATTAAAAATCACAAAATCCATCCCCTGCACTCCATCACATGGACCAATTACCCTCCATTCCAACTTGAGACATTCTTTAAGCCACTCCTTCTCCAGGTGCAGGAATAACATGACCTTAACTGTAAAGAAGAATGCTACTATGTCTAACTACAACAACTCTATAAAATCCCCACCCCCCCACCCCCAAATTTCCCAGGCACAGGAATGTGGCAGTGTGGAAGCCTCTGGTGCTTCCAAAGCTGCATATGAAGTAGCCAATCAAACTCCATGTTGATTGGCTACTTCATATGCAAAAACATATTTGAAGTATTTCAAATGTGAAAATAATGTTTTTCTTATATTGTAAAGCCCGTTTACATGTGGTATTGCTAACCTTTTACAAGTTTTCATAGTTATAGGGCAATTCTTGCCCTTATTACAACTGACGATGTCATCTTTTTTGCTTATTTGTTGCTTTATTTGAACCTGCAAAGAAATTAATATTAAAATTAGTACAAGTTTTCCAATAATTTATTCTAATGTTTTATTTTTTAGGAATAAATTATTAATGAATCTATAACAATATTCACTTGTTTAAACATTATTTACAAATACTACTACATATTCAATGTATTATTTCCCAAATGAACTTTAAGTCAACATACTGTCAATCTCAGAAAAAGAGTAAAGTAAAATTTTGACATACTAAATTTCAAAGCAGAAAAAAAACCAGGTAAGGCTTCATTTGAATTAAATCTACAGCTGCTATATCTGCTTTTGTTACTGAAAAGAAACACTAGAAAAACTAATTTTATTAATTAAATCTTGGAACGTACCTTTACAGAATCTTCTGAAGTATTTAGTTTATACACAGCCTTGAACTGTTTGCGGTCCATTGGGCACGAAGCCCTTGTCTAAAAGATTTAAATTAACATTCAGAATTTTAAAATGAGTATTTGATTTTTTTTTAAATTATAAGTATAGGTTTTGGTTATAATTCATGAAGAATATAAAATATAAACTTGCATCATATTACCCCTGGCATCCACAGAGTTCTAAGTATTATCATTTGTTTATTTTTTGTATTTAATTTTTATTTTTATATACCTTTTTATATTTTGAAGTTTAATAGTACACCACTGAGTCCCTCCTTTATAGAGACGGGGGTTCACAAACATAAAACATAAATGTTATCATTTACATATATTAACATGTAATTTTACATGAAGAGATTCTTGCTTGAGCAATATGACTATTATTTACTCACAGAGATAACCCACAAATGCTTGGACAATCCTTGAATTGATTTAACACAGAATGCAGAAAATTTATTCCATGAGTAGAATAACAATATAATTCCCTCAAATGTTCAGCAGCTACAAAATTTCTTTTGAGCAGGTGGAATAGTTGTTTCATTTTGACTATTTTGGAAAGCTTAAGCAACTTTTCCTCCTACGAATTTTTTTTAAAGAAACTGTTTAAAATGAAAATAACTTAAATAGAAATGAGCAACATTGTAGATGTTTAAAGCATAGTATAAATATATATATAAAGGAGTTAGGAAAAAAGAAAAAAAAATGAAAGAAATAAAAATAGGTTTACTTGAATACTATTGAGTCCTTCATATTTTAAATTTTTATTTCAACCTTTTCTTTACTGAGGTTACACAATACAAGAATAAATAACAACTTATGAGTTAGGGGTTAATGTATGCTTTTAATGTATGCACACATATTCATTTCATTTTTTGTTTTTTCTATTGCTCTTCTAATAAAAAATATTAAAATTAAGGAGAATATGCACATAACCAAAACACAAGTTATTTATCTGAGTGTGGTGGCACCCAGCGCCAGACTGAATATGGGGTCCAGCATAGACTGCATCATAAATTTGGCTGCAATTAATTGTAAAAAATAAATGAGAGGACCTTGACAGAGTTACACAAGAACTGTTACTTAAGTAAAGGGGGCTGAAACATTCTTTAAACCCTGAGTGCACAAGACATTGGAAAACGACTCAGGCAAGTTCCCTCTGATCCACTGTGGCTTAAGAAGGGTGTATGTATGTAAAACAAAACCACATTTGCAAGAGATTGTTATTTCAGCCTGTGTCAATAAAATATATCTTACTATGGAGTTGATTTTCTGCTCTGGTCTACCTAGTGGGATTGAAAAAAATAGATGCTTGCACAGAAATAAACTTGAATTAAAAAAGATTTATTTCTGAAGACAAATGCTTTTACAATAGTATTGAAAGGGAAACACTTTTGAAGTTTTCTGGATAAATTATGCAAATGACAGCTAAAGAATAACTGGAACAATTTTGCTGTTACTACGGTTAGAGAATGCTTAGATTCATGTTTTTTGCTAACAACTAAAGATTATTGTTTGTTCTATACAAATGGAAGTATTAACTCTGGTATCTTATTTAACTGGCAGATTAATTCAAAATATTATAAAGAATATTATAATCCAATGTAATTTTTAATGGGATAATGATAAACCTATATCTAGATGTTTTTGGCAATAAAGACGATATGTGGTACATAGCTCAATATTTTTCCATTACATCAATCCTCTGTACAAGCTAGATATCAGCCTGCTATATTTCTGTTTGGAACCACATTTAAAATAATCATCGAAACTCAGGATTTTAATCTCCAACTAAAAGAAGAGAGATTATTTCTTTAGTTCTATACAGCAAAAGAAAGGAACAAGTTTGGTGTTTATATTTACAGTAAATATTAATAACTATTTAGTATGGATGGGACCAGAACACCTTCAATAGATGAGCAGTCATGTAAATATTTTAAATTAATGAATGAAAAATACAAGAGCAAACTGAAGGGACATTGTACAATCATATGAATACTTATTCAGAATTAAATCCCACTAAGGCTAAACTATGAAAAGGAAATTATGATGTAATCTTAGACAGAGAGGATAAAATATAAATGCATTCTTTTTCTTTCACCCTTTTTTATTTTCTAATTTTCTCTTACTTTCTTATCTATTCACTATTTATTTTATTTTCTAAAATTTGTACTATTTTTATTTTATTAAAATATCTTTAATAAAAATTGCATGTATAAAACAGAATTATCCTACTGAATCAATATGAGCTTATTTTAAGGAAAGGAAATCAAAAGTGACAAGGGATCAGTAAAAGGTATTATGATACCTGTCAGAACAGAAGAAGACATATGATACTGTTTACAAAAATTGCTTTAAGAAATTAAGGCCCTTTCATAGCTGTATGCAAAGAGTGTGGCACAATTTACATTCGGGCTACTCTTTAAAGAACTACTTTAAGAATGATGGTTTTAGAAGCTGTTTTAAAAATTGGACTTGATCTATCAATTATTGTCTATATTGTTTTTGATTTTTTTAATATTCCAAAACAGCTTTCAAGTCATACCAAAATTTAATGCTTACAAAATACAAGCCAACGCTATGCATGAGTACAGGTGTCCTCAATTTACAACCACAATTAGGACCAGAACTACTGTTGCTAAGCAATATTAAGACTATATTGCTAACTTGGATTTTATGATTTTTACTGTGGATGTTGAGTGAATCACTGCAGCTGTTATGTGAATCTGGGTGCCCCCATAGACTTTGCTTGTTGGAAGCTCCCTGGAAAGGTTCCAAATGATGATCATATGACCTTAGGACATTGCTATCAACATAAATATATGCTAAGTGAGAATTTTGAAAATTGATCAAATTGTCAAATTGTCTATGACAGTCCCCAAATGCAAGGACTGGTCATAACTCATTTTTTTCAGGGCTACTGTAACTTCAAATGGTTGTTAACAGAAATGTTCAGGAGTAGCTGTAACAAAGTTGTTGTTTGGATGCTAACCAAAACAAAAAAAAGTATTTTTATTAAGATTTTTTTTAAAAGTTAAGTAAACTATTTTTTAAATTTGATTGCAGCTCTTAAGACTTACTTCAGCCCATTTAAGAATACAGGCCATGCAGAAGATGTGGTTGCAATTTTCAGGAAAGCCAACTTCCTGCTCTGTCAAACAATTTAGACAGATTGGGCAGCGATAATCTTCATCAGATAAAAAGTCAGAAGAGCAAGAACAATCTTCATTCTCCTCACCTGTTATGAAATGCATGTAAGTAGATTGAAATTACTGATGTAGTTATAAAATACAAAATATGAAAAATAAAGAAAAAATTAAGCTAAATTATGTTACTATTAAACAGCTAATCTGAAATTTATTGTATAGTGCACATGCATACACATACACAAACAAAACCAGGTCAGAACTTGATTTTTTTAGATAACAGTAGACCTTTACATGGAGGAGAAATTCCATAAAATTTAAGGAAGAACCAATTATTTTAGTTAATATGTACTGTGCTTCTAAAATAGGCATCAAATATAGACATCCAAGAAATTTTTACTGAATCATTTCCTAGTGGCACATAGCCTTTTCACTTGTTAATCTGTGATAACAGCAACAATTGTAATAATTTGGGAAGCAGAAAACTTCTCAACTACAATCTGACTGACTCCAGCTCCTATCAAAATTGTCAAGTATAAAACGGTACTTGTAGGAAGTAAATCCAGAAGTTTCAGAAAGATGTTAATATCTATAAAATAATGCATATTTTGACCTAGAAATATAATCAAGAGAAATATAATTGAGTATTTTAGTCTCATTTCTTTTAGAAAATCAAATAAGTTAGCTACCTTTTGAAGCTTCATGTTTGTCATCATCTGCATTTTGAACAGATTGTTTTTTATTCTTCATTTCTGCTTGAGAAATGCAGAAACTACCTGTAAAATAGGGTCAACTAAAGGTTAAATACTTCCCAATAAGAGGTTTAAATAGACCAAAATAATATATTAAATTATAATTAATTATAAAATCAACTTCAAATCATATTTGACATCATATGTCAGGGGTGTCAAACTCAATTTCATTGAGGGCCACATCAGAGTTGTGTTTGACCGCTGGGGGGGGGGGCATAGTTGGGGTGGATATGGCCAGCTAGACATCACTTGTTTCAGGGGCATCTGTGGTGGTCAAGTGTTAAGGCAGGATTACCCCCAAATCCTCCCTCCCTCTCATTATAATCTCCTTTCCTTCCTTCCTTCCTTTCCTTCCTTCCTTCCACCCTTCCTTCCTTTTCCTTCCCTCTTCATTCTCCTTTCTTCTTCCTTCCCCTCTTTCCTTATTTTTCCTTCCTTGCTCTCTTCACATCTTTCCTTCTTTGTCTTTCCAGACCCTTGGGTGCTCAAATGCAAAAGAGGAAATATTTCTCCTTTTGTTTTGCTTTCTTTTTAGTTTGTTTTGCCAGCCTGTTGCCAGCGAAAACAGCTCAGGGAGCCATGTGCAGTCCCCAGGCCCCAATTTTGGGTCACAACAGCTTCCTGCAGCCAACTCCCCAACCCCAAGGGTTTTCGCAGAGGGATGTAGTAGATTGAAACAACCAAAAACGGAGTCCGGAAGGGCTGCACATGCCCCCCCCCAGCTCCGTTTCCACTGGCAGAGGGCTGCAGGAGGCCAGCATGATTGAAAATGGAGCCTGAGAGGACAGCGCGTGCCATTTTCCATTTTCAGTGGCAGAGGTACCACGGGCCAGTTCTTTGTTGTTTCCAGGGCAGCCCCATGGGCCAGATTTAACTACTCCGTGGGCCTTGACTTTGACACCCCTGTCATATGTTACACATATTTCTATACCAAACTATTGTATTTAATAATATAAAAAAATATTGTGTTTTAACATTAAGAAATATAAAAATCACATTGTTCCTATATATTTAGGAATATGTTTACACAAAGTCCGTATAAATGTACAACTACCAAGGTATAACAATGCTCTAGATTCTCTCTTAAAGTTAACTTGCTAAGCAAACTATAGTCACATTATAAATTTCCTTTCAGTATAAGTGCTATTATGCCATTTTTCACAAAATATAATGACTATTATATCTTTTTATATGTAACTCAATAGAATACTTAACACTGTTGCTTCCTGTTTTCCTCACCCTGTGAGGTGGGTGGACTAAGAGAGAGTGACTAGACCAAAGTCATCCAGCTGGCTTTAATGCCTAAGAATGTCATTACTGTGCTGTTCTACAAAGAAAAATACAATAGGAATGAATACAAAAATTTATAGGAGGTTACTTGTTAAACTTGAGAAACTTGGAAAGAAGTTAGGCAGAAAGCATATTGAAAGGGTAGCAAGGTGACAATGAACTTAAATTGGGAAACACCTTATCTCAGGGGCGAGCAGGGCTTGCAAATCGGATACTTCAGCATGTCATTGAGAAATGTATAAATATGAAAAAAAATACTTTATTTATTTAGAGCAGTGGTATCAAACTCAAGACACACGGGCCAGATCCGGCACATGAAGTGGTTAATCTGACCCGGCCAATGGGGCCTCAATCTGCAACTGGTAACGTCCACCTGGACCAGACCACAGCCAGCCTTAGAACCCCTTTTGCAGAGGGTGGAGCTGGCATTGTGGCGGGAAGACAGGGATTCAGGAGCTCCTGAAAGAACCATCGATGTTCCTTTTGGATGTAAACCATCCCAGAGAGACGATGACAGAAGGAGGAACATCCTGTCAATCCCAGGGACATCGAAAAGTCCCTAGTTGATCAAGGAAAGCTTCTTGAATCGGCGGCAGAGGAAAGCGGCCATTAGGACTGATGGAAAGGTGGGACAGCTCCGGAACGAAAGGGAAAGCAGAAGGCAAGTGTGTTGGAACTGGGTGAGATTTTAAAAGTTTTTTTTTTCCCGCTAAGGATTAAAGAGCACCCTAAGGGGAAAATCTAAGAAGATTGAAGACAAAAAAGAAAGTTAGTGGCGGGAAAGCATGTTTATAACTGTCAGATCCAATTAAGGCTATTTTACTGCATATTTTAATAGAAATATTATTTTTTTCTTTTTTCACTGGACTGGACTAACAATTTGGAAAAAGACAAAGTTTTAATTTTAATTCTGGATTATTTCCCCCTTTTTAATTTGCTATTTAGTAACCTGTAATTCTAAAAGTGAAACTTTTCTTTTTTTTATATTTTTGAAACCTTTTTGGATACAATATAACAAAGGAATGAAAGCAAAGTAAAGCAATAGTGCCCCCTAGAGGTTACAGAAAAATTGGAAAGATTTAAGAATTGTTTTTCTGACAGCAGGCTGTTTAGACCCAAAAGGAAGATAAAGAGCAAAGTGCTGAAAGATTGTTGAAACAGGTGCTATGCTGGCAATCTGAACAGCTGGAGATAGAAGAGGAGGAGAAAGATTACCGTGACCTTGTATTATGTTTTGACTTGGCTTTTTAGACATAATACAGTGGCTTGGAATTGCTTTGTGACTGCTATTTAAAATAATTGCTGACTATTCTATCTTGTTTTATCTTTTACTGCTGGTATCTTTTCTGGGCCTTTTTACTATTTCAAATTTGTTTGCAGCAGATTGTTCCCTCCCTCCCCCCTTTGGTTAGCCTCCTATTTGGAACATTAGTTCTCCCTATTTTTATTTTTTATTACTGGACTATTACAAGTGGATTACTTTTGGAACTCTTTCTTTAATTTTTAGCTTGTTTTTTTTACTTGTGTCTCCTTGTGGATTTAATATTTTTAATTCCTCTATTTTATTTTTATTTTACTTTTTATTTTTTTGTTTTTTGATATGGAAAGCTTGTTTCTTTTACAATTGGATTAAGGTAGAGAAGAACCTGAAGAAAGCAGAATTTGGATTAATTGGTAGGTATTCTTTGTTTGAGATTATAATTAATTTGGGATGAGGAAGACAGCTGCAACAGTATCTTTGATCCCTACTTCCTCTTTCCTAAGCCCAGCTGGTCAGTGATCAATACATTCTTTGCTACAGCAGGAAAAGGAAAAAGAGAAAGAGAAAGAAAGAGAAAAAGGAGTTTCCAATGCAGGAGTTAAGATTGATGCAAGCAATACAAGCAAAACAAGAACAAGGGAAACGTATTGATGAGAAAGTGGCAAATATACAACAGATGATGAAGAATGAAGAAAGAATACTTACTAAAAAGGCAATTAAAACACAAATTTCTACAAAGCTCAAGAGATGAACCACTAAAATATAAAGATAAGGAGACTGTGGTCCTAAAACAAGTACCAAGGAAAGTGAGGGAAGTAAGGGGTATCAATTCTTGACAAAAATTTTAATTAAGAAGGGTGTGAATTATAGATGGCTGCTTCCTGAAGGTCTTGTCACTGCGTTCGTTTCTATTTGTCTAAGGAACTTTCCACAGAAGTTTACAAAATAAGCTGGACTGGCTATCAAGTCTTCATAGTAACAAGATATGAGTGTCTTGTGAAGTTCTGTTTTACTGCGCATGTGTGCAGGGGAGGAGTTTTACTTCCACTTCATCTTTCAATATAGCCTTCTTTTGCTTGCTTAGTAAAATGGTACTGCTGTTTCTTTGGTTTCTTAGTTATTTTGTAAATAAAGTATGCTGGCAACAGAAAAACATGATCCATTTCCTCTAATTTATAAAACTGAATCTTTTTATTTTGACATGGTAGCAGAGGATGGTTTTCTTATCTGTTGTTTTGATTAATTAGATTACAAAGTCTGAGGAATTTGTAATTAATTTACAAATTAATTACAAAGTCTGAGGAATTTGTAATTAATCCCAATGAAACCGTCGAAGTGGTGCCCTGGTGCCTGGAGGCCGTGCGGTGTTGGATGGGGCGGAACAGGCTTCAGCTCAACCCATCTAAGACTGAGAGGCTGTGCTTCCCGGCACCCCGGTACAGCCAGCTGATTCCATCGCTGGCTGTAGGGGGGGGGAATTCTTGCCCCCACAGAGAGGGCTTGCAATCTGGGTGTCCTCCTAGATGTACGGCTGTCATTGGAAGACCATGTGGCGGCCGCCGTCAGGGGGGCTTTTGGCTAGGTCCCTAGGATCTACCAGCTGCGGCCCTTTCTGGATCGGGATGCGCTTCGCACAGTCACTTCCGCCCTTGTAACCTCCCGCCTAGACTATGCCAACGCTCTCTACATGGGGCTGCCTTTGAAGAGCATCCGGAGACTCCAGCTGGTGCAGAATGCGGCTGCGCGGGTGGTGTTGGGGGCTCCTCGGGGCTCCCATGTCACACCACTTCTGCGCGAGCTACATTGGCTCCCGGTGGCCCTCCGGGTGCGCTTCAAGGTCTTAGTTATCATCTTTAAAGTGCTCCATGGCTCGGGACCAGGATATTTGCGAGACCGCCTCCTGCCATTATCGGCCTCCCACCGACCAATACGATCCCATAGGGTCGGCCTTCTCGGGGTGCCACTGGCTGGACGGCTGGTGACCCCGAGGATGCGGGCCTTCTCATTGGGAGCACCCTCTCTCTGGAACGAATTACCCTCGGAGATGAGGACCATCCCTGATCTCCTGACCTTCCGCCGTGCGTTGAAAACCTTTTATTTCAGCAAGCCGGTCTTGCCTAACGGTTTTCAGAGCTTTTTAATTTGGTTTTAACTTTCTTAATCCTTTATTTTTAATCTTTTGATATGGCCAACATATTAAATTCTTTTAACATTTAAATATTGTATATGTATTTCTATATGTGTATTTTATCTTGGCTGTTCACCGCCCCGAGTCCCTTTGGGAGAGGGGGGCGGTATATAAATTTAAATTAAATAAATAAATACATAAACAAACTCTACAATGCCAAGAAAGAAAGGCAAAGCAAAGTGGAAAGCTCGGTTGGTGGAAGATTTATTGTCATTTTCTGGAATTCCTGAGGAGATAAGAAGTCCACTGGCTACCGCTACTCATCTGGAGGAGGAAGCTGCCATAGGAAGACAAGATAGCAGGTCTGTACCAAGTTTTATTTATGATGCATGCTATCAAACTCAGCCTGAGAAACCAGAGGCTCGAGAATATGAAAAGCTTGGAGCTAATTCTGAAGTTATACAGGCAGCTGATAGTTTTTCACCAAAAGAGAAAGGTGAAATTTATTATTCTTCATTAAATCCTGAGCCAACAATGAGTCAGAGAGCTTTACAGGATTATATGCAACAGATTGCAGTTTTTGAACACAGCCTACAGCAAGCTAAGGCGTGTGCACTGTCTATTCAGCGAGAACTGAAGAAAGGACCGCTACTTGGCAGTGTAAGGTATTAGGGGCTAGTGCTTTCTCTAGGCCATCTTGAAGGAAACTCAGAATCTCTGCGAGTTGAGCTGAGGTGGATGATAAACCCTCTTTTAGACACCACTGACAAAAAACCCTCCAGGTGGCATCGTAGATGCGCATTGTAGATGGTTTACGAGAAGCCTGGATGGTGAAAATAGCCTTCTGAGGGAGGTTAGCCTCTCTCAACTATTGCCGCTCAAGTGCCACACGGTCAGTTTGAACCAATGGGGATCCGGATGGAGCAAGACTCCCTGATGAAAGGAGATCCTGTGGGTTGGGATTCGCAAGGGAGAGGCTACAGAGAAGTTCCTCAGGTCTGTGAACCAGGGCCTCCATGGCCATTAAGGGGCCAGGAGAGTAAGCTCCGCCCTTTCCTCCAACATCTTCTGAATTACTGCCGAAATGATGAGAAGAGGGGGAAAGGCGTAGAGGGCCCCACAACCCAGAAGACTGGCGTCCGTGGTAATCAGTAGCCTGTCTGGCTCCTTGAACGGAAACCCCTTCCAGAGGGCTGGGGAGAGCCACCACATGAATGAACGCAGGGACTATGAAGTTGGACACTGGTTGACGTGTGCCTGGTTCCTGCTCATTGGAAAGGGAACAGGAACCATTGTAGAGATCAGGAGCGAAGCCGTGCCCACGGGACAATGCCGATGTACCAGATCATCTTCCCCAGTAGAGTGAAGAGCTGTGACAAGGGAACAGTGCGTTGACATTGAACTTGATAGATGATCTCGGTAAGGTTTTTCCCCCCGATCTGGAGACAGAAATACTTGGCAGAGAGTTGTGTCAATGACCGCTCCCAGGTGGAGCAGTCTGGTGGCTGGTGAAAGATGGCTTTTCTTGGTGTTGATGGAAAAGCTGTGGTTCTGAAGACAGCAAAGTGTAATTTCTAGGTCTCGATGGGCACAGTGGTTGGAGGATGACTGTCTCAAAATGTCATCTAGGTAGCATTGGATCCTCACACGAACGGAACGGAGCAAAGCAACCAATGCCGCTAGGATCTTTGCGAAGACCCTTAGAGCTGACGAGAGCCCAAAGGGGAGGGCTCGATACTGGAAGTGGTGATGCTGGTAACAGAAACGGAGAAACCGGTGATGGTAAGGCCAAATAGGAATGTGGAGGTAGGCCTCTGTGAGGTCAATGGAGGAGAGGAGGTCGCCTTCCCAAACGCTCTCTAAAATGGAATGCAAGGTCTGCATTTTGAAACGCCTGTGTGGGATAAACCCATTCAGGAATTATAAGTCGAGAATGGCTCACCAACCCCCCAAGGTCTTAGGGACCACAAAAAGTTGAGAATAAAATTCTTGGCCACATTGATGTTCCGGAACCGGTTGAATAGCCCTTATGTCTAATATGTGTTGGATGGCCGATTCCATGAGGGGCCTTTTTGAAATGTCCCGCGAAGTGGGGCAGAACACAAAGTTCTCTGGGGGTGGCGAGAGAAATTCCAACTGTAAATCTGACCTTAACAGTATTGAATACTCAGGCACTGACTTCTGCCATCTGGAGGCGAAGAAAGTTAAATGACCTCCGATGAGTGAGGAAAACGAGGGATTATTTGGAGCAATGGAAGGAACGACCCCCTCCCGCATGAAAGGGCCGTTTGCTCACAGGAGGTTGTTGTCTGCCTGGAATGTCTGGGCATTGATCTTGATGTTGGGAATACGCCCTCTGGCTGGGAAAAATTGGGGGTAGTCTTGGCCCGAAATGTAGGTGGGAGATAAGGAGCTGGATGATAGTCAGTTTTCTTTCCTGAGGAGGAAAGAATCTTTTTTTTGTCCCTGGTTTCGATGAGATATGGCTCTCATCGAGCGCATTGCTGAAGAGCTTTTCGCCTGCACAGGGTGCCGAAGCCAGCTTCCAGTTCCGATGCGGCTCTGCCTGCCAATTCCGGAGCCATAAGAGTCTTCTCACTGCCACCAAGGAGGCCATAGCTCTGGTTGCAAATTTGGTGGAATTGAGGGTGGCGTCTGAGTGAACTCTGCTGCTGTTATGATTCTGTTGGGATCCTGGTGTGACCTGATGTCACATGCCAGGGTTCGGTTCTGGAATTGGTGCAGCCAGCGTAGAGAAGCCCTCATGCAAAACAACACTGCAGTAGCCCGAACAGCCCACACAGCTGATTGGTGGTTGCGTTTGAGGGTCTGTTTGGAGCATTCATCTTCAGCCTTAAGTACATTCTCTGACTTGGTGGGAGTGCCAGAGGAGGACTATGAGGCAACAACTGGGGTGTCTACAGAGGGCACAGCGAGAGCATTGGCTAGGGATGGACCCACATTGTTAAATCGTCTGTCATGAGATGAAGGGCAAGGACCTGCAGCAGGGGAAGCACACTGTTCCTTGACTAGGTCAAGGAATATTGTAGGGGAGGGTAAAACCTCTATATAGACTACAGGTTTGGAGAACAGGGAGTCTCCTTGTCCCGAGGGTTCCCCTTGCAGTTCGGGAGCCGCTTCCTCAGGGGACAGCTTCGCAGTAACCAGAGCCTTATGTAGGAGTGGTTTAATAATGCTGGTTTGAAGACTGCGGCTGAGGGAGATTGATCTGGGCAAGAGTCTTCTTCCTCTGAGAGGTTAGGGTCCCAGTTCTCCCCTTCTTCCCTATCTGCTTGAGGAGACTGACTGTGATCAGATGGATTAGTGCAGTCATCCTCCCCATAATCCTCCCATTCTGCATGGGAGGATTGGGCCCTATGCTCCTGGGGTAGGTGGTATCCTCTCTGAGGAGGCCAGGGGCCTTGAGTTTGGGTAGGGAAAAAGGAGTGAGCCCTTTCTAAAGGCTGAAGGATTTGTTGGAATTCTTCAGCCAACCCGTCTGATGGCACTAGATACCACATCTTGAATCTCCCTGGGCCCATCATTGATGGAATGGTTAGAGGGGCGAAGGCCCGCAGCAGTGAGGGTAAAGGTAGCTTCTGGCCTAGGCTGGGAACTACCCTGGATCCAGGAGGGGCGAGTGTAGGCCCAAGAGGCCTGTTTGAAATTAGGCCCTGACCTGACTTCCGGTTTGAGCTTCTTCAGCGACAGACCGAAATCCATGATCGTGAGCAGTTTCGAACCGTGCTCGGCGCCGGAGCACCACGAGCCGACTGGATTCAGGGCTAAGCCATTCCATAGAGGTGATGAAGAGGGGGGAGACGCCAGCAGGGTCCAGGAGATCCGCATCTCTCCTCCTCAGCTGGCCATTACTCCATTTCCTAAAGGCGGTTGCAGCGGTGGTCAGAAATGGCCACCTCAAAAAAGAATGTGCAGGAGGAAGATAAGAAGAGCAAGTTTTGGTTGACCGGGTTGAACTGGAAAAGCAACAACATAAGGTACCCTGGAATCTGAACTATAAAAAATAACATTGTTTCCCAAAGAAGATTTTGAAGCAGCGAAGGAGAGAGGGAAGGGAAAGGATTTGGCTTTTTTTTTTCTTCCCTTCCTTATACTGACAGCTAAGAGATTTAAGTAAAAAATTAACAAAAACCCACTTTGACATCAATAGACATTTAAGCTGAAAATACAATGTCAAAGGGATAATAAAGACTTTTGGATACTCAAAAACCTTTAAAAGAAGGAAAAGAGAGAAAAGGAAAGAATAAAAGGGCAGGATCTGGAAAAATGGAGGAGATTGCCTGGAACTAAAAGGAAGTTACAGTGTAACTTTAACAAGATTCCTAAAAGATACATTCTAACTGATCCCTGGGAGCTGATTAAAGCTGTAATAGCTTTGCCAAATGAGTAATTTGAAGGAAAAAACTGCTAATGCTTTCAGAGACACAGCTTGCTTGACTAAAAGGAGCTGAGTCAAAGCTGGGGAGACTCCCAGGAGCTGGCCTTTTATATACAAGAATAGACTCAGCTTGATGACATCATCAGGAGGAGTCTAACCCGTCCTGGGCTCTCGCAGCAGCATGGAGGAGAAATTATGGTCTCAAAACTATAAAATAACAATGTCAACAGCATATAAAGAGAATTTGTGTAAGATGTTTTACAGGTAGCATCTACCCCCGGCAAGGATAGAAAAGATGTTCAAGAATAAATCAGAGAAATTTGGAAGTGTCATCAGATACCTGGATCTTATTACCACATGTGGTGGATGTGTGTGGAAGCCAAGAGATACTGAACTAAAATTCATACATGGCTGGAAAAAATGACAAAACAACATATAGACTTAAAAACAGAAATATTTTTATTGGGTATTTTACCTGAAGGATACAGTAAAGAATTAACATATTTGATTATAAATGTTTTGAAAGCAGCTAGAATTGTATTTGCTAAAAACTGGAAAAGTGGAAAAATACCAATAGAAGAGGAGGTGATTATGAAAATAATGGAATGTGCAGAAATGAGTAAATTGACATTAGCAATTAGAGAGCAAGAAGATAAAGAGTATTATAAAATTTGGGATTTATTTTATCAATGGTTAGAAAGGAAAGTAGGGAAATAAGATATAATACAATATAAATATGATAGAGTAAACATAAGACAATGTGATATGTTACAATGGATTATAATGAAATGAATGATATTATGAATTGAGATATTTTTTTAAAAAAGCTGAAATTTTCTCAAAAAGGATGATATAGTTTATAAGTAAAATCCAATAAGTAGCTAATAATAATATAATACAATATGCATATTTATGCAATATAAATTTTAACAATATATTTAGAAGGGAAGGATTGTTGATACTGTGCACAAGATTTGTACCGACCGACACACTGTACAATGGAAAGGTTTTATGTTTTGTGTTTATGTTTGTTGTTAAAAAATAAAAAAAATTATATATTAAAGAATGAAGAAAGAATACAAAAGATGGAAGAAAGGGGAGATAGAACAGAAAAGTTGGAGAAACAGATGATGGATTGATTGTAGTGGAGCAAGACAAGAGAAAGGGAATGATTGCTCTAAAAATGGATAAGGCTGATTTCTACTTAAGGTTTCAAAATACGGAGGAAGAAAAAGGAAAAAATCTTGCAGAGACAATGACAGAAATGCTGGCAGAAGCCATGGAGACACCAAAAGAAAAAATGATGGATAGAATCGATGAAGTATTTTGAGCGTATACTAGATATGCTATGAAACGTAAGCTACCCAGAGAAGTACATGTGAGATTTACTAAGTAAACAATTAAAACAGAAATATTACAGAAAGCGAGAGATGACCCATACAAAGGAAAAACGATCACAGTTCTGAAGCAGGTACCAAGAAGAGTGAGAAATTTGAGAAGAGAGTATCAATTCTTGACAAAGAAATTAATTTAAAAAAAGAGTGAATTATAGATGGTTCATTCCAGAAGGCTTGATGTTTATCTGGAGAGAACAAAGGCATAGACTGGATTCAATAGAGGAAGCAGAGCTATTTTATGAAGAATACTTCAGAGGAAAGGAAGAAGAGAGGCCAAGAGAGAAAGATTTAATTAAACTTCAAGTGGATTTGGCTGAAGAAAATAATAGAATTGGAATATGATAGTATATGTATTCTAGGAGACTTTAATGCTATTGTAGACACGGAGTTGGACTACAAAACACAGAAGATAAACTTAAAAAACAGAAAGATACTATCAAAATCTTTTTTCAAGATGGCAGAGGAATTAAGTATTCAAGATGTGTGGAGAGAATTAAATAATAAAAACAGACAATATACATTTTACTCAAATAGACATTCATCATGGTCAAGAATAGATATGGTTTGGATGACACCAGAATTAATTTTAAATATACAAGAAATAAGCACTGAAACAATTATGGGCAGACCATAATCCAATATGGGTCAATTGGAAGGGACAAAGGAAAAGGTTAAGATGGACTTCAAATAATCTTGAAAGAAAAATAATTCATGAAAAATTTGGAAAAAGAACTGGCTTTCTTTTTTAAAGAAAATAAAAAGGAAGAAACTTCATTACAAAATGTATGGGATACAATGAAGGCCTATATTAGAGGCCTGATTATAACTTATACAAGAAAGAGGAATATCAAAAAAAGACAAGCACAACAGATCCTAGAAGAGGACTACAAAAAATTAGAGAAAGAGCTACAAAGACATCCGAACAAAAGAATTTTAAAAGTCAAATGGACATAGTTAAACGCAAACTGGGGTCAATGGAAAAAGAAGAATTGGCACAAAAAATTAGAAGTACTAAGCAGAATTTCTTTGAAAACGCAAATAAACCAGGAAGATGATTATGAACTGAAAAAAGATAGGGAATCGAAAAAGATATTGCAATTAACAAATGAGAATGGAATGGTTTGTTATGGGATTGAAGAAAAGAAAGAAATAGTACAAAAATATTACGAGAAACTATATGAACAAGAGACAATTGAAGAAGGGAAAGTTAATCAATACTTACAAGAAACAGAATTACCTAAAATACCAAGTGAAACTAAGTCAATACTAGAAGAGAAAATAACAATGATGGAACTGACAGAGGTGATAAACAGACAAAATAATGAAAAAGCTCCTGATCCAGATAGATTACCAGCAGAATTATATAAGACACTACAGGAATCGCTTAGCATTATAATGTTAGAGGTAATGAATTTTGACAAAATTGACAAAAGCTAATTTTGTCTACTACATTACTCTTATATCAAAAGAAGATACTGATCTACAACAGATAAAAAATTATAGACTGCTGAATGCAGACTATAAAATATTTGCTTCTATAAAGTTATTTAAACTATTTTATACATAGATCAAAATGGCTTTCTACCTAAGAGACAAATAAAAGATAACATGAGAATAATATTGAACATTGGAATACTATGAAGCCCATCCAGAGAAAAAAATGGCATTGGTCTTTTTTAGATGCACAGAAGACATTTGATAATGTCAATTGGCGGTTCTTTTTGCAAATGGAAGAGATGGGCTTTGGAGAAAGGTTCATCAAAACGATTGAGACAATATACTATAAACAATCAGCAAAAATAATGATAAGTGGAGCTTTAACTGATAATATTAGTATCAAGAAAAGAACTAGACAAGGCTGCCAACTGTCACCATTGTTATTTGTATTAACTTTGGAAGTTTTAAATAGAAATATTAGAAAAAATAAGGAAATAAAGAGAATGAAGATTAAAAATGAGGAGTAGAAACTACAAGCATTTGCAGATGTTCTGGTTTTTATACTAGAAGAACCATTGGAGTCAGGTCCTAAGTTGATAGAAAAGATAGAAGAATATGGAGAGGTGGTAAGACTGAAGATAAATAAGGAAAAAACTAAGATCTTAATGAAGAACATAACCGAAAAACAATGGAAAATATTAATGGAAAGTCTAAACATCCAGATGTGCCAAGATGGTGGTTGGACGCTAGTCGCGAGCTCTGCCGGCTGCTCCGCACTCCAGGTCGGGCCTGCTCTCCCTCCCAGGGCCTTTCAGGGTAGGTATTGGTGGCCCGGGGGGGGGAGGTTGGCACGGCTGTAGGAGTGCGAGAGCGGTCAGCGGGATGTCCCAGGCCGCCGAGTGGGTGGCCCGGGCAGCGGATGGGATTGTTGGAATTCTAACCTCTTGCCGCGCCCATTACACTTCGCTTACCATGTCGTTCTTTGCCGCTGCTTAGTTTATATTCGGACTGGCCTTGTGTCGAACTGTCCCTGCCGGCCTGTTTTATCCTTCCTCGCCATGCCTCGGTTGTCTGAATGAAGATGGCGTGGACCGGCCATCCGGCTGACGCTTCAGCGCTGACTAGGCTGCTGCCTGGCTGGGCAGGGCCGGCGTCCCCAGCGCTGGTGTTCAGGGCTCTGGCATTTCCAGTGCTGGCGTTCAAGGCTCTGGAGATTGGTTCGATGGAGATTTGGAGGCCTGCATCCGACCTTCGACCAGCCCTGCGGCCTGGGCCCTGGTTTTATGGGCTGGGTTCGTGGTGGCAACGGCATGGAGGGTCGGGGCCAATACCGATGGGTTCGCCTGGCCTTTTGGAGCGGCCAGCTTTGGGGTTGTTGCCCCGGGCCTCGCCGGCCCCACCAGGAGTCCCGATGACGTGGAGAGGGCCAAGAGCGAGTTTTCGATGGCCTTGGCATCGTCTGGAGGGTCCTGGTTCGGAGAGAACGACTGCTCCAGCGGCGGGCCCCCAGGTGGCAGTGGCGTCCTTGGCTGGTGTGGCCCTGCCGGGGGTGGAGACGGTGACGGTGACACCCCCAATAACGGGGGTGCCTAGTGTGAGGACGCCGGCCCTGGTGACGAAGACCAGAATTCCGGTGTTGGCGACATCAACTGGAATGAACCTGTTGCCTTCCCGATCTTGTTTTTATCAACGCTGGCGACGATGTCGAGGACAGGGGTTACGATCTGTTAACCGGGATATCTGGAGGGGTCAGCCTCGAGCCGGCCCCTCTCCTCTCCAACCTCGACTTCAGTCATTAACAACTGTATCCGCTGGACAGCGTGCAGCCTGCCCGATTATTTACTCAGCGGCGGACTTGAGGGCATTCAGGAATGTCCCCCTTTTCTTGAGGCAGCCCCCCGGCCTTTCTGTGGCATACCTCGATGACGGACCCTGGGATCCGGAAAGGTGGCACATTCAAGGGAAACACACCCAATTATGTTTGTTTATTTCTAAATTCTTAAAGGGGTTAGGGAGGGTGGTCAGACAGGGTTTGGGGGATAACCCTCCTGGAAAAAAGGCCAGACCGGAGGTCACATGCAGTCGGGGGGTTTTGGGACCAGGGATGGTCAGATCGAGGATGGGGGTTTTTTCTGGGGAGGGGCAGGAGAGGGCCATTTCTACGATCGGTGGGAGAGGCAGGTATGGCATTGACAGGGGGCCTTATCAAGTTATGGGAGCTCGCCCCCACTGTTTACAAGCGGTGGTGTGCTCCGGCCCCCAGGTCACATCTCACTCCGAGTTGTTTGAATGATTGGGCCCCGGGCCTCCGGCTCATGTTATGCAACGCCAGGTCCGTAGTGAATAAAGCCCCCCTTGTTTACGATGTTGTCACGGAGGGGTGTGTGGACCTGGCGGGCATTACAGAGACCCGGCTGGGACAAGTGGAGGGTGTCCCTCTGGTGGAGATATGCCCAGATGGGTTTCGGATCTTTCATCAGCTGAGGGCCCAGGGGAGGGGTGGGGGGGTTGCGGTGATTATTCGGGAGGATCTGGGTCCTAGGGAATCCACTGGTCCTCAGACGACTGGATGTGAGTCCCTTTTTGTAAAGTGTGGTTCCGGGGGTCAGATGGGCCTATTGATCACATACCTGGCTCCCTATGTGACATCAGCTCTGCCTGAGCTCCTTGAGGTCATAGCCAGTCTGGCGGTTGAGACCCCCAGGCTGATGGTCATGGGGATTTCAACTTGCCTTCGGCTGGCGGGCCTCGGGGATTGCTCAGGAGTTCTTGGCTTCCGTGACAGCCTTGGGCCTGACCCAATTAATTAGGGAGCCCACTCACATTGGGGTCACATCCTGGATCTGGTTTTTGTCTCTGGACAGTGGCAGGATGATCTTGGCATTGGGAACGTTTCTGTTGAGCCCTTGTCATGGTCAGATCATTCGCTCCTTAGGCTGGACTTCCAGGCCGCTCCCCCCCGTCGCAGAGAGGCGGTTTAAATTTGTTGGTACCGCCCCAGGCGCCTGATGGATCCAAATAGGTTCCTGATGGAGCTTGGGCCATGTCCCGATGTTTGAGTACACGACTCGGTTGAGGCCCGCCACCTGGGATAAGGTGGCGGCTGGGGCCCTGGACGGGGTCGTGCCCTTGCGGCCTTTGACCTGGCACCGTTCTCGCTCGGCCCCTTGGTTCTCCGAGGAGCTGAGGGAGATGAAGCACTGGAAAAGACACCTGGAGAGTATTTGGAGGACTACTCGCTCCGGACCCGACCGAACACTATTACGGTCCTATATTAAGACCTATTTAGTGGCGATAAGGGTGGCAAAGCGTTTTCACTTTTCCACACTTATTGCATCCGCAGGAAACTGCCCGGCCGCCCTGTTTAGAGTGACCCGCTCCCTCCTGGAAGGGGGAGCGCGGGAGGACCCCTTGCAGGGATGGGCTGAGGACTTTTCGAATTTCCTGCTGGATAAAATCACTCGGATCCGGGACAGGTTGGACTCTGAATGGGCAACTCTGGGTGGGAAGTCAGGGGCGGAATTTGGGGAAGTCATTTGGGAGGAGTTTGATCCTGTGAACCCCGAAGACGTGGACAGGTTGCTGCGGGGGCTGAATGCTACCACATTGGACCCATGCCCCTCCTGGCTGGTGTTGGCCACTCGGGAAGTGACATGAGGTTGGTTCCATTAACGCTTCCTTGAGTGAGGGACATCTGCCTGCCGCCTTGAAAGAGGCGGTGGTGAAACCCCTCCTCAAGAAACCGTCCTTGGACCCAACTTTGTTATCTAATTATCGTCCCGTCTCCAACCTTCGCTTTGTGGCGAAGATTGTTGAGAGTGTGGTGGCACGACAGCTCCCCCAGCACCTGGATGAAGCTGTCTATTTGGATCCACGCCAATCGGGCTTCAGGCCTGGGCACAGCACGGAAACGGCATTGGTCGCATTGATGGATGATCTCTGGAGGGCCTTTGACAGGAGTTATTCCTCTGTCCTCGTCCTATTAGATCTCTCGGCGGCTTTCGATACTGTCGACCACAGTATCTTATTGTGACGGCTGGAGGGGTTGGGAGTGGGGGGCACTGTTATGCGGTGGTTCTCCTCCTTCCTCTCTAGCCGTTCACAGTTCGTGCTGGCGGGGGGGCGGAGGTCGGCCCCGAGGCCCCTGGTTTGCGGGGTGCCTCAGGGGTCGGAGCTCTCGCCCCTTCTGTTCAACATTTATATGAAGCCGCTGGGTGAGATCATCTGTGGCTTTGGGGTAGAGTTTCATCAGTACACTGATGATACTCAGCTGTACATCTCTACCCTGGGCCACCCTGATGAAGCCGTCGAAGTGATGACCTGGTGCCTGGAGGCCGTGCGGTGTTGGATGGGGCAGAACAGGCTTCAGCTCAACCCATCTAAGACTGAGTGGCTGTGCTTCCCGGCGCCCCGATACAGCCAGCTGGTACCATCGCTGGCTGTGGGGGGGGGGGGGAAATTCTTGCCCCCACAGAGAGGGCTTGTAATCTGGGTGTCCTCCTGGATATGCAACTGTCATTGGAGAACCATGTGGCGGCCGTCGCCAGGGGGGCTTTTGGTCAGGTCCGTAGTATATACCAGTTGCGGCCCTTTCTGGATCGGGATGCGCTTCGCACGGTCACTTCCATCCTTGTAACCTCCCGCCTAGACTATGCTAACGCTCTCTACATGAGGCTTCCTTTGAAGAGCATCCGGAGGCTCCAGCTGGTGCAGAACATGGCCGTGCGGGTGGTGTTGGGGGCTCCTCGGGGCTCACATGTAACGCCACTTCTGCGCGAGCTGCATTGGCTCCCGGTGGCCCTCCGGGTGCGCTTCAAGGTCTTAGTTATTATCTTGAAAGCGCTCCATGGCTCGGGACCAGGATATTTGTGAGACCGCCTTCTGCCATTTTCGGCCTCCCACCGACCAATATGCTCCCACAGAGTTGGCCTCCTCGGGGTGCCGCCGGCTGGACAGCTGGCAACCCCGAGGATGCGGGCCTTCTCATTGGGGGCACCCTCCCTCTGGAACGAATTACCCTCGGAGATGAGGACCATCCCTGATCTCCTGACCTTCTGCCGTGCATTGAAAACCTATTTATTTCAACAAGCTGGTCTGGCCTAGGGGTTTTTAGAGCTTTTAATTTGGTTTTAACTTTCTTAATCTCTTATTTTTAATCTTTTGATATGGCCAACTTATTTAATTCTTTTAACTTTTAAATATTGTATATGTATTCTTGTATATTTTATCTTGGCTGTTCACCGCCCCGAGTCCCTCTAGGAGAGAGGGGTGGTATATAAATTTAAATATATAAATAAATAAATAAGGAAAAAACTAAGATCTTAGTGAAGAACATAACCGAAAAACAAAAGAAAATATTAATGGAAAGTCTAGACATCCAGATCACAAAAAAAAGTAAAATATCTGGGGATACAATTGACTGCAAGATGTGGAACACTGAAGGAAGACAATTATAATAAATTAAAACAGCAGATTGTGACGTATCTGGAAAAGTGGGAAAATTTACAATGTTCTTTGACAGGGAGAATATCTACAATTAAAATGAATATATTACTAAGGATATTATATTTCTTTCAGACAATTACAATAAACGTAGAGAAAAAGTACTTTGAGGACTTAAATAAAATGATGTTGAAATATATATGGTAGGGGAAGAATTCAAACATTAAACTAAAACTACTACAGGGCACTAGAATGAGAGGAAGTTTTGGATTACCCAATTGGGAATTATACTATCAGGCAGTAGTATTGATGTGGATGAAAAAATGGATTGTTTTAAGAAATATTAGACTGTTAACATTGGAAGATCATGATTTGCAATTGGGGTGGCATGCATTTTTATGGTATAAGAAAAGTAAAGAGCATGGATATTTTCGGAGACATTATATTCGAGATGCCTTACTATCAACATGGGAGAAAATAAGGGAAAACAATATCTGAAAATACCACTCTGGTTATCAACAATAGAGGCATTTGCGTATCCAAATGTATTTAAAATGGAAAATACTGTTAGATATACCGAAATCTTAAATGAAAAGGGTGAACTCAAAACAAAGCAAGAACTAGATGAACAAGGGATAAAGATGAATTGGTATTCATACATGCAAATGCATTCTAGATATGAAAAAGACAGTAAGATAGATGGGTTTTACAAAGAACTGACTGAATTAGATAAAATTTTAACAGGTACCGAAGAGAGGATTAAAAAAATTTATGGTTATTTATTAGGAGTGAAATTAGAAGAAGAGCAAGTTAAAGAAATGATGATTGCTTGGGGGAAAAATGTGGATATGGGATAGATTTGGATAAATGGCAGAAATTATGGACTAGAAATTATAAATTAACAATGTCAACAGCTTATAAAGAGAATTTGTATAAGATGTTTTACAGGTGGCATTTACCCTCCGGCAAGAATAGCAAAGATGTTCAAGAATAAATCAGCAAAATGTTGGAAATGTCATCAGACACCTGGATCATATTACCATATGTGCTGAACATGTGCAGAAGCTAAAAATTATTGGACTAAAATACACATATGGTTGGAAAAAATGATAAAACAGCATATAGACCAGAGATATTTTTATTGGGGGTTTTACCTGAAGGTTATAGCAAAGAGATAATATATTTGATCATTGTTTTAACTGCAGCTAGAATTGTATTTGCTCAAAATTGGAAAAATGAAAAAATTCTGAAGAGGAGGTGATTAAGAAAATAATGGAATGTGCAGAAATGAGTAGACTGACATTAGCAATTAGAGAACAAGAAGAAAAAGAGTATTGTAAGGTTTGGAATTATTTTATCAATGGCTATAGAGAAGAGAAAGAAATTGAAGTAATGATTTGTTACAATTGATTATTTTTAAATAAGTTATATTGTAAATATAATTTAGTAAGAATGGAGTTTTGCTTTTAAAGATAGCCTGGAAATGAAACTAAAAATTAAATAATAATAAGATACAATATGGAATGTTGATTAGAATACATTATGAATGTAATTAGGAAGAAAGGATTATAGATATTGTGCACATGATATATGTACCAAACTGACACACTGTATAATTGAAAGATAGCTTTATTTGCTATGTTGTATGTTATAAAAATTAAAAAAAACTTGTTTTAAAAAAAGGAACCTTTTTGCGTGCACACAGGTGGCGAGCACATGGGCCCTGGTGTCCCTGGGGACTGTGTTCTGAATGCTTCCCTTTCACCCAGGGCACCCGCCCTCACTGCTCACCACCTCTCATGTGCACACCCGGAGGGGCTGAGACTGTGCTGCAGATCTAAGGCTGGCGATGGTCCAGCCCGATGGACGCCACCAGGTTGCAGTTCAGCACCGTGCCCACATCAGTGTCTCCATGCACTGCTCACTGACCTTTCATGTGTGTGTGCAGGCACGGAGGGGAGGTGTCTGGCATCAGGGGCTCCACAGCCCACCGTAATCACTGGGATGATCCTCCAAGAAGCAGGTATGGCAGCGACCACACCACTGGCAGGGGGGAGGCACGTAATGTGGGCCACCGGACTTGCCTGCTCCATCTCATGTGGCTGGGATAGTTCAGGCAGCTGCCCAGCGCATCTAACACACCAGACAGCTTGCCTCCCCTGAGTCTCTGCCTCTGGCTACTGCCACTGTTACGGGCCAAGACAAGATGAGGCAGGGGATAGGATGGCTGCTGCTGGCCACCATTGGCCTGCCTACTCCATCCAATCTGTTTTTACTTGCGTTTGGAGAGCAAGTCGCTGCTGGTCATCTACTTGGTCCCCTTGCGGGCCTTATCTTTGTGCATGTGAAGTGTGTTCCTCTTGCTCACACAATGCACCTTGCCAAGGAGAACATGCTCCACATGCACCTCGGCAATGCTATCACCACAAGGCTGCCAACAGCTTGCACAAGTCCTTTAGGCCGCTGCCTTCGTCACCGGGAGCACCAGCCCACCCAGCACAAAGAAGGCAAAACAGCCAGTTAGAAAGGCCGAGTAGAGGTGGTAGAGCATGCCCAGGCCCAGCAGTCAAAATACAGCTACTGCGAGCAAGGAAAGCCAGATCCCCATTGGCACCATGGCCACCCAGGCTCAGATGGGATCATGCATCTCGCCCCTGCCTTCTTCAACTTGGCCTTTCTAGCTGGATGCTTCACCTCCTTCATGCTGGGTGGTCTGCTGAATGGCGGCGGCAGCAGACCACAGCAGTGCCAAGGTGCATCGGGAACACAAGGGGAATGCGCTTCACGTGCAGGCCAAGGGCAAGACTCGTGAGAGGGCAGAGATGACCAGCAATGACCTGCTCTCCACCACAAGCAAAAACAGACAATAGGATGGAGTAAGCGCATTCAGCAATCCACATCATATGCCTCCCCTGCCTGCTGTTTGGACAGCCATCCCAGTGGTGGCAGCAGGCTCCAAAGACACAAAGTGCACCAGCTGAGAAGCCGGCAGGCTGCGGCTGGAAACCATCAGCCTCTGTGCCCAATGAACAGCAAGTGCGTGGTGGCTGACAGTTTCCGGATACATCCACCCCATCCCCTACTTTGCCTCAACTCATCCCATGGGAGGAGCCTCTCACCCACTGCCCCACTCACTAGAGACCCCTGGATTCTCTACCGAACTCCAGCCCCCACAGGCACCCCCTTGCGAGTGACATCACCCTGGTCACACTCCTGTCAGCTGCAACCATTTTGGGTATGCCACCCATCCCTCAGCAGACAACCACAATCTAATCCAGCCCTCAATAAAATTGAGTTTGACACCCAATTTAGAGAATAAGTAGTTTTTAAGCAAAACATTAAGTGAACTAATGACAATCCTAGTTGTAGCCATTAATTAAATCATTCAGTTATTAAATGAAATACCATGTGATTGTGACTTGTAATCTCCTGCTGGCTTTCTTATTGACTTTGCTTGTTGGAAGTCTCTAGGAAGGTCACAAATGATGATCAAATGACCACAGGATGCTGTGATTGTCATCAATGACCCAATAAACAATGAATTGATGTAGGGATATTGTAGTAGCATGAGGAAGAATACAGAGAGGTATAGTGATCTGGCCAGCATAACTTGATCTTTTATCTATTATTCTGCTGAATTGTTTTCCTCTTTTTTATACTGCATGTTGTTTAACCTCAAATGGAACAGAATGCTTGGTATGTAACTATGTGAATGAGACCAGCATAAAATAGGTAATAGTCAATAGGACCATAGTGATCCTATTACTGGATCCAAGTTTTACTTCTAGATTTCAAAAAAAAAACAATCATAACTTTGCCAACTATTTGTGGCATGGCAAGAAAGCAAGTCTGGGGATATAACTCTATGCTTTCTTGAAACAAAAAGTGAATATTTATAATTCAGCCCAGAGACTTACCTCTGCAATGTGTATGATGTGGAATACAGTATTGAAGGATCATAAAGGAAACGATAGTGGTATTGATGAAAAATTTTAGTTATAGCATCAGTTTAGATGATTGGCAAATATTATGGAAAAGAAACAAAAAAATGACATTAGCTATACCCTTTAAGGAAAATTTGTATAAATTATTTTACAAATGGCACATACCCCATCAAGATTGGCAACAATGTACTCAAAACTCTCCACTTGTTGGAAATGCAATAAAGAAAAAGGAACATATTACCATCTGTGATGGAACTGCAGAGGCCCAAAAATATTGGCAAAAAATACAGAAATGGCTAGAAGAAATATGTAGGATGAAAATAGAGTATAGACCAGAGTTCTTTCTGTTAGGGATTAATACGAGGAAATATGATAAAGACAATATATATTTAATAATTCATATAATTACCGCAGCAAGATTGGCGTATACACAACAATGGAAAAGTAAAGAGACTCCAAATGAATTTGAAATAATTAGGAAAATCTGGATGTGTTCAGTATTTTAATGTATTTTTTGTTTTTGTTTGTTTTGTTTAATAAAGAAAAATTAAAAAAATATTAAAGGATCTGATCTTAATAATTTATTTCACTACTTTACCAGCTTTACTAGCACATTATTTAAAGTGCCTTGATTTCTACAAAACAACTTCAGATTAAACATAAGAAGTTGTCAAGATGTGCGTTGCAATTACCTGAGGGATTATGAGCAACTCAGAAAAGAACCACACCATGTTTTTAAAAATAAGATCAGGATAGAAATCATGTAAGGCAGACATGTTAAACTGAAGGCTTGCAGGCCAAATCCAGTCCACGAAGTGCTTAGATCTGACCTACGGGGCCACCCTGGAGACAGTGATGGATCAGCCCCCATGCCTCGACCCAGCCCAGCCAGCAACCAAAGGAAAAACCCAAATGCAGCAGGCCAGAAGGTGGCCTGCCACACCCTGCCCTTTCCTTCTCCTTGGCCCCTGGGCCCAGGTGCAGCCACCGCTCCTTGCCATAACCAGGGCTGGA
This sequence comes from Bungarus multicinctus, assembly GCA_023653725.1. Lineage (NCBI taxonomy): Eukaryota > Metazoa > Chordata > Lepidosauria > Squamata > Elapidae > Bungarus > Bungarus multicinctus. The sequence goes on from CM042848.1 coordinate 31,630,906, forward strand.
CTTGCAATTACATCTACCCACTTATCCTGCAAAGTGGGGCTCACCCGGCACCCTAGCTAAAAGCCGAGCACTCCAGCCTCACCTGCCCAGGAAGGGGAAAGCAGCCAAGGCTACAACATGTCTCTCCAGTTGAGGTTCATTGGGTGATCCGCTCCCCTTCCCCAGTGAGCCTGGGTTACTTGCCTCTTGTTGCAGTTTTTGTTGAGGCATTCAAGGGCTGCCCTAACTTTTTTCTGGAATTTTGGGATAGAAAAGCAAAGGGTCAGCACCACATTTGTAGGTACCTACTGTGCCTGCTGGAAAGCCTCCTCCCCTGGCAGCTACTCAAGAGCTTTCCTGACCACAATAGCAGCCCCATCGAGAAGGGGGGAAAGCGCCACATTTGTAGCTGTCAGCCACACCTGCTGGGGCTCCTGTTATGGTCAGACAGGCTCTGAAGGAGGTAGCTGCGATGGGGGGGAGCAGGCTTTCCAGCAGGCACAACTAGTGCCTAAAAACACAGTGTTTCCCCTCTGCTTTTCAACCCCGAAATTCCAGAATAAAGTTGGGCCGGCCTTTGAGTGACCTGACAAAATCCACAGAGGCAAGTTCACTTATTCACTTGTGAAGTTCACTTATTCCTACCACCAGCAGTTACATGGCTGCCATAATTAGAGGAATTCATAACAATATTTGCTCTATTGCTGATATTCAGATAATAATATAATTAGAACAGCTCCAGAAGTACAGACTATAGATGCTGAGATGTAAATCAAATGAACCAAACTGGGGAATTCTGCAACAGTAATTCCTATCACATAAATCAGTGGTTGCCAATCGTGAGCCAGGGCCCACTGATGGTCCGTGAGCAATTAATCCAGTCTGTGCAGGAACACAAGGCTACACTGCCCATATGGCCCGCTCACCCGCTGGCCCCCACCCTTCGGCCAAGTGCAAACCTGCAAAAAGCAGTGCAGCACTCATCAGCCAGGACGGGTTAATGACGCTGTTGTAGCAAGAGGGGGATGGTAGTACAGGCTGGCTGAAGCGGCAATAGAGATGGCCAGAAGGTGCAGGAGCACCATGCTACTTGCATTTGCGTGGCACTCCCGCACCTTCCAGCTTGCCACTTCTGGTCTGGGCTCTTCCTTGATGGCCGTGGGCTGTAGGGATGGCCTGAGGCAGGAAAAGTACTGGCTGGTGGTAGTGGGAGGGGACGGAGTGAGCAAGTTTGCGCTTACCATCCATTTCAGAGGTCCAGAATGGGGCGGTGTGGGAGGTGTCAGTTTTCTTGTCCTTGTCAGAGCTCTGCTCTGCTGCCCCCCCGCCCGCCATACACAGCCCCAGCCATCGCTGCCCGGGAAAGCACAGGAAAAGCGAGCAGAAACATAGCTCTCGCTGGGACGAAAGAGCGGAGATCAAGAAAAGCACAGGCAAGAGAAGACAGAAGATGCCGTCTTTAAAAGTGCTGCTTTCTGTTGCCTGTGATTCTAATCTCCGCTCTTTCACCCCAGCAAGCTGTTTCTGCTCGCTTTTTTTTCCTGTGTGTAGGGGGGCAGCAGAGAAATCAGGGCTGCCCCCTCAGCAAGCCAGGCCTGGAGGTACGCGGGTGAACGCCGGAGAAATGCATGTTGGAAATGCCAACACACATTTCCAGCGCTCTCTCCTCTGTCCCCAAGTAGGATTGAGTGGGGGTAAGGGAGCAGGGAGAAGGGTAGGAGAACCTGGCTGGCTTTTCTTTGGCATGGGAGAGGGAGGGAGAGACCAAATTCCCAGACCAAAAAAGCGCAGCAGAAGACAGGCTCCTAATAACCAGCCTGTTTGTGCAGGCGAGAGCACCCCCGACCTTCAGCCTCCACACAGGGAGGGACCCTTCTCTGCTTGGAAGTGGCGGGAGAAACCTGGAGCTTAGCCTCAGGGAGTCCTCTTCTTATGTGGGGCCAAAAGGGGGGGATGTTGCCTAGTTATTAGGAGCCCATCTTCCTCAGCGCTTCCAACCCAGCCCTCCTTCCTCCCACAACTCCAGGCAACCACACCTGATAAAGGAGGGAGAGGTTTCTTCTGACTTGGGAGAGATATAAAATGAAGGAGACCAGATTGGGGGATGAGGAGCTCTGCTTTTCTTCCATTTGAGTGGGAGCCAGTTCCTCCCCGTCCAGATTTTCCCAGTCTCCAGGCATCATGTGGCTTCTTTTGAATCCCAGCAGTTTTAAATCTTTCCTTTTTCCCCTCAAAGGATGAGAGGCCCCTCCTTTCACTTCACTCTGCCCCACAGTTATGATTAAGCATTTACAATTTTGTTATAGTTAAATAAGCATTTTTATATTATATAAAAATGATAAGGAGAGAGCCAGTGGTGTAGAGGCAATTACAACTGCCTCACATGTAATACTTCCCTGGTTCGAATCCCAGTAAGGGTATGGCTAGCTGAAGAGAGCTAACTAGCTCGAAATAGATCTATACTAGTCTCCCTTATTTATTATTTAAAATTATCAGCTTAAAAACCTTACATATATATATATATATATATATATATATGGATCTTTGATTCTTCGGGTTTTCTCTCACGTAGAGTTGGAAATATCTAGGCGACGTTTCGATGAAGTCTCATTCATCATCTTCAGGCTTGTGTCTTCGGCCTTGTGCTTCTCAGAGTGAGAATTCCAACTCTACGAGGGAGAAAACCCAAAGAACCAAAGATCCACATACAAATATATATATATATATATATATATATATATAAATTAATTTTAATATTAAATTTGTATTTAATTTAAAAAATAAAAATGTTCTATTAAATATATTATCCTTTTTTAAAAATTCATATTAGTGGTCCTTCGGATTTAAAAGTATGAGTTTGGTGGTCCCTGAGGTCCAAAAGGTTGGTTATCCCTGACATAAATTACCATTGTGTAAATATGTTTAGAAATCACTCTGAACATAAAAATATATACCATTAAACTGCAGTCATCCAAAAAAACCATGAAAATACAATTTCACTATATGAACTAGACAATTAAAGTGGCTTAAAATGCTTGCATGCTTACAGCATACAAATTAACTGACCAAACTATGATTCTCCGCTGCCCTTATCTCCACCTGACTCAAAATATCTGAACTGACAACTTTCATGTGTAATCTTCAATACAGCAAGATCAATGTCACTGTGTATTCTATAATTTCCTATAATAACAACTCTTGGATTGTCATGCAAATCACACCCTACACATCAGGGAATCTATGCTTAAATATGCTAAATATTTATATTAATTGTCAATCAGTTCCCTCTAACAGAAGTATTAGAGTATTTCAAGAAAAAGAAACCGAAAGTTTACGATCACTTTTCTTATATCCTTTTACTGTCAAAACTACTGAATGTCATTCTTTAACGTTACTTTCTGAATCTTTCCCTCAGGCTTACTGACTTATTTTGTCCCATTAAATAATGGAAACACTATTCAGCAATTCTTTAGATTGAAAGTAAAAGAATATATTCTGTATTCTCTAAAGTGTAAGACTCATTGTCCTTTCAAAATCTGAAGTCATTTCTTGTGACTTGAATAACTGCTATCCATGCAGATAAGGATAAAATATGCATTCGGCATTTCTCCCTCCAGATTTACAATTAAGATTTAAAGGATCTACCTAAGCTTACCTTAGTCTCAAAGGTGGTTTTTCAAAGGCAAATAGCTTATTTTTCCTTAAAGATGTTTCACTTCTTATCCAGTCATCAGTTTTCCTCAAGGAAAAACAGGCCAGTTGCCTTTTGAAAAAGCACCTTTGAGACAACTATGGTCTGAATGACTGAGAATCTCAATAGACTTTCTCCTTTAGCCACCTCACAGAACCCATTTCAGATGCTCAACCTTAGCAAACTTAATATTTTATTTGTCAAACATGTATAAGACAACAAGTATAGCTATGAACATAAACATGAACGAAGGAAGTAAATAGAGATAAATGGGGACAGTAAGACAGGGACAGTAGGTGTGCTTATGCAGGCTCCCTTTAAGGACCTCTTAAGAATGGGGTGAAGTCCATAGAGATTGAAACTGTGAGGGTTTGAGGCTGTAATAACAGAGTCAAGTAGAACATTCCAGGTGTTGATCACTCTGTTGCTGAAGTCATATTTTCTGTAATCAAGTTCGAAGCAGTCTATCTTGAGTTTGTATAGATTGTTCGCCCGTGTATTATTGTGTTGAAGCTGAAGAAGTCACTGACAGGCAAAACGTTGTAGTAGACAATTTTATGTACTATGCTTAGATCGGACCATAGGCGGTGCAGTTCCAGATTGTCCAAGCCCAAAATTTCAAGCCTGGAGGCATAGGGAATTCTATTGTGAGTAGAGGAGTGGAGTACTCTTCTCAATAAATACCTCTGAATCCACTCAATTGTGTTAATGTCCGATACACAGTGTGAGCTATATTCAAGAATTGGTCTTGTATGCCCTAGGAGAAGAAGCTTCACAAAATAAGGTTAACAATCCTTAATGCCTTTTTGGCAATGCTGTTACAGCGAGCTCTGGGGCTTAGATCGTTTGAGATGAATACTTCTAGGTCCTTGAAAAAGTTTCTGCCCAACTTGTATTTGTTCTGATTTTTATTGCCAATAATAAAAAGGACAGAGCATTTATTAGTTGAAATTTGGAGTTACCAATTACAGGACCATTCTGACCAGTCAAGGTCGCTTTGTAGGGCAGCAGCATTGTCAGTGGTGTTAAAATAATTTTACGTCATCGGCGAAGAGGATGTTACTACTGTTATGCAAAAATCAGGGTGACTGCACGCAACCAGTTGTAAACAAAAGAAATCTCAGGCTACCTTAAACACTTCACTAGAACTAGTTACCACAGTCGCTCTTAAATGCTCTCAAGTATCCGAAGTCCAAGTTTCGTATTTGATTGAACCTATCCGCCCCCGGCAGTCTGAGCGTAACTTTGTTACAGACATTCACCAAACGAACAAAAACTCCGCCGACTGCGTCGAAGCGATAAGATTATGTTACCAACAACGGCGTTGTCCAGAAACGGCGTTTTTCAAAGATCTCCCGCGAACAAGACTGTACTCTCCATGCCTCGGAGACTCTCCGGGTCGAGCCGGGGCCTACTTTCCCTCAAGTCTGGCCAGGAGAAATGGCGAGGTCGCAGGCCTCAGGCCTTTGTCTCCCCTTCATTCCAGCACACAAATACACGCACCCTCACCCCACACTCCTTCGAGCCCTTACCTTTTTCCGTTACGAGCACGGAGGCCGTCTGACTAGACGGCACCTCCGAACGAGCGAGCGGAGCAAACGGCCAGTCTCCGTTAGTGCGGCCTCGACATAGAGAGCCTGGGCCGCGGTGTCTCCGTGGCGCCCTGCGATCTCCGGGGAAAAAAGGCCTCGCGCGGCAGCAGGAAAAGGAAGCAGGCCGCTTCCCCAGAGCGTTCGCTACAGAGTCCGCTCCCGTAGTCACCCGTCCCTCGGCTGCAACGATAAACAGAGAGCAAAACGTCCCGCTGGCCTGACGGAAAGAACACCGCTCCACGATACCACCCAATCACCTTTCGAAGAAGAGGAACAGCGTGATCGGCTGGCAAGCGCGCGACGCTACATGCCAACGAGATACAGCCAACCGGCCCCTGTTGCCCAGAGGCATTCTGGGAAGGTCCTCCAGACGCCTGGCAAAGAGGAGGCGGAAGTCTTGGGCCGCGGCGAGCGCGGAGCGTACTCTCCAGCGCCCCCAGCCGATAAGGAAAGAGGACCGTGTCGGTAAATTCCGAGTTAACTATGCCTTCAGGAAGTGACGCGGCGCTCATTCGACCTGAGTTGATCTCGAAAATATGTAGTGGGATCCGTGGGATGCAGGGCTGAAGGTTAGGCTACGAAGTATTCTCGCGGCCTTAAAAACGGCACGTCTCTCTAATCCCCCAGGGGTTGAATCCGAATTTAAGGTTTTACTTTCTCATCTAATCTATTACTGAACTCATCTTCCCCAATCTTTGAGGTCACCAGTTAGTTTGGGATCTGACTCGTATCATTGTTATGTAGTTTGAACCATCGGCGGGAAAATGTTCCTCCGAAGCTTTACCCACCGTTAAATGTCTTATTTCAATTGAAAGAGTTATTTCCTTCAGGAGTTTAAGATAGTGAGAGATTGAGCTAAAAGGGCATGACTATTGTACCCTTGGAGGAGTGAATTTGCATTTGGGTCTCCCGTGTGTAAGTGTGATGGTATTCCTTAACTAACATCATACTTCCATTGCGAAGTCCTTGCCAACCTTCCTTCTCTTCCAAGTTCATAGGAAGAGAACATATTAGCTGCTGTTATAACAAATGATTTCATGCCCCATGTTTTTTACCCAGCAAAGACTAGTGTCTTTGCTTTTGTAATGTGAGGAGGGTGTGTATGCCCTGCTAGCTTTAAGGACAGCAAGGCTTCTGTTGTTGCTGGCACTTCCAGTTACAAAATACCAATAGGTAGCTGATGAACTAAAAAACTAGTTCAAGGAGAGCTGATAATCCCAACAAAAAAAATCAGCTGCTTAGATTGAAAAATTCTCATGATGTATAAAACTGACTTATTTGGCCAAAGTATTTTTCTTCAAGAAATCCCACTATGTTCAAAGAAATTACTCTAAATTAGCATGTTTCAGACTGAGATCTTTGAGTATAATTCTGTATTTGACAAATTGCTGTCTTGAAAATGAATGTAATATGCATGCCATGATTTCAAACTACCAATTCTCATTCCAGTAGTTATAAGGAGAGAAATCATACTATATATAACTGACATCTTCCCTAACACCTTTGCAAATGGCTATGCAGTTAAAATGATGATTTGAACACAAAAACACAACAAATGTTCTGAGTATCACATTCTGAATTTCTTGTTATAATACTGCACGTTTTACAGGCTGTTTCTGAGTTATTTGTAGGTCAGAGATGAGAAATTTATGGTTTAGTATAGGTTCACATCTTAGCTAGATGCTGTCTAAACCCTGAGTGGGCTTTAGGTCAGATTAATAAAAACCAGTAGAAAAATTCGTCGTGATTCAATGTATTTATTGAAACTATGAAAGGCTTAAAATATTGCAGGAAGATGTATCCCACTTTATGTAAACTAATCTTTCCCCAGCTATAAAAGTTGGATGAAAGTTTCATTATTGTTCCAGTAATGTCCTTTAAAATTGTCCCAGTTTAAAAACATGCAAGTAAATTGAAAAAAAAACTTCCCAATTTTATGGTAGACTAATATTTATTTATTTTGAATTTTAATGTATTTATTTACACCCTGCTTTTATTGTTTATAAAAAAAACTCAAGGCAGTGAACTTACCTAATACTCCTTCCTTATTTTCCTCACAACAACCCTGTGAGGTGAATTCGGCCGAGAAAGTTGACTGCCCATGGTTACCAACTGGTTTTCATGGTCAAGGCAGGACTTGAACTCGCAAGCTCTTGCTTTTTATTTGGTGCCTTAACCACCATATGAAACCAACCATCTTATACTTTAGCTTGATCACTGAGTCTATGTCTTACTTTGAAAAGAAGTAGTTATTTTTCAGCTGGAAGTCTGTACTTTTTATATTTCACTATTTAATTATCCAACTTGCCGTTTTTTCTCTAGTGTAAACATGAATACCTGCTGATGTCACAATGTATTTTATGGACTTTTACACTGTCAAACCTATGTCCTAAATGCTGGAGGTGATGGAAGCTATAACACAGACATGTCAAACACAAGGCCTGTAGGCCAGAACCGGCCCACAATGTGGTTAGATTTGGCCTGGGGGGTCGCCCTGGAGACGGCGAGGGGCCAACCCCCGCCACCTCAGTCCGAACCCAGCCTGGCCATGTGCTTCCCCATGGCACAGGTGAAAGGGGAGTGCTCAGAACGTGGTAAGCCTGCAGGGCAAGATGATCACCAGGGATGCCAGGCCCTGTGCACTCACTGCCTATTGTACACATGCCCAGGGGGTGGGGCCGAGGCAGTCCCTCACTATCTCCAGGCCGGCCCCACAGACTAGGTTTAAGGCTGACCATGTTCTAGCCCAGATAACAGCCACAAAGTTGTAGATCAGCGTCATGCCTGCCATCAGTGCCTCCATGGTCTGGTCTACAGCCCAGTCTCATAGCTGTGAGCACTTCCCTTTCACTGGGGCTGCCCCCATCCTTGCCCCTGTATGGGAAAGCCACAGCCACTGGCAGCACAGCTACTGGCAGCACTGCCAACCTCTCCCTGTCAATTTGTCCCTTCCTAGGTGCAGAGGGAGGGAGGAAGGAAGGAAGGAGATGGGAATGGGAAAGAGGGAGGCAGGGAAGGAAGGAAAGATGGGAGACGGAGGGAGGGAGGAAGGAAGGAGATGGGAATGAAAAGGAGTGAGGCAATGAAGGAGAGAGGGAGGAAGCAAGAAAATGGGAATGAGAAGGAGGGAGGAAGGAAGGTTTTTTTTGGTATTAAACTTTCCTTAATCTCAGTGGATAGCAGACATATACTACCGTGGAGAACACTACTTTTGTAATGTCAAGGGATAAACTTTATACACACTAAATTTATAAACTATTAAATAAACACTATAATAAACAACTATTACATAGTTGAGTCCTTGAAAACAAAGCACTCTGTTATTAAAAAGCATAGTATTTGGTTGGAAAGATATTCTTCTCTTTAGGGCGATAAAGACCTGAAATGGGAATTTTGAGTAGTTCGGAGAACCGGAAAATATCACCTCTGACTGGCTTCACCCCCATCTATTCTCTGTCTCCCAAGTCGGCTGGACCTTCTTTTGTTGCCCTGCACAAGAGAACAGCTGGAAAGCAGGTTAGTGGGGTGGGGAGGGAATGGTATTTTGCAGTATCCTTCCCCTGCCACATTCACCAAGCCACGCCCACAGAACTGGTAGTAAAATTTTTGAAACCTACCACTGATCCTAAATGTATTAATGCTATATCCTTGGAGAAAGAAAAAGTCTACCTGAACAGCCCTATATTAAACGAGAGGAAAAATTACTGCAATCCAGTGACTATTCTGCCTTATGCACCCACTGATTACAGTTGGAGAGAGATTAGTACACACTATTCAGAACATAGCAGCTATATCGCAAGCATACTTAGAAGCTCTGCCCAGTCAGACCAGTCAAGGCTTGCAGGTCATCAAAACATAAAAGGAGCCAATGAATCCATGTTGACAGGATCCAATCTCCTGAACAATGTGACACTGTAATGCAGGCAGTTCTTCAGGTTGAGATTTAAGTCAGTACTATATAAGCCTAATGGAGCAGCCGCTATTTCTTTCTGCCTATAGAATTCATGAAAGCAATACTATGAGATCTCATTGTGGCATTACTAGAGAAAAATCCAGTTGATGCTTGAAAGCAAGAAACAGTTCTTAAAAGTGATGATTTTACTTTCAAACAATAAAAAGAAAGAAAATAGATTAAAAGTCTTCTCTTTGTATCACTGTACATTTTTTAATCACTTTGACAAATCCTTAGTTTGGTTATAGGACCTTAGAGCAAGTTCAAAAGCCTAAGTAGATAGCATTCAGCTTTTGTCCAAAAAGAGCCTTCCCATATAATTCCATTTTAAAAATGAACTTTTTATCATTCCACAAAGCCTCATTAGGAGGTTGGATTTCAGGGGTGGGATTCAAATTTTTTAACAACCAGTTCTGTGGGCATGGCTAAGTGGGTGTGGCCATATGGCTGGGTGGGCGTGGCTTTTTTGCAGCAAACACCCCCCCCCCCCATTTTTTGGGCCTCCTGGGCTTCAGGAAAGCCTCCTGGGGATTGATTTTGCTCCCAGAAGGGTTCCCTGGGGCTCAGGAAGAAAAAAACGGAGCATGGGGGGACACACAGCACCCCCCCTGTGCTCCATTTTGGGGTCTCCTGGGCCTCAGGGGAGCCTCCTGGGGCATTTTTGCTCTCAGGAAGCTTCCCTGGGGTCCAGAAAGGCAAAAAATGGAGTGCGGGGGGGCACTGCACTCCCCTCCATTTTTTGTCTTCTTGGGCCTCGGAAGCCTCCTGGGTGAAGCAGTAAGTAAGCGAGGGAATCCTGGCACAACTGATCATAGGAACAGCTGATGGTTGGGAAGGGGAAAAATTACCTTAAGGAGTGACTGGTCAGGGAAGAACACAGACCCAACTATCATAATGGAGCGTTGTTATTAATTGTTGAAAGCAACAGTCTCCTCAAGAACATGACTTTCGTCACTAATTCTGTAAAATGTTTGCATTTTCCTCAAGTGCAAAATGAGATGATCATTTAGTCACCTTTGGATTTCTGAATTTACAGTGTGTTTGTTAAATCTGTGCTGTTAGGCTTTGATTATGAAAATTATGAAAAGTTCCAAAACAGAAGCACTAACGATTCCAACTTCTATATGGATTAACCGCCTTCATTAAAATCAAGATGTCAGCATGTGGTATGCTTCACCAGAGAATAATCAGGCTCCATTGAAACCAAGGAGATATTTGCATTTAGTATAGTAGATTCAACACTGCAATGCTGAAATGAAATTGTATTCTTGGGATTTTAGCAGAGTCCAATTTTAGACATGGTTTTCTTTACAATTCATCATTGAAATGCAGTAATGAAAGTGCCACAAGATGGCAGTATGTAACACTTTGATAAAATAAATCACATAAACTTCAATATCAGTACACAATCTGGTATCCTCCAGATGTATTAGAATTACAAGTCCTCAAATTCCTAGGCAGCTGGGAATAGGATGTACTTATTTATTTTTCATATTTATATGGCTGCCTATCTTGCAAAAGTGATTGATTCTCAGTGGCATACAACATTCAATAAAAACAATACATGCAGAGGTGGTATTCAGCAGTTTCTGACCAGTTCTAGAGAGCCGGTAGTGGAAATTTTGAGTATTTCGGGGAACCGGCAAATACCATCTTTGACTGGAGTTTTTACCCTGCCATGCCCACAAGCCCTGCCCACAGGTAGTAAAAAAAATTGAATCCCACCACTGCATACATGAAAACAACCATTATAAAAATGTTAAAACAGCACCCTTAAAAATGAAAAAAGACTGAAAAATTTAAAATATACATTATATATTGTATATCTGCCAATTCTGGTGCTTGGCAACTGACATGTATTTATAATCGTTGCACCATCCTAGGTATTGCTATATGCAACTATTCCAAAGGGCTTCTGATTAGCAAAAGCACTGGGGGAAGCCACATTCACTTAATGACCACATAATTCATTTCATGACCACAGAAAAAAGTTCACAAAGTCAGGCATGACTCACTAGATGTTTAGTGATGAAGTTCCAGTCCCAATTGTGTCATAAGTCAAGGACCACCTGTATATATTCCAGCCATTCTGTGCTATTTCTTCTCAACTAGATATATCAGCAAAACTATGTTCGTAAATTACTTCTTTATTCTATATTGCTGGAAGTAAAACTATTACATCTCAAATGCAAGACTTATGTATCAAAACAGGCACACTTTATTAAGACATAGAGATCCAGGGAGCCAAGCCTACACTGCAACTCCTGAATCTTGGAGAAAAATTGTGTAATTAAAGAGAATATTCATGACATATGATTTCTTTCATTTCTATTGTACTAATCTTTTCATTCTTGGTAGCTATTTTATTTTTTGTACTGTAATATTTTATTTTAATGTTGTACACCACCCACAATAACCTGTTGAGATGGTTGGCCACACAAATTGAATGAATGAATAAAATCTTACAAGATTTTCTACAGTCAATCAGAATTAGCATTAGAACAAAAAAGCAGAACCAAATAGCTAACTCAGCACTTCTCTAAGGGAAAAAAAACAATTGAACATACTATTATTGGTAGGTTTTATTATTTATAAAAGTAAATATTTAATTTAGAAAACTTAAATTTCACTGAAGAACCCAAGTATTTTTTATACACTGCCAGTGACAGGATAGAAGCTGAAAAAGTTTAAGGCAGCATTAATTTAAAAAAAACTACATTAAGTTACAAGACAAAAGTAAAGTAGATAAATGCAACTAGGCCATGTAAAAGGCCATAAAAATAGTTGTTGCTTTTTAAAATTGATTTATGAAATATGTGCACGTCAGGCTATTCAAATGGGTACTTTCCTTTGGATTAACAAACCATTAAAATAGTTCTTGTAATTTTTTTCTTCAGATTGCAATGTATAAAAATGAAAATAGAAACAAAGGGGATATATTAAAATTCCCATGATTCCCACTGGGTAACTTCAAAAGTACAAAATATGACACTGGACTTCCGCTTAATGCCTAAACCAAGTTAAATCACTATGTAGTTATAACAAAATAGATGTGGTTAATGTATCTACAAAATTATTTAAGTCTCAGCTATAGATGAATAGAGGTGATTTAATCCAAAATAAGATGATGTCTTAGGATCTCCTACTGGATCCTTTGGGCGATTGTCAGTTATTTAAAAGTGCAAATAACAAAATGGCTTGTTTATAAACCATGTGCTTTAATTATTAAAATCTGTGTTGGTAACAGGAATTGTTTTGTATGTGATAAAGAGTACAAGATCTAGTAATTAAAACAAATGCTTGGGGGGAATATTCTCGGATCCTGACTGACATGTTCTTTGACTTTTCTTGGGGCTGATTGTGATTCTGAAAGTTTCATTAAAAAGTACAGAACTAGTCCTCCATCTATTTCATCAACAGATATACAGAGGTATCTTGTTATCTATGCTCATTTCTGTTATCCTTGTTCTCACAGTATTTCAATTTACCAGTTTTGAGCTCAACACGTACTATAGGAGAGCAAACAATTTTAAGACTGCAAACTTCAGATAACTCTAAACTAAGATAGATGCAGCTGAGGATTCTTGCAATACCCATTTGTGTAAGTTAGGTCTTTATTATTATTATTATTATTATTATAATACTTTAGAATACAAACTTATTACGGACCTATCAGCAGCAACAAAAAAAGAAAAGGGAAAAAAAGAAAAATATACTCTATGAGAAGTCATTCTTTCCTGCACCAAGAATGAATTTCAATAATTGACTTTTCTTCCACCATAATAAATTGTAAACTGCATTTGGCAATTTTAAGGATTCCAATTTATTGCATGTCATTATTTTGGATGGAAAGTCATAAATAATGTAGTACCTTTGTATAGATAAAGCCAATATTGAGGAAAATTGCTATTCTGTCTTTCACATTTATTATTTTTATACTGATATGTCTGAATTTTTTGGCTTAGGTTCTTTAATATTATATAATAAAATTCAATCTACACTTATAGAGTAAAATGTGTCATCTATTCTAGTCTCCTTATTTCAAAGGAGCTTGAGGAACAAGTATTAAAAACATCTAACATACTCCTTATTTTCGGCAAAATAAAGCTTGTTCTTTTAGAGAAGTAGACATTCTCCATTGTTTGGACTACAGTTTATTCAAGGAAATTGAAAGATATAGACTGACGTATGCGATGATGCCTATAGAATTTGTCCAGTGATATGAATAAGTACAAGGACAGAGCTTGTCTCCAGTAGGGAACGTGCCGTACTCAAGCTATTACAGCTAAACAGCAGCTGCTCTCTCCCCCCATTTTCCTCTTTTAAAAAGCACAATTAATCCATGGGATAAATATATCTAATACACTGCCAGCATTAATATCATGGTTAATTCACCATGCTGTCGAAATAATATCTGTCATATACAGGACATAGAAATTGTTTGGCAATCAGAAGAATTGAAGATTCCATGATGCCTTGGGCTAAAACAGCTTAAATTTTGCACTCCAGTTGATGCAGACTACATGATCCAATATTCAATATGAACATTAATGTAGGGTGGGAGAGAGGAGTGTTTTTTTATATCTAAGGCATTTGAACCTTATCAATTGTAAGAAGACCAATCTAGCATTTCCAGTAGAGATACAGAATTAAATCAAAATCTCTTTCCAGCTGTTGAGAAATAAAATCAGCAACTAGATTTGGTAGCATGCTGTGTGGTCCTATCTAGTTAAACCAACAACAAAAAAGATTGGTCTGAAAACAATATTATTTATTTTGAAATGTGGCATAGAATAAATATGTTGACCACCAGAAGCCACTATGTCAGCAATTTCATCCTATTTGGGATTTGTCAGGCATGAATAGCAAGTTCTTTGGGGTTCAAATCCTTTACCAGAAATTGAATACATGAATCCTTACCGTAGATGACTCCATACAGTGATTTAGTTTTAAGAGTTGGCTGGGTCCTGGCACTCAACGTTGCAGAAATATAACAATTCTACAGAATAGTATATTTAGTCCTTCTCTTAAGTTCTGAGAGTAGAGAAGAGATGTTGCATTATGTCATGACATGTGTATTATAAGCCTTGTATAATCCCATGCAGTATGGTTTGAAACTTAAGGTAAGGTGGACAATATGTACCATTCTAATAGAACAATAGACAAAGGTAGAGGAGTCCCTGTGGATTTTACTCCGCTAGACTATTGGGGGCTGTGCTCCTCTCCATTTCAAGGCCATTGAGCCAGTGCTGTCTGAAGACATTTCTGCAATCATGGCCAGCATGATGTTACAGAGCACTGTTATCCTCCCACCAAAGTGGTATTTTGCATGCTATCAAACTGCTAGGATGGCAGGAGCTGGGACAAGGAATAATTGATACTGCTACGATAATTTCTTTGTAAGAAACAAAGTGAACAGTAAACTTTTAAGTGTTTTGGTGTATTAGTCCAATTCAATGTTCAGTGCAAGAATTCAGACAAAACTTCTCCATTTAAGGGTATAAACAATACTGGGAGAGAATGGGACAACTTGCTATCAATTAACTTTTTTCTTTTTATTGCTTCTCAGAATTCCCTTTTCTTTCCTAAAAGGAGCCTAGACCAGAAAATGACTTCTGTTCTTCTTTCTCTGAATTTTCTAGATTCAGGAGTTTTATTATTTTGCTTAAGCCACCACCCAAACATATCTTAGGGTTTCTTTACTTTTGTTGCAAGATCAACATACTTCAGCTTCAACCATAACAACACAAGAGCACACAATAGATACAAACTCAAGGTTAACTGCACCAAACTTGATTGCAGGAAATACGACTTCAGCAACAGAGTGGTCAATGTCTGGAATACTCTACCTGACTCTGTGGTTTCTTCCCCAAACCCCAAAAACTTTAACCTTAGACTGTCTACTCTTGACCTCACACCTTTCCTAAGAGGTCTGTAGGGGGCGTGCATAAGCACACCAACGTGCCTACTGTCCCTGTCCTATTGTTTTTTATTTTTCTTACATGTACCCATTTCATGTATTCATAACTATGTATATACTTATGCCTATTATCTTGTAAGCGATTGACAAATCAAATAAATAAATAAATAAATATTAGATTTGTTTCCAATCATACTTTAAAAATTATATAAATAACAGACATGTTTTATTTACATTCAGTTTTATTTACATGAGTATCATTAAATATGAACAATACAGAGACATATAATGTACAGCACATAACGTACATATAATGTACGGCAGAGCAAAGCAAACTGGAAAAAACCCTCTCCAAACAAAAACAAAACGCTATTGGTGGTTCTTATTCCTAAATCATAGTTTAGGAATTCAGAAGTCTGATTTAGTGTTAGCAGTGTAGAATTAGTTCTGCTGGAAAAAGTACTTTTAAATATATATATATAGAATAATGGACTATTTAAAAAAGTAACACTTTTTTTTATTCTGCAAAAAATGTATGTTCTATCGAGTTCTACACATTTATACTCATAAAATAAGATTTGGAGACATGTATGAATTTTAACAGAGCATCATTAAAATATTGAATAGAAGATTCCACAGATTTTAAAAAATATGTATGTATGTATGTATGTATGTATGTATAAAACAATATCTCTCTAAAAAAGCAACCAGTTGACCTGATCTTTGTTATGAGGATACAGCATTCTACTTATGATTCCGCAAAACAGATAAAACAAAACTATGGTCAAATACCCTTCAATGCTCTTTAACATGGTGCTTCCTTCTTTGGTCCTAAGTACAATAATATTTTTGATGCTACAGACACCAGTTTTATTACAGCCAATCAGACTTTCCAGGCTTTTGCCCTTCTAGCTGGGAATTCAAAAATCTGTGGGTCTAACACAGGGGAGAGGACATCAGATGGGGAAAGGTTAGCAAGGTACATGAAATGGCACTACCAAATGATTCCATTCTACTTCTGGATGATGCAAAAAGTAGCTCAGAGGAATAAATCATGACAGCTCATTGCATTGTGCTGTTAGAAATGTGCTACTGTATGCAATGTAATTTTGTAAGCTTCAGATCTGCGATCAGATAGTACTGAACAGGATAAAAACGGGAGCTTTTGTGGGAGAAAGAATATGTATTTGGGATAAAAGTGGGAGCTTTTGTGGGAGAGAGAATATGTATTTGGGTGAAAAGCTAGGCCATTGCTACTCCTTTTCAGAATTGGTTACAGACACACTGTTCTTGTTATTTATCTACTTCAACACTTTCATCTCAGAGTACACAACTGCAAAAATAAAAGCATCCTATTTATTTACAATATATATACACAGATACACAAATTAAACATGTCCCACAACACAACTGCATAGATTTTGGTTGTTGTTGTTGCTGCTGTTAAATAAAAAAGAAATAGATCCAGCGATATGCATGTATGTGATTGTCAAGGTCCTATCAGCTCTCAGTATTTAGCAACATTTCTTTTTTATATTCACATTTTGATAAATTGAAGGTCTTAAACTGAGGAACAATGCTAAATTCTTTCAGTTAAAAAGAAAGACACATGAAAACATTGTCCAGATGCGAAATAGCATCCTCAGCAATGTTTGTTTCTGAATAAGGAAAGACTGATCAGGAAACATTTTAAAAGCAATTTCAGTTAATACAGACTATTGTAATGGCACAAACTATTTGAAAAGAAAATTACAGAACTAAGAAAAGAAACACACAAAAGTGTGTCTTTGATTTCATATAGACAGTATTTGGTGTTCACATAAATAGTGCAATATCATAACTAAGGGTTCTATTTTTGCTATCCACTCTTAATATCTTCTGCATACCCTTGACCAAGTGTTATAAATCTGATAAAAGTGATTCTTCCAGAACTGTTAGATGGAAATGGTGGGGAGGAAATATTCTCTTTACAAAACTGGTGGTAGTCAAGCCCAAAGTCCTAACAGCTGACTACTCCTTTTTAGTGGGAAAGTCAAGAGAATGCGATGAAAAGAGCTCCATTTTTGTAGTATCAGATTGGCATGATTGGAATGGAATTAATTTCCTTTCTGGGTAGGGAATTTGGAAATAGTTGTCTATATACTTATAACAATCAAAAGTTCCTCCAAGAAGCATTTTTAAATGCCTTCTAATTGTAAAGCAATGAAAAAATAGATCCTGCTCAGTTTTTTATGACACAAAGGCAGGACAAAGAAAGAGTTGGAATTCTTTTTTGAAATTTCTTTATGCAAGGACATCCATGGAGCAAGAGATGTCAAACTAGTCAGTCTAATGAAAAGCAGTACAGGTATTCCTTGACTTATTATCACAATTGAGCCCAATATTTTTGTTGCAAAGCAAGGCAGTTGTTAATTGAGTTGTGCCCCATTTTATGACCTTTTTTGTCACAGTTGTTAAATCACTGCAGTTAAGTGAATCATGGTTATTAAGCAAATCTGGATTCCTCCATTGATTTTGCTTGTTGGAAGTTGGCTAGGAAAGTTACAAATGATAATCACATGACCCGAGGACAGTGAAATTATGATACAAATTTTTATCAGCATGGGGATGCTGCAACCATCATAAGTGTGAAAAATAGTTTTAACCCACTTTTTTCAATGCCATTAAATGAGTGATTGCAAGTCAGACTACCTGTACTATAAGGACTGCTTCTTTCTTAAATGTGTCACACACATCCAAAATGGGTAGAGCTTACTGCTCAACACAGCTTTAATCATTCTAGCAAAAGCAGCAGGATCCCACTTATACCCATGTTCCATAGCCTATATTATAATAAAAAATAAAGTATAGAAAGCCAAGCATGGCTTCCAAAATTTTTTTCTACCTCTTTATCAATAGTGGCCATAGAAGGCATTTTTATTTAATGTGTTGAGTCTCTCTGTGTTTCTGCAATACACTTCCCACATGTGGCATCATTGTGTGTTGTGTGGAGAGGGTGGACTGTGCATATTCCACTCCGGGCTTGTCATCAGATGTGAGAATGGAGCAGATGTCAATATCCTGAGCTGGGATGCCTCAAGGGGACTTCCTGGGGTTTTATTTTTCTTCATAGCCTTAAGCCTGATTCAGTCCTTTTTAATTAGATCTTTCTTTTTCATCTATATCTTCCTATCTTAAATATATATCTGCTTTATTAATGTTTCAGGTAGTAATCATCACAATGGAAAGGATAAAAGACAGATGGATTGATTATCCCACCCAGTCCCTTATTTCTCCCCAGCACTCTTGAGTTAGAAATAACAATAGCATCAGACTTGTACATCACTTCACACTGCTTTTACAGTCCTCTCTAAGCGGTTTAGAGTCAGTATATTGCCCCCAACAATCTGGATCCTCATTTTACCAACCTCGGAAGGATGGAAGGCTGAGTCAACCTTGAGTCAGTCAGCACTGATAATACATTCTTCTCTTTTTGGAATTGCATATTACATAACTGAAGGAATTAGCTACCCCTAAGCTGGTTAATATTTAATTTGCACAATAGTTTGTCATCATCACACCATGACCTAGTTAGGAACCTCCACTGTAACATGTTGTGAACTCTTGCTCTTTATTGCAAATGGTGTGTACTTTGCCTTCCAACAAATCAGAATATTACAGTAAATTCCCCCCAAAAATATGATAATCATAATATTTTATGTTAGGAACTTCTGTTCCATTTTAAGAAAAAACCTGAATTCTGAGGACTCGTGTTTAGTATAAACCTTAAAGCAGCTTGCTTTTTTGTATTATCCTTCAAAACGGCCTAATGCCTGGACAGGAAACCAAATTCCATTATCTTTTTGGCCCCAGCATTGTCTATGCAAAATAAACCTATTACTCACCTTCACAATCACATTGTGAAGAAAAATGCTTTGTAGAAGTCATAAGCAATAAGACACTCTGAATTAGTATGCATTCTTAAAAGTAACAAAAACCACAAAAAGAATATCAGGCTATTTTAGAGCCTGAACCAGCTATACACACATGGTCTAGAAATGCCCATAATGAAAGGACAAATATAATAATAAGAATTATAAGCTTCTATGAACTTGATAGCAAGCTTTGAAAAAACTCTGGATGCAACCTAGAAAATGCATCAAGATATATTTACAAATGCCAACATGTCCTGTATTCTTTTTTTTCATGAACTGCAGACCCTTGAACTACAAACCACTTCTGTGCATCAGAGCTCAATAGATGGCATTCTCATTTGCATTCTTGCGCTGCATAGTGCCAATAAAATATTTACCAACCAGAAAAGATGTCTATGATTATACCAGATACCAATTGCAATGATCTCTTCATTGATACTAGAAGAAATCTCTACTGTACTGTCTCTCCCTTTTATTAATTATATGGTTTTGGCAAGACAATTGTCAACATCTATTTTACTATATGATACTAAGATAGAATTTATGATGGATCAGTATGTATTTTCATTGGTAACAGCTTTTTTGTTGTTATTGTTCTTGTAACAGCAAAAGAGAGTTTGAAATTCTCGTAACCAGAAGATCACAACTTCATCAAATCAAAGAAAAATATATTGACAAATGTAATCCTGGCACCAAGAAATTTTTTATCTCATACACATTACCTCTGGATCTATTTCTTTTGATTTTGGTGTATTTTAATTCAAATAATATTGTTATCAGGACAGGGAGACAAGGTAAATTTCCTGGGAGACTATTTTGAAAATGGATACATATGCATATGTATCTCCCACAAAGATAACTGAGCTTAAATAATTAAGTCTTTGTTTACTAATACCAAAAGACTCCATAGAGTCCATATGTGACAAAATACTAGTTATCTATCTAATCATTAACCACATTACTGCACCAGTGTGATCTACTTTGATCAGGATAATGGACTTTAGCTGAAAGTCAGAAGAAATATTCATGTGCAATGTATGAAACAGTAGAAGATATTCTTCAGGTATTTCATTACCACTTACTGCATACAGAAGACCTATGACCAATGGGATCTGTGAAATTGTTCTGACCACTGTAATAATACTGATGCAAAAATTACAAATTAAGAACTATCTCCTGTGGAAAATATGCAGTGATGATT
This sequence comes from Bungarus multicinctus, assembly GCA_023653725.1. Lineage (NCBI taxonomy): Eukaryota > Metazoa > Chordata > Lepidosauria > Squamata > Elapidae > Bungarus > Bungarus multicinctus. Next base: position 31,651,155 of record CM042848.1, read on the forward strand.
AATTCTTGTTTGTTTAATAGAGGAAATTTCTGATGAGTGGGACATATTTGCAAAATAGGTGAGTGGTGACTTTTGTGAACAGCAATGTGTTCATCTTGATATCTCACTAATCTTCAGTGGCATGTCTTGAATGCACCCAATCATAGATGACAAGAGGAATGCTCACCATGGAAAATAAAATTCCTAATGCCAAAAAGAGAGATGCCTAGAACCAAAATGAGATATTATTTACATTTAGTTATATGCAACCATGGGCTCCAACGTAAGATCCAGAGTGTAGTTCTTAAAGACATTGAAAAATTGCTACAAATTTTGCATTGGAAGGAAGAAAATTATCAAATGCATGAGCAATATCCTATTAATTATTCTTATTTTAAAAGTAAACTATTTAGAAATAAATTCCTACGCATTGGATTCAAAGGGAAAGTATGGTCCTCAATTTGGGAAAAGCTGTACATTTCTATTATATCATGATTAGCCAATTGAGAATGGGCTTTAAATCTAAGAAGAAATACGTTGATGGGGAAGGCAAGGAAGCCAACCCACAATCAATTAATATCTAATTATGTCAGCAATTTATAGATAATTCTATCTTACAATTTAATTCAGAGGTGTGCAAAACGTTTCTAATTTGCTTCATCTTGCATTTTAAATGCAGTCCTGTTTTGAGTTTAAAACAATTATTTTGCTTTTAAAATGGATGGTTCAAATATTTTGGAAATGGCTTTGAATTTATTTCAGAATATGTAATCTTAACCTTGTCAGGAATTTCTGAGTTTTGTTCCTGCATTTCCAATATCCTTTGTTTCTGTTGCTTTATATTGGGCAAAGGCTATCAAATGAGAAACCTATTCTTAGTTTTCAAGCACCACCTGTGATTAAGAGTCCTGTATGATTAGGTTCCCTTCTTTAAATCTTCATTCTTATTCATAAGCAGTGCAAGCAATTTACTGCAGATCATTTTGAGATACTCAGGTACATCCATTTTTAAGCAAGTATTTATCTTTGTTGCCTTCTGGCATGAATGCTGGCTCACTTAGCCATATGTATACCTGCAAGATCTAAGATCCTTCACTTTGGTGAAAAAGTATGTCCTACCTTTGTTACACTTGCATAGTACAGCTTTTAATCTTGTTAAATGAAGGATAATGAAGCATACTAACTTACCCAAATTCTCTGAATCAGTTTTGAACTATCTTGATCTGTGATTTTCAAATAGAGTGAAGATGGAAGAATAAAAATCAACATATTGGCAGATGTTGTTCCTATGACAATGAGAAACAATTTGGTGTTATAATAAACAATTTACAAGTCTAAGCCTAATAAAGGGAGGAAATCTTAATTAAATATATTTAGCATACTGTACCTACAACTCCAAAAATATCCTTCATGGAAGGTATAAAAATAACCAGCAGGTTAATGATCATCAAAAGGATCAGTGTAATCACAATGTGTCGGCATAAATTAAATTTGGTTTTTCTAGCAAGCTCAAATATAGATGAACGAACCTATGAAAAAAAAAAAGATAAATCTGTTAGGCAAAATGTTACATGGGACAGACATCCTTTTATTAATTTTCCTTCAGTATTATATTCTGTGTTCACTTAGAAGAATTAATACATCATATTTGTGAATATCAGCATTTTCAATTCTATTGCTATTTATTTCAGCTAGAACTTTTTATGCTATCACAACTTGTTCTGATAAAACATTAAAATTTTGCTTTGAATATAAAATTTCATTGCTTTTTGCCAAATTTAAAATACTTAATCTCTCATACCAAGCAGAATTTTCATGTGAAATTGTCAAAGAAAGGAAAAAATGAACATTTCTTTAAAAACTGTAGTAAGGGTGCTATCTAGATTTGGATGATATAAACATATCAGATTAGCTCTTATCTTTCCTGAATCCAAGTTTGTTTGTAGTCCCAGCTCAAGGGATAGTTTTAATCCATAAAACTCTTCCATTTGTGGGACCTGAAGGAATCTTTTTCTGAATGTTCCCATTTGTGCCATGGCCAGCCTCAAAGGCTTGCTTGGGATGACTTCTTACACTGAGATGTGACAGTTACCCAGGAACAAGCCTTTACATTGGTCGACTACCCAAATTTGGAATGCTTTCCCAAGTATGGTTAATGTATTTATCTACTGTAATAGTGATTTTAAACTTTTTATTGTTGCTTGGAGTTCCTGTTATTGTTTTAATATTTACTTTTTATTTCATTCTGTATTTAATAAAATTCTTTTACATATGTTTTATGAATTGCTTTCATTATAAACATCTGCAGGGATTTTTTTTTAAATTGGAAGCAATACAGGTAGTTCTTGACATGTAACTACAATTGAGCCCAAAATTTATGTTAAGAGAGACATTTGTTAACTGAGTTTTGCCCCATTTTATGATCTTTCTTGCCACAGCTGTTAAGGGAATCACTGCAGTTGTTAAATTAATAACATGATTGTTAAGTGAATTTGGCTTCCCCGTTGATTTTGCTTGTTAGAAAGTTGCAAAAAGCTGGTCACATGATCTGGGACAATGCAACTGTCATAAATATGAAACAGTTACCAAGCTTCCCAGTTTTGATTACATGGCCATAGAGATGCTACACCCATTGTAAGTATAAAAAATGCTCATAAGATACTTTTTTCAGTATAACTTTGAATGGTCAAAAAATTAATCGTTTTAAGTCGATGACTACCTGTACTTCCCAATTTTAATGGTTAAAAATAAATGCATGGAAAGCTAGTTTGATCTTCTGCACTATTTTCTAAATCAGCCATACTGAAAATTACAGGTAATCCTTGAATTAATGGAGCCTGTCCATTCCATTTGTAACCCTAAGATTTGTGGGAGTGAATCTCATACCTTGAACGGGATCACTCCCTGTTTTTGCCCACACATTCTCTAATTGAATGTGTGCTCATTAAGTGTGCATGTATCTCAGGGTGGGGAAGGCCAGGAGGAGGCCTAGTGATGAAACAGGCCACCTGCTTAAGATCACCCAAGGCCTCCCCGACCCATTGAAATACTTCATGCTTGCCACAATTGCTTCCTCTCTTCCTAACCTACTGCGCCAGGTCACTTACTATGCAAAGATCTAGCAAGCTGTCTCCTCTCCAGTCAACAACAGCTTTTTGCAAAAGTCTGCCAAAGCCTACAGGAACGCAAACTCCCTGCAAGCTTCAGCAAGGAAACAGCAAACGGAGGGAGGGCCTGAAGGACTGAAGCCTTTCTTCCGTTTGCAAACATCCCGGCCTCAATTTGCAGAGAACAGAGGCCTAAAGTGCGAGATCACACGAGATCTCACATGATCTCACAGTATGTCAGGTCTTCGTTCTCTGCAAATGCACTGAAAAACTGAAGCAATGAAGCAGGCAAAGAAAGTGCAACAGGGAGATCTTCGCAAAGTGTGTCTCCACAGGCGAAGTGCCTGTTAAGACCTGGCTGGGAGGGTGGGGAGAGTAGATGGGGTGAATGTTGCAGAGCCTCTGTGGTCATTTGTAAGAGTGAACAATTGCTGTGGTGCTGCAATATTAATAATTTCGGGAGTTGTTTGTAAACACTAGGGGGCATTTATTGCATAACTACTTGAACGTTCGCTAAGAGAATGTTTATAACCCAAGGATTACCTGTACTATAATTTCCATTAATTTTATACTGCTCATCAATGAGCAATATCCAGGAATGATGGGATTTATGCCCTAATACAATCTGGATTTGTGGAAGGCTGAACAACATCATTGTTCCTATATTTTCAGCATGGCAAATATCTGGAATTTAGAAGGCTGGGGATTAATGTTAACTTGCAATCTATTCTTGCCAAAACAAAAACTCAGTAAGGAAGCAAAAATTCAATTCTTGTATTCAGGAACTACCAATCTATTAACAAATGGACAGAAATTTTCAACTTACAGTGAAAAATAACACAGGGACTGTAAGTATGACTGCAACAATGACGGCAACACGAACAGTTAAGACAAGGATGTCATCTTTATTCTGATATTTGTGAAGCAAATCTGACTGTACAGATTCTGCAGGGAAAACAATGATAGAGCTGTTCTAGCAGACAGATAATTAATACAAGCTGCCATTTAGTTAAAAAAACATCTCAAACAACTTCTGATTTAATCTTTTGAAATGAGGCTGGTGAATTACCCTTTCAAATTGAATTGTCAGAATTGGTTCAGCACATCAAACTGTGTGGGATCCATTTGTATCTGCTAAGAGACTTGGCCTCAGTAATTCAATATTCAATGAATGTTTGTTGTTATTTGCTTTTTCTTAATTGATTCAGAAGTGGGAATCTATATGATTTTCCAACTCAAATCAATTTTCTGATCCGAATTTCAAATTTAAATTAAACTTTGGGTGATTAGCATTATAATGTCAAACTCAATTTCACTGAGGGCCACATCAGAGTTGTGGTAGACCTGGAGGGCCAGGTGGGCATGGGTGGAGTAAGTGTGGCTGGATGGTTGCAGCCGATTTGGTGTGCTTTCCCACACAAGGGCAGGGGTGGTCCTGATGAAAGGGAAGCCTCACATGCTGCGAAGCCAGGGCAAGAACAGCTTAGGGAGGTGCTAGTGGCGGGTGTGGTGCTGATATACAACTTTTGGAGCCATCCATGCTGGAATGTAGCTAGCTTTAGATCTGATCCATGTGGCTGCCATGGAGCTGGCCCTAACCCTAACCCGCTGCCTCAGCGAAAGAGAAGCCTTGTGGGCTGTGAGGCCAGGCCAGTGAGAGGGGTATGGAGGTGCTGGTGCAGATGCGGTGATCTACAACAGCAGTTGCCAACTGGTGAGCCATGGCCCACTGGTGGGCCGTGAGAAAATTTTGGTGGGCCGCAGAGAAATCTCACTCCCAGAGCAACCCCCCAAAACAATTAATCCAGGCTGCGCAGAAACACAAGGCTGCTCAGCTCACATGGCCCGCGGGAACCCTCCTCACCCACTCCTTACCCGGCAAACTTGTCTGCTAAGTTGCTATTTTTCCTTTTTCCAACCATCATCTGTTCTGTTCTGCTGCGCCGGGAGATTTAGATTAGCTAGGAAGCAGGAAATGGTTGGATTTCTTGTTTTCTAGCTAAGCACAGCCAAACCTCTCTTACGATTGAAGGTTTGTTTGCAAGCAAATTCAATGCAGACTCACGGCAAGCAAATTTAGGAGACTGAGCTAGCCGATGATAGATAGATAGATCACTGAATGATTCTGTGAGCACTCAATCTGCCTGCTTTGCCTGATTTTAGATAAAAGTTGCTTTTTTTAAAATAAAAAATTCAATATTTACATACATGGTGTGTTGTGAGTTGATTTTGTGAGTTTGCTAGCTAGCAAATTTTATGAGTTTGCTTGCAAGCAAACTTTATATGGCAGACTGAGCTAGCCTATGGCAGATAGATAGATTTCTGAATGAATCTGTGATTCTGTGAGCAACTCAATCTGCCTACCTGCTTTGCTTGATTTTGGGTAAAAGTTGCTCTTTTTTTATAAAAAAAATCAATATTTATATAAATATTTATAATATTTACATACAAGCCATGCCCAGTCAGTCACATGACCAAGCCACACCCACAAATTAGGCCACGCCCACAGAACCAGTTAGTGGTCCCTGGGATCTAAAATTATGAGTTTGGTGGTCCCTGAGGTCCAAAAGGTTGGCGACCCCTGAACTACAACATGGTGGCGGCCATCTGAGCTGGAACACAACTCAGCCTTAGATCCCTGGTGCCGCTCTGGAGCCAGCTTGGGACTGCTCTCACTGCCTCGACACAGGAGGCAGTGAGTGCTGGCATCCTGGGTGAAAAGATGCCATATTCCACACATTCGTCACCTCCTGTGCATGCACTCGGGGCAAGGCGGTGGCGGCCTCGCTGGCTCCAGGGCTGCTCCATGGATCTAAGGCTGACCGTGTTCTTGTCTGGACTGCTGCACCAGGTTGTAGATCAGCACCTGGTTGGCATGGGCCTGGCTGAAGGACTGTGGGCCAATCCTTTACTGTTTCCAGGGCAGCCCCATGAGCCAGATCTAACAACACGAGGGGCTGGATCTACAATGCGGGCCTTAAATTTGACATCCGTGTTCTATATGTTCCTTTTCAGAACCCTGAAACAAATGAAAAGATAATAAATATGTATTGCAGACATATAGAAATGTATGCTAATAACTCAAACACCCCTGACCATTAGGTCATTGTTTCAGAGATATTTCCTTATCTAAAGAGAGAAAAAGAATGACCATGGGTGGACAAAAAAGGAATGAGAGTGGGAATGAGTTTTGATTCCCTGCCAGCTTCCCTGTAGAGTTTCCTTGTGGAAGCTGGCAAGGAACATCAGAAATCTTTTCTTCCTTCCAGCCATCCCTTTGCTTGGGAGAAAGTCAGTAGGGAAGCCAACAAGAAGTTTCAAGTACAAGGCCAGTAGGCAGGTATGTGACTGCCATTGGTTAGGGGTGAGAGATGTGGTGCAGGTCAGAAATGATACATGAGAGATACTGGGGTTAGGAAGAGGCTGTGGGTGTTTACCAGAGATGCCATCTAGGGATTGTGTACAGATGGGTGGTATAGTCTGGAGAGTGCCTAGGGTATATGTGAGGAGTGATGTGGATTGGATAGGGTGCAGAGGGGTCTATGAGTGAAGAAAGTACATAGGGTCATAGCAAAGTACATAGTTGTGTACACAGGGGATAGCACATTGAAGGACATGGGTTGGATAGTTGTCTGAAGGTGCTTGCGAGCGTGTAGACTAAGTCAAGAGATGGTGAGTGGGGTTACAGGAAGAGTATATAAGAGTGTCCAAGAGGTGCTACATGGGTTGGGCAATGTGTATGAAAGGGTGTGGCTTGGAGAAGGTGTGTGTAGTTGCAAAAGAAGTGCTGCATTGGTCAGGCAAGGGATGGTGCAGGTTACAAAAAGTGTGACATGCAGGGCGCATGAGTCAGGGAAGGTGCACAGAAATGTGGCAGAGGTTGGAGGAGTACAGAAGGGAGTGGCATGGACTGGGAAGGGCTTACAGAGATCCTTTCTTTCCCTTCCTGCCTTCCTTTCTTCTTTCCTTCCTTCATGTATCAAAATCAAATTTACTAAATTGTATCAAACTTCATTTCTCAAATTTATATGCCGCTCATCTTGTGATCTGAAGTGACACTGGGTGACTAAGGCTTTCCCCCTTCCCTTAAGTATAAATGGCTGTTGCTGGGAAGGGGGCAAAAGACTGCTGGACTGGCTGAGAAACTGCCATGGAACATTGAAAATGAAGATTCTGTGACCACAGTCCAGTCCAGCAGCAGAACAGCATCATCAGATAAGAAAATGCCCTTTTCAAATTTAGCATGATCTGGATGTTACTTTCTGTACAAAAAAGGGAGAAAGTGGCAATAAAATTCATGTTTAACTGTGATTTGAATTATAGAGTAATCAGTTGCTTGCTTTAAAAAGATTATGAGTCAAGAAGAAGTTATATAAAATATCATTCATGTTAGGGAAGACTGAATACATACATACCATAAAATGTCAAGTAGCCAAAAATAGCAGTTAAAAAGTACATGACAAACATGGCAAAGAAAGAGATTTTTGTAACCATCTGCATTCTTTTTTGGGAATGACTGTAAAAAAAAGAGAAGGGGGAGGAAAGGAATAAAGAGAAATGAATATTGGTGGTATTATTATTGTTATTATTTTCATTCAGAGCTGCCCAACTCCTCAGCAACATTTATTAAACTTTAATACATGCTCACAGACATTATACTATTTACTACACTAATTAATAGATAAAATGAGTGTTAATGTGAAGCTTAGTTATGAAGAAAAATAGTAAAAACCGATTCTTCATTCTTAATCCAACTCTTTTAACAGTGAGTAAGGGCTAATATATAAATTCTCAAATGCATTCCTCATTCACTGTCATGAAGGAACATATTCAAAACATATGAGACATCCCCTAAATTTGGGAATAATTAAAAAGTTCACTTTCTAATTTCCATCCAAACCTCATCTTATTTCACATGAAGGTGTACATGTGTCTTATAGTATGTAAAATCTCAAGACAACTTGCATTGCTAATACAGAATTAAAATATAATGTATGAATTGAATCAAATTCTTTATTAGCCAAATGTGATTGGACACAGAAGGAATTTGTCTTGGTGCAAATGCTCTCAGTTTACATAAAAGATACATTCATCAAGAATACAACACTTAATAATAGTCATAAGGTACAATAAGCAATCAAATCATACTAGGAAACAGTCAATATAAATCGTAAGGATACAAGCAACAAGGTTACAGTCATACAGTCACAAGTGGGAGGGATGGGTGATAAGGAGTGGTGAGAAGATTAATAGTAATAGTAGTGCAGACTTTGTAAATAGTTGGACATGTTGAGGGAATTATTTGTTTAGCAGAGTGATGGTGTTTGGGGAAAAAACTGTCCTAGTGTCTAGTTGTTCTGGTGTGCAATGCTCTATACAGTGTCGTTTTCAGGGTAGGAGTTGAAACAGTTTATGTCTGGGATGTGAGGGGTCTGTAAATATTTTCACAGCCCTCTTTTTGACTCGTGCAATATACAAGTCATCGATTGAAGGCAGGTTGGTAGTAATTGTTTATTCTGCAGTCCTAATTATCCTCTGAAGTCTGTGTGTGTCTTGTTGGATTGCAGAACCAAACCAGACAGTTATAGAGGTGCAGATGACAGATTCAGTAATTCCTCTGTAAAACTGTATCAGCAGCTCTTTGGGCAGTTTGAGCTTTCTGAGTTGGCGCAGAAAGCTCAACATTCTTTGTTGTGCTTTTTTGATGACATTTTTGATGCTAGGTGTCCATTTTAGGCCGTGTGATATGATAGAATCTAGAAATTTGAAGGTCTCTACTGTTGATACTGTGTTGTCTAGTATTGTAAGAGGTGGTAGTATGGAAGGGTTTCTTCTAAAGTCTACCACCATGTCTACGGTTTTGCGTGTGTTCAGTTCCAGATTGTTCTGGTTACCCCACGAGGCAAGTTGTACAATCTCCTGTCTATATGTGGATTCATCGTTGTCTCGAATGAGACGAATCACTGTTGTGTCATCTGCAAACTTCAGTATTTTAACAGATGGATCGTTTGAGATGCAGTCATTGGTATATAGGTGTCAGCCTTCAAGAATCTTTATTTTGGTTGTCTATCCAGCTGCCATAGTAATAGGGAGAGGGAGGATAAATTGGGCTTGTGGAGGGGAGAGGAGAAGAGTGCTGGAGACTTGAGTTGATGAAATGATGTGTTCTCTCCAGTGCAGTGGGCTCAATGGGGTGGACCTGCGGGGCCGGCACCTAGAACGCGGCAATGGCAGCATGTTTGAAAAGTAGAGCAAAGCCAGAGGTCGGTAATTTTTGCTGCAAAGAATCATAAAAGCTTCTGGGCTGTGCACAAGGAGGGACACACATATCAATGCAATTCAGCAACATAAAATAAAGAAAAACAAATAAAACAAATCAACAAGAATCGGCAATTCACTACTAGAATCCAATCAGAGATGGTTTTCTGATTCTAGTCCAATGACCAGCTCCAGCTGGGTTAGAAGGGAGTTTGTGAGTATGTGTGTATGTGTGTGCATGGCTGTCAAAACTCTAAAAACAGGTCAAGTAGCTCTGGGGAGGCCAGTCATAAATTAGAACACTTGCTAAACAACCGGCCATTAAGTGAGGACCACTTGTATTTGGTTTGCCAGTCACCTGGCCACGCCCACCCAGTCACATGACCATCAAACCACACCTAGCCAGTCATGTGACCAGCAAGCCACCCCCAACCGGTCACGTGATCAGCAAGTCATGCCCACCCAGTCAAGTGACCAGCAAGCCACATCCTCAAATTAGGCCACGCCCACAGAAATTTAAATCCCACCCCTGGATGGGGGGCAATGAGGATGAGTTTGTAGCACTAGGGGAGCGGTGGACTGAAAAAGTTTGGGAACCACTGCCTTAAATTTTCATTAAAAATATTTGATATTGTCTCTGGAATGTTTATTTTCCTATTGTAGTATTCTTTTTCTTTTCCAGGAGGGCAGAACGTCAGCCTTCAAGAATCTTTCTTTTGCTTGTCTTTCTGGCTGCTAGAGTAATGGGGGAAGGGAGGATAAATTGAGCTTGGTGGGGGGAAGAGTGCTGGAGGCTTGAGTTGGTAAAATGTAAAACCTTCTTGTTTATGCTTACTTACTTACTGCGCAGCTGCAGTATCTTATCTATCGAGGCCAAGGTCAATGGCCAGATGTCTGAATCACCACCTGAAGATGCCCCACATGACATTATACACATCTCAGATTGGATGGCCTGTTTGAACTATTGTGGGTGGGAACGTTGCCATAACTTTGTATATGTGATTTTCACGCCTAATGCCTCAGATCTTGAATTCTTTTGATGCTACCATTTGATTTCCATTAAAAGTCCTTTTCTCTATAACAATGGAGTCTAATGGTTTCTTTCTTGGATTTTGAATGGAGCTTCATCTGACATTAGGGAGAAGAGAAGTGGAGAAAGCACACAGCCTTGGGGGGAGGGGAGGGGACTGTGCTAATTGTATGCACCACAAAATTAAAAAAAAAACACTCACTAAAACAATAACCACGGGCTCCTTATATATTAAAAATTGCAATCCTGGGGAAAAGTCCTAAAGAGTCTCCTTGGGAATTAGATTCCAAGATTGGGACACTACAATTGAAAAACTTCCTTGCCAGCATTCTATCTCTTTCTTTTTGCAAAGATCTTAATAACAGTGTCAGAGCAATGCAAGTGGGGCCCTGCAAGGATCTATCTATAGTGGAAGCAAATGAATGAGCTTACTGTATAGTAATATATATGATTAAACATGTGGACTAACACTGTGAGTATATTTTTCTCTCACTGCAAATAACAGCTGCTGGAATGATCATAGTAAGCCTAATAGAAGGTTTTAGTAATGCCCCAAATTCCTATCTAGTTTCATAGAAAAGGTACAGTAGTTGTTAAAGTGGAAGGGAAGGATACTGTTGCGATTATGACATGATTATGACATGTTGGGGGCTCCTCGGGGCTCCCATGTTATGCCACTTCTGCGCGAGCTGCATTGGCTCCCGATGGCCCTCCGTGTGCGCTTCAAGGTCTTAGTTATCATCTTTAAAGCGTTTCATGGCTCGGGGCCAGGATTTTTGCAAGACCGCCTCCTGCCATTATCGGCCTCCCGCCAACCGATACGCTCCCAGAGTCGGCCTCCTCGGGGTGCCGCTAGCTGGACGGCTGGCGACCCCAAGGATGCGGGCCTTCTCATTGGGGGCACCTTCTCTCTGGAACGAATTACCCCCGGAGATGAGGACCATCCCTGATCTCCTGACCTTCCGCCGTGCGTTGAAAACTCATTTATTTCAGCAAGCCAGTCTGACCTAGGGGTTTTTTAAATCTTTTAATCTGGTTTTAACTTTCTTAATTCCCTTATTTTTAATCTTTTGAAATGGCCAACGTATTTAATTCTTTTAATTTTTAAATATTGTATATATATTTTTATATGTGTATTTTATCTTGGCTGTTCACCGCCCCGAGTCCCTTTGAGAGAGGGGGGGGCGGTATATAAATTTAAATAAATAAATAAAGAATTCATCCCCATATGCTGAAAAAGATTATGATTATTCCTTCACAGTAACACTTCCTTTGTATTCTGAATCTGTGCAGGCTCCCTACCTACTACTATTTAGAATAGAGTTTGTTATTTTGTATATTCAAAGCATTAGTGAAGACATTTGAATGGTTTATGCAAGACCTGTTAGAGATAGTTTGGCTGCACGTACATTTTGATGGAAAATTTCTTCTCTGTATCCTGAAAGTAATGAAAGCAAGTATCTTAAGAACAACAGAAAGGATTTTCACAATAACTGCATCTAAACCAGGGGTGTCAAACTCTATTTCATTGAGGGCTGCATCAGGGTTGTGTTCGACCTCCGAGGGCCGGGGGTGGGCATGGTGGGGTGGGCGTGGCAGGAGGTGGGCGTGGCCATGGTGGGCATTTGACACAGACTTAGGATGCATTTTTTCTCCTTTGCATTCAAAACATCTATTCCAGACAAAGGGAGATTTACTTTCTGGCACAAATCTCAATTCCATAATCTAGAGATTAAAGACATGTAGAGACACCAGCTGCTATGGGGCTTGATTCTTTTGTATAGAAGCAGAGCATAAATGAACTGACAATTTCTCCAGATGTCTCTAAAAACTATCTGTCCAACAGTCAATCAATCTTTGTTACTATCTCTGACAGAGCCCTAGAGGAGTACTTAATATTAGCAATAATTTACAAAATTGATATACCGCCTAATTCCCAATATTTCTGGGTGGCTCACAACAATCAAAAAGTTTACAATTAAATCAATCACAGATAAAAGATTAAGATAAAAGATGACAAACTCAGTGATATGAGGGGGCTCACTCTCTCTCATCAAAGACCTGGATGAAGAGCCAGATGTTTTTGGCTCTTCTGAACAACAGTTATCTGGATCTTGGGGGGTACCTAGTTCTAGTTGGCAGATGCTGCTAAAGAGAAAGTGAAGAAGATGCTGCCTCCTGCAGCACTCTGCCAGCCAAAATGGGGCATGGGGGGGGGGGCTTGTGTGGCCCCTCTCATACCCCATTTTTGTCCTGGATAGCCTCCTGCAGCACTCTGCCAACCAATGAATGGCTCCAGCCTGCAGGCCTTGAGTTTGACATCTCTGATCTAAACTATTTAATATCTGGCCTTGGGAGAACAGGCTAGCCCCTTCTCTGGTGGATTTGCAGCAAGATTTTTAGAAAACCTTTTCATTACAGACAGAAAACCTTATTTTAAGATTGTGGTTACTGTTATTTGATATTATTTGATATTTTTAATTTGTACTAATTTTGATCTCATTTTAACTGTCAACCCAAATAATATCTATGCATTAAAAAGGGATAGACTTTTTTAAATTGTAGAGGATTAACACTCACCCCTCTCCTAAAAGAATAAAATATTCTCAGAAATATTAAAAAGGCAGAATATTATATTTCTCTGGATGAGAAAAGAAACATGTCTTTAAAGACAAAGCAGCTCCCTGCAGCTCCCTGTACCACCCTTAAAATCAGGGTGATGGGATCACGGCATGATGGGATCAGGGCATGATAGGATTAGCCCTCTACCCATCTCACCACATGGCACCTGGGAAGATTGCATCACCCAACAAGATTCAACCAAATTACCCCTGCATGGCCCCATGGGAGTCTGACAACCAATCACGACACATTTCTTGCCACAGGAACAGGAAGCAAGTTCAAAGCCCAGAGAGGGCATAAAACCAAAGGACTCTCAGCATCTCTTTCATTTTCACTCAGGAGCTCCAAGGCATGTGGTCCTGTCCACCATTAAAACCATCTTTCCAAGCAGGCACCATGTTTCCAGTGTCTTTCTTCCTACTTGGAACTAAACCCAGATGGACATTTCTTTCAACAAAATAAATAAATCAACAAGATACATATAATATCATGTAGTGTCATCATTCAAGCTTATAGTATCTAAATCTGATACCAAATGGAATCAAGTATCAACAGCCAAAAATCTAGGAGAAGCGAAATATAAATGTATGATCTATAGGGATAAAAACAGTAATGGACTATCTAAAATTTCTGAGCTTGTTCTAAGAATGTAATACTGACTTGGAAAAAAAAAGCTCTTAACCAACAGTTTTAAGGATAGTTTAAGCAACAACATGAATCTGGTTTACAAAGAATATTTTAATCTGGTTAAAGAAGAAACAAAATGGCAAACCAAAAAATGAAAAGTTTTAAATCCTTTAAGTCTGATGTATAAATAATAGTTTCCTGATTGTGTTAGCACTAAGCAAGCATCAAGCCATCAAAATAACCATGGTAGGTCAAAATAGCTATTAAGCAGCAGTAGCTCATTAGTACTACAGTACAAAATCTAAAGAAATGAAAAAAGTAAATTAGGTTTTAATCTGGCAATTATTTTAGGAGTTATGGATCAAATGAGTTTGTATTAAAAACTATAAAGATTAAAGTTCTCAGATAGATCTAGAAAATAATGCTAAAGACAACAGATTAATTTTGTTTGATTTTGTTTCATTATTTAACCCAGGGGTCTTCAAACTTGACACCTTTAAAACTTGTGGACTTCAACTCCCAGAATTCCTCCTCCAATCAGGTTAGCTCAGGAATTCTGGGAGTTGAAGTCCACAAGTCTTAAACTTGCCAAATTTGGTGACCCTTGGTTTAGCCTAATTAAGCAGTCCTTTTAGGCATTATTCTATTTGGATAGATATACAAAGACTCTTTATAATGGGGATGTTAGCCAATTTCATATGTGCTAAATTTAATGTGCACAATTAAAGCTGAAGTTCTATTCACAAAAAGTTTTCATTGTTTCTTCTTGGGTTTTTAATCATGTTATCTGTCCAGAGTTGCCAGAGTTGTGAAATGGGTGGCCATATAAATTAATATATCAATCAATTAATCAAACACTGACAACCTGACATTCCACAGGTACCATATTTTTTGGAGTATAAGACACTCCAAAGTATAAGATGCACCTAGCTTTTGGGAAAGAAAACAAGGGAAAAAAAACTGCCTCTGTCTCTGCCTCCCAGAAATTTGCCTCCTTCAGCAAACAGCAAAAAGCCTGTTTCAGTTTTAGTTTTAGCACAGTCTGATTAGTATCAATAGCTGATTAGTACCACAGTCTGATTAGTACCAGCAGCAGTTGGATCAGCCTCCAGACAATCAGGTGTTTCAGGCTGCAGAGATTGCCATAGCCTATTGCTACCTCCGCAAGCCCCATTTTTGGTCTCTGTGCGGCCCATTTCCCCCCCTTTCTGGGCAGTGGGGATCAGGATGGGGCACGTGGTGGAGGCTAAAAATAGGATGTTGAAGCCAAAATGGGGCACATGGAGGTGACAATAGGCAATGGCAATCCCTGCAGCCTGAAACAGCTGATGGTTGGGAGGCCGATCCAACCGATTATCAGTTGCTTGTGCTAATCAGGCTGTGCTGAAACTGAAGCTGAAACTTAGCCAAGAGTCACCAATCACGTTCTCTAATTAGATATTTGCACTGCAGAAATTCCCGTCACTTAGTTATAATCTTTGCAAGATAAGAATGGAATGCACTTTTGGTTCCAAACTGCTGCAATGCTCTTTCAAATTTCCTCTCCCCCCACTTCGGTTTGTGGCAACCCTAAAACAGGCATAGAAATGTTTTATGAGTTGACAATCTGCCTAATGATCGGCTGGGTGGGCGTGGCTAGGTGGTCATGTGACTAGGTGGATGTGACCAACTAAATATCATTCACATTGAGGGGCGCCTCTCCAGTCTCTACTCACTCTTCACCTCCCAGTCACTCCTTTGCTACCCGCCAGGGCTCCTTAGGGCCCCAACAGGAAACAGTTGTTGGAACAGCCACCACAAGAAAGAGTTTCCAAAACAGCTGGCTCAATTCAAATTGGATCTGACCCAGAAGGAGGCTCAACAGAAGCACCTTACTGAGGACTACAAACATAGGCTTTCCAATCAGAGGGAAGACTTGCGGGAGTGCAAGGCCAGGTACTGGCGCCTGGAGATTCAGCAGATGGTCAGCCAATTCCAGGCCATAATGCAGTCCCACTGGAACGAGGCCCTCTGGCTCTTTGCTACCAGTGGCACTTCTCTCAGCCTTCACCAAAGCCCTGCACTAGGAGGCTGAAACAGACCCCAAGTCAGAATTTCTGCCCCCCTCTGACCCACACAAAAAGACCTTGAAGGGGGAGATTATCTGCAGTAACACAAGCATTCATTGCACATATCCAGTCCACAGGGGCCGTAGTTTGAGGACCCCTGATTTAGTTCAATATAAAAAATGCAAATAATTTTTCTGAGGATCACCAAAATTTTCTCACAGACCACTAGTGGTCCATGGACTACCATTTGGTGACCATTGGTTTAGGATACAACAATAAAACACTTAACTCTTGCTAGAACAGATTATGGTTAGGAATTATGCAGTGGTAGTCCAAACACTTGAACAATACCAGAATATTCACTTTACTTATATATTTATTATCCCTATTACAATTTCTGAGATTATGATTCTGCCTTAAGGCATATAAACTTTATAGGATTCAGAAAATATCTGTGCTTTCAGATTTTTAATTAGGCTTATATATATTTAAAACAAAGACTCCTCAGAAGATCTGAGAATTCAATATACTCTGCCTTCCAGATTTTAGTGATATAGTTCTTAACTTCTTAAAAGAATATAACACCTGATAGAAAGAATAAGGTTAAAAGGGAGAGGGAGGGAAAAGCACCACCATTCACATCTCTGCTAGGTTAAGCTGTCTTTGAGCCAGATGTGAATAATGGTGCTATAGCTCAAGATCCCTTTAGACTGATAGTTAGCATTGTTGGTGTTTCTAAAAAATAGCTGTTCAAATCTAAAGAAAATGCCCAGTGAATAACAATATCCCTTCAATTCCCCCCACCCCAGTGAATCAAGTCTTCCTGGAATACTGGGGGGAAGGATAAGTGTCAAATATTTCCTCTCCTTTGGATAATGACAGCACTGCAGTATATAACTCAATATTCCTATCATTCAGATGAAAATGTTCTTTTTAATAATCAGTAATAAATATTCTCTTACTCTTTAAGTTCACTGTAGATTGGAAGGACTGATGGATGGCACACAAATGCAAATGCAATGGTAGGCAAAGCATACACACTCTGTTAAAAAAAAAGTAAAGATCAGGATACTTTTACTAAAGTTGGTATAAAGTCTTTATTGCTTCAAATATCAGAATTGGAATTTACCTGTAGTAAAATGAATGTTTGAAAGATAAATTTCGATGAATGTACTTAGTGATATATGTCTATGGAACACACAGTTCTTAAGCACCATTTAGTTTTACTCTGCATTATCAGGACAAAATATACATCCTAGATTTCTTATTAAAAATTTTACAAAGCACATTTTACGATTGAACTTGTATGTTCCTGTAACACCAATAGCTCTATAATAGAAAGAAATGGCAAATACTGAAGAAAAAAAACATACCTTAGAATTAAATGTAACATATTTTGGTCTGCATGCCTCCGTGCCAAAGCTAAAATTGGAAGAAATAGCATCTGTTGTATTTCTGTCCAGAAAAGGACAAGAAAACTGAAATTTCTTGTATATGACCTACAATAAAGGATCAAAGTTGAAAGATTCAGCAAATGGTTTTAAATTGGAAGTTTAATCACTCAGATCCAATTAAAACATTAAATCCAACTTACCACTATGAGAAAAAATACCATACATGTCAGGGAAAATCCACTAGTATAGCCAAGATAGCCTGATAGAAATTCAAAGGACAACATATTCAGTAATTTATTATTACTTTCATTTCTTTTTATTTTATTTTGTTTATCAAACATGTACAAGATAACAAGCATAGGTATGAACATAAACATGAATAAAGGAAACAAATACAGATAAATGGAGTCAATAAGACAGGGATGGTAGGCATGCTAGTACACTTATGCACGCCCCCTTTAAGGACCTCTGGGTGAGGTCCACAGTAGACAGTGAGATTGAAGCTGTGAGGGTTTGAGGCTGTAACAACAGTGTCGGGTAGAGCATTCCAGACATTGATCACTCTGTTGCTGAAGTCATAGTTTCTGCAATCGGGTTTGAAGTGGTTTACTTTGAGTTTGCATCGATTGTTTGCCCGTGTATTATTGTGGTTGAAGCTGAAGAAGTCATTGACAGGCAAGATATTGTAGCAGACAATTTTGTGTACTATGATTAGATCAGACCACAGGCAGTGCAGTTCCAGATTATCCAAGTTCAATATTTCAAGCATGGAGGCATAGGGAAATCTATTGTAAGCAGAGGAATAGAGTACTCTTCTCGACAAATACCTCTGAACCCACTTAATTGTGTTAATATCCTATATATAGTGTGGGTTCCAGGCGGATGAGCTATATTCAAGAATTGGTCTGGCAAAGATCTTGTATGCCCTAGTTAGCAATTCAATATTACCGGAGAAGCAGCTTTGCAAAATAAGGTTAATAATTCTTAATGCCTTTTTGGCAATGCTGTTATAGTGAGCTCTGGGGCTTAGATCATTTGAGATGAAAACTCCTAGGTCCTTGATAGAGGGTCATCTACTTTTTGTGTACTTAATGATCATCATTCCACCCCTTATGTGCATTTCAAATTGTTCACCTTTTAAAATGATCATCTAATGAAACTTAATAGGCAGTGATTCTTAGTTGGGCTAGTAATATTCAATATTTTTACTGAAGTATCTACCTACCTTCTAAATTGCCCATCTCCTTCAGAGATGTAAAGATGTATTGATTTAAAAAAATCTGTCAGCCTCCAAGAAGTTTTCCTGACATCTTTTGCTGCTTGACTCTTGCTGACTGCCATGGAAACGGGGGGGGGGGGGGAGGAGGAGGATTTTGGTGTTTTGGGAGGAAGGGTGCTCGAGTGTGAAGATGTGTGAACTGAAATGGATGGGATGCTTTCCTGCTTACTGCACAACTGCACATACTTATCTTTTCTAGGCCAAGGTCAACTGTCTTGGCATATCAGATGTATGAGACACCACCTGAAGATGTACCCCACATGACATTATACACACCTCAGATTGGATGAGCAGTCTGAATTCCTGGGGGAGAGAACTTGGGATAACTTTCAATATGTAATTTCCGCACCTATTTGCCTCAGGTCTTGCTTTTTTTTTGTTGTTGCTATCACTTTAAATACAGTAAATATACTTTTCTCTATGTTAATGGAGTCTAAGGATTTCTTTCTTGGATTTTGAATGGAGGCACAGGTGACATAAAGCAAGATTTCGCTTTACCAGCCCACATGGAGATTAACCTCTGAAATGGGGGTTGAAGAAATAATGTCTAATCAAAGTAATGGTCAAGAAGATCTGGGAGCTGTTGTATCTACCCCTTCACAGCTCCTTTGCAGTCAAGGGAAAGCTGAGCTGCAGTCTGCATTGCAGATTGAGGAGAAACCCGGTGGTTTGTACCAAATGGTCTTTGGGAGTAGGATGGATGGAAATACCGGAGGAGCTCCCCCCTGGGGTGATAGCTGCCAGATGCCAGAGGGAGAAGCTGCCTGGCAGGAGGAAGACAAAGAAGACCTCCTGCTGACCCAAGCTTTGCATTTATTGCATGAAGCTCTAGAGAGTCAGAGAGCTAAAGAAAGGTATGTATTGCCTGTGTGGGAAGAGGTTAGGGAAGAAGTAAGGGAGCAGAAACCTCTCATTTTGTAACAGAGCCAGTGCAAATGTCGATGGGGAAACACCAAGACTTTGTGTTTTATCGTGGCCCCCGAGATGGAGTGCCCCCTCTTACTCGGATTACCCTACCCTCAGGTGGACTGGAGGGTCTGCTGTGCATTCGCTCCATCTGACCACAGGTGGGGGGGGAACCCTAGTAAGGCCCCAGGACACCAAGGAACTGACATCGGTGGCAAATGAACACACCGCGGGGGAGGAGAAAATTCCAAAAGAATATTGTGACCTCAGAGAGTTTTTTAGCAAGAAGGCTTTAGACATGCTTCCCCCTACCCATCGTCTCCTAGATTGTAGCATAGAGATCCTTCCTGAAGTGAAGCTCCCAAAGCCAAAACTGTATTCGATGACACTGCAAGAGCTGGAGGAATTGCAGTCTTTTATTAATAAAAACCTAAAACGGGGTTTCTTTCAGCTTGCTTGGTTCCGAGTGGCGCTCCCAGTGTTGTTCCAAGAAAAAAAAAGATGGCACTTACCATTTATGTGTGGATTATAAAAATTTAAATGCCATTTGCGTGGAAAAATGTTTACCCGCTCTGCTTAATGAAGGACATGTTAGCTCACCTAGCCAAGGGAAAAATTTTCACTAAGCTTGATTTGAGAGAAGCTTATTATAAAGTTTGAATTAAGGAAGGGGATGAATGGAAGACTGCATTTAATTGCCCTTTGGATTGCTTTCAATTTAACGTACTCCTGTTTGGTCTGCAAGGAGTCCCCGCCATACTCATGCAATTGATAAACAAGGTGTTGTATGAACATCTATACAAGGAGGTGTTGGTTTATCTGGTTGATAGTCTTATATATACGGAAATCATGGAGGAGCTCATAAAGTTGGTGCAATCAGTTTTGAAAAAACTCCAGGCTGCCAAACTGTATGCTAAGTTATCTAAGTGTGAATTTCACCAAGGGAAAATTGACTATCCGGGGTATTGCGTATTGCATATTGTACACTGCATGAAGGAATAGAAATGGACCGGGAGAAGGTACGAGCCATTTTAGAACAGGCTCCTCCGCGCACCAGGAAACAGTTGCAAAGTTTTCTAGGGTTTGCTAATTTCTACCATCAATTTATCCCGGCTTTTGCAAAGATTGCGTTGCCCATTACAAGCCTCCTAAAGACAAAAGGAGGACTAAAACCAAAGCCCAATTGACCTTTGGAGTGGTCCATGGAATACCAAGTGGCTTTTAAAAAACTGAAGCAACTATTTGCAGCCAAACCTGAAACACCCAAATATGGATGCTCACTTTGCAATACAGCCGATGCAAGTGATGCTGCTGTGGGAGCAGTCTACTATAATCAAATGTGGATGGGATTTTACAACCTTGTGTTTACACCTGCTGAAAATTGAGACCAAATGGAGATGGACTATTTGGGAGAAGGAAGCGTTTGCCATCCGATGGGCATTATTAACTTGGAGACATTTCCTTGAAGGGGCAAAATACCCCTCTGAGGTGTAGATGGATCAAAAAACCCTAGAAGCTTTAAAGACCCCACAAAAGCTGTAGCCCAAGCAAATTCGTTGGGTGCAATACTTTAAGCGGTTTAATTTTTCATTAAAATACCTGCTGGGGGGAAGAATTTTATGGCCTAATAATAATAATAATAATAATATTTATATACCGCTCCTCTCCCGAAGGACTCGGAGCGGTGCACAGCCATACAATTAAAAACATTAAATATACAAAAGTTAAAACTAAATTAAATTAAAAACCTTGGCTGTAAAACAATTAAAACCCATCCCTTAAACCCTAAAATTTAATATAAAAATTAAAATACCCAAATCTAAAATTAGCCCAAGCCGGCCTGGTCAAAGAGCCAGGTTTTCAAGGCACGCCTGAAGGTCCCCAGGTCCCTGGCTGTCCATAACTCCGGAGGCAACCCATTCCAGAGGGCAGATGCCCCCACAGAGAAGTCCCTATTCCTCGGAGTCACCAGCCGGCACATAGATGCCGACGGGACCCACAAGAGACCCTCCTTGTGAGAGTATATGTGTATAGACTACAAGATGCTCCTGAACGTATAATTTCAGATAGGGGGTACAATTCACTTCTACCTTCTGGAGAGAATTTTTGAAGTTATTAGGCTCCACCCAGGGCTTAAGCTCCGCCCACCACCCTCAAACTAATGGGGCTTGTGAACGAATTAACTCAGTACTGGAATAATACCTTAGATGCTATGTAAATTATCAGCAAGTTGACTGGTCTGATCTATTGACTTTTGCAGAGGCTTACAATAACTCCATCTATAGTAGCACTGGATTCACCCCATTTAAAGTAGCTATTGGTCAGGATTTTGTACCCATTCCAGAGCTACCTCAGGAGAAACATCAAATCCCATCACTGACGGAATGGATAACCCAGCAGCTGCTTACCTAGCTGGTTGCCCGTAAAGCATTAGATGATGATCATCAAGCCCATAAGAAACAGGCAGATAAAAAAAAAGAGTTCTAAAGAGAAACTACCAAGTGGGAGATAAGGTCTTTTGTCCACTAAGTACTTACAGACAACCCAGAAGCCTAAGAAATTGGGACCTAAGTATGTTTGTCCTTTCCCAATTGTACAGGTTGTGAATCCTGTTGCAGTAAGTTAGAACTGCCAAAAACTCTTAGAAGGTTCCACCCTGTATTTCATGTTAGCTTACTGAAACCCTGAACACACCTCCCCTCTACGACCTGACCAGGCCGCTCCTCCAGTTCTTCACCTAACTGAAGGTGAATAGCATTTTGAAATTAAGAAAATTCTGGACTCCAGGAAACATAGGAGAAGACTCCAGTATTTAGTTGTTTGGAAACATTTTCTTCCTTCACAGTTGGAATGCATTAATGACCATGATGTCAGGGCCATTAAACTTCTACAATTGTTTTGCTCTAAATATCCAGATAAACGTTGATATAATCTTATATGTATCATATTTGCTCCTATGTGGGATGTTTCATTCTCTGTTATTTTAATATGTTTTGTTTTCCAGGACTAACGCCCCTTTTGCAGAAGAGCCGACTGCCAGCCTCCAAGAAGTTTTTCTGACATCTTTTGCTGTTTGACACTTGCCGACTGCCATGGAAACAGGGGAGAGAGGGAATTTGATGTTTGAGGAGGGGAAAGGTGCTCAAGTGCGAAGATGTGTGAACTGAAATAGATGGGATGCTTTCCTGCTTACTGCGCAACTGCATATACTTATCTTTTCTAGGCCAAGGTCAACTGTTTTGGCATACCAGATGTATGAGACACCACCTGAAGATCTACCCCACATAACATTATACACACCTCAGATTGGATGAGCAGTCTGAACTCCTGGGGGAGAGAACTTGAGATAACTTTCAATATGTAATTTCCACGCCTATTTGCCTCAGATCTTGCTTTCCTTTTGTTGCTATCACTTCAAATACAGTAAAAGTACTTTTCTCTATGTTAATGAAATCTAAGGATTTCTTTCTTGGAGTTTGAATGGAGGCACAGCTGACAAAAATCTCTATAAATAGAAATATATCTCTATATAATATAGTTTTATACATTTAGCACTGATAATGTTACGCTTTGGGAAATGAAATGTCTGCAAGAAAACAATCAAGCCCAGTGAGCACCAAGGACTCCTCGTTTCAACCCTCAGCTACAAATATTTTTCTTTATTAATACAGGTTGCAGAGCAGTGATGATTTATGGGCATTACAAGAAGTCCCTGCTTTTGTATTTTGTACCACGTGTAGCTTCTGAATGTTCTTCAAGGCCAGCCCAATGTGTTGCAATAAGTGCATAGCAATAGTCCTGTCTCAAGGTAACCAGGATATTATTATTATTATTATATTTATTGCACTTTTATACCGCCCTCTCTCCCAAATAGGGACTCGGGGAGGTGAACAGCCATTGATTAAAATACAGTCAATAAAAATTAAAATAGATTAAAAAGTTATTAAATAGTGGCTGAATTAAAATAAAAAAACTAATAAAATCCAATAACAAATTTAAAAAGTTACAAATTTAAAACCCCTTCTAAGAACACTAGGCCAGACCGGCTGCTGAAAAAGGTGGGTCTTTAGTGCACGCCAGAAGGTTCGCAGGTCAGTAATGGCCTGTATCTCCGGGGGTAATTCATTCCAGAGGGAGGGTGCCCCTGCAGAGAAGACCCGCACCCTCGGGGCCGCCAGCCGGCATCGTCCAGCTGATGGCACCCCAAGGAGGCCCACCCTGTGGGAGCGCACTGGCCGGCGGGAGGCCGATGGTGGCAGCAGGCAGTCCCGTAAGTACCCGGGTCCCAAGCCATGGAGTGCTTTAAAGATAACCACCAACACCTTGAATCACACCCAGAAGGCCACCGGAAGCCAATGCAGCTTGCGCAGGAGCAGTGTAACACGGGAGCTCCGAGGAGCCCCCCAAATCAACTGCGTGGCCGCATTCTGCAGCAGCTGAAGCCTCCGGATGCTCTTCAAGGGGAGCCCCATGTAGAGAGCATTGCAATAGTCTAGGCGGGAGATTACGAGGGCGGAAGTGACCGTGCGAAGCACGCCCGATCCAGAAAGGACCGCAACTGGTAGATTCGACGGACCTGACAAAAAGCCCCCTTGGCGACGGCCGCTATATGATCTGAGTGGAGAGCTTCCCAAACAAGGAAAGGGAGCAATTGGTACGTAAGATGAATCTGAGCAAAGATCCTCTTAATACATCTGCATCTGCTATCCAATTATAGAAGGTATTGTTCTTCAAATAAGTTCTGTCAAACTATGTAGATTATTCAAAGGAATGACTAGAACTTTGAACTAGGACACAAAGCATACTAGCAATTATTGTACATGGTATGGAATCCACTCAGGTTGTGATTCTGTGTTCCTCAAAGTTGGTCAATCACAGTCTAATTATATATTCATTCATCTTTTAAAAATCACCATGGTTGATTTTAATCTGTCATCTGAATTATTCTGAAGGAATATTTTTTGATGTTTTCAATTGTAAAATGGGAGTTCTATTACCATCAGTGTGGTGCAGAAATTAGACTGGAAGCTAGTTCAATTAATTAACTGCATATATGTACCATCTCTTCAAGGGGAGCAATGGCTCGATGGCTAAGACGCTGAGCTTGACAATCAGAAAGGTTGGCAGTTCGAATCCCTAGTGCCGCGTAACAGAGTAAACTCCCATTACTTGCCCCAGCTTCTACCAACCTAGCAGTTCAAAAGCATGTAAAAATGCAAGTAGAAAAATAGTGACCACCTTTGGTGGGAAGGTAACAGTGTTCCATGCGCCTTTGGTATTTTTCAGCCACATGACCACAGAATCATCATCAGACAGTGCTGGCTCTTTGGCTTAGAAACAGAGATGAGCACAACCTCCTACAGTCTGGAACAACTAGCACGTATGTGTGAGGGGAACCTTTACCTTACCATCTCTTCTCTGACAACTCAGGGAGGCAAACAAAATCAGCAACATAGTAAGACAATTGAATGGAGAAACAGAACTGGCCATACTCATTCAGGAAGTTTTGTAGTTGGTGATTACTTGAACCTGCTTCTCCTTGATTCAATTATATTACACTGGCCCTGGTGAACTTTAGTTATCTTTTTCAACATACAGTATTTGTTTGATATACAAAAAAGAAAGAAAAGAAAGGAAAAAATGGGGGGATATAAACAAAAATACAAAACATATATATTACACATTTAAAAAATCAGAATTTTAAAACACCTTATCCACATGGAATAATATTGATCAGTCCTTCTGTCAACAGAGAGCCTATTCATCAATAGAAAGCTGGGGCTCTGAAAGTATTTAGTGTCCCATCTTTTGGTTTTAAATTGAATAATTGTATATATTTAATTTTTTACTGATTTTAATTGGTTTTAAATGTTTTATTGTTTTAGACTTGAAAGCTGCAGATAGACACCTGGTTGAGATGGCAGCCTCAGAAATTAAATGTATAAATCCTGGGAGCAAAAATGCCCTCCCCAGGAGGCTTCCCTGAGGCCCAGAAGGCCCCAAAATGGGAGAGTGGGTGGCAGTGGTACTGTGCGCCCACTCCAGGCTCTGTTTTTTTTTTCTTTCTGGGGCCCAAAACAGAGCCTGGGGGTGCTGCGTGGCCCCTCCAGGCTACATTTTTTCCCCTTCCGGGGCCCCAGGGAAGCCTTCTAGGAGCAAAAATGCCCCACCCTAGGAGGCTTCTCTGAGTCCCAGAAAGCCCAAAAAACGGGGTGGGGGGGTGCTGTAAAAAAAAAAAAAGCCATACCCACCCAGTCACACCCACAGAACCAGTTGTTAAATAATTTGAATCCTACCCTTGGATTCTTAGCTAGTTATTTGTTAATATAGGATATTTTAGCTTTTCATCTCTAAGTTCCAGGAAATAATATTTTAGCAATATTCTTGAAAAAACATCTAAATCTAGAATATTTGAAAACAATTTCCCTGTCAGAAATTCAGTAATTTATAACAAGAGTAATACATTTTGGCCAAATTGTAAAATCAAGAAATGAAACTGCCATTTCATAATTTCCAGTAATCCAATTTTCTCTTGCAATAACTCAAATGGTTTAAAAACTTCACTGGCAATAAGCTAATCCATTATTAATATCATTCTTGCCCATGTCTTGAAAGTAACCTGCAATTTTCAAGCAGAAATTCTAAGTTTTGAATGAAGAAAACTATCAGAATTAAGAAGCATGCTTCACATGGGACTGTAAAATTCTCAACTGCAAAAATATTACATTATATTCTAAACAGCAGTAAAGGCTGAGAATTTTTAGAAGAAAAAGAAAACATTAGATTATAATGCAAGGACTTCAGTGTCCTGCAAATCTTTGCTGCTGAATTGTAATGTTCACTGTGACAAGGGGCAATTATTATATAATTGGGAATAATTATATAAACTGCATCTAATTTAATTACTTTTTTCTTCTAGTTTTAGTCCTTTTCAAATTCCACCCCACATTACCCAATGCATTCCCATGTTGTGAACAATAAAAAGATAAAGTGCACTTTTAGATTCTCTGGGTGAATTTTTATGAAAAAAAACTTGTCTGGACATCTCATTTTATAGATGATTAAGCTCTAAAGAGGTAAATACAGGGGGCTTTGTAATCTTAATAAGCAAGATGCAGAGCCTTGGTAAAAATAAGATTTGAAACAACTGTGTTCTGGGTTAGGAATCCAAGAATATCTTGACTTTACAAATATTCTAAGATGTTTGCTAAACTAAGATTTATACAGTTTTTTAATATTAATATATCTTAATAGCACTGTTTATTTGAAGCAAGCTATATTATTTACTGTTCTCAAGAAGTGCAGAACTTTTTTTGGACATAACCAATCCCAGAAATAGAAAAATGAAACAAAGACATTATTTAGTGTCTTAAACAACCAAATACTGTATATTCAACCTGTACCCATGTTGAAAATTAAGTTTCAACAATCTTTTAGTCTAAAAAAAGTAATTTATCCTTACCCAAATTTTTCAGAAGGCATAGAGGAAGAATTATTGAAAAGGTGACAGCTACGACCAGAACTCGCCCATCCACATACCAGGCTCTATAAAACATGTTTGAAAACAGAAGTTAACTTTTACTCTGAACTCCCATTTGTTTAAAAGTAGCTAAATTTAAAACCAGGGATAGAAATCAGCAAGATTTGGAATAATTTTAATCCTCATCCCAATCCCTATGTGTAAAATTTCAATTTATATCTATAAGAGCTATCTAGTTTTTCTACTTCAGGTTACTATTTGAGATAGGGAGAAAAGGGATCCTGAAAGAGAAGACTGGAAGTATCAGAGACAGAAAGTATCCCAATCCACTCTGGTCTCTAGACTCACCGTCTGCTTGCTTCAGCCAGATCATTCCAAATAATTACCTGCAATGAAACTTGTAGTTTCTCTGGTTATAATGCTCATAAAGTGCCTCAATTATCTCTGAATGTTCTGGCTAAGAACCTAATGATTACCGTAATTGTCCATGTCATTGAATTTAACTCCAAAATCTTTGGGTTTTGTTCACAGTGGACATTTTTTCCACACTTTCTTCTGGGTTGGCCTTCTGGATATCTTGGAACCATATCTTCCAGGATTTACAAATATGCTGGGAATTCTGAGAAGTTATGGTTTCAACCAATTCCAGAGATTCCATATTGGGAAAGATGGAAATGATAATTTTTTCACTTCTTTTTAAATAATTCCATTAAAAAGTAGGAAAATAGCACCATGTACAGTTAATCCCCAAGTTGCAAACATTCAAAGTTACGTGATAAGCACTCCCTAGCGTTTATGAAAATCCTGAAATTATTAATGTTGCAGCACTATGGTAGTTGTTCACCCTTACAAATGACCATAGAGGCTCTGCAACATTCACCCTGCCTTCCCCTGCCCCCAGGACCAGGTCTTCACAGACATGCCACCTGTGGAGACTCAACTATCTACTTTGCGAAGTTCTCCTCTTTGTCACGGTTTCTTTGCCTGCTTTGTTGCTTCAGGCTTTCGATGCATTTGTAGAAAACAGAGGCCAAATATTCCATGAGACCACACGAGATCAGTAGCACGAGATCTCGTGCTACTGATCTCATGTGATCTCACACTTTAGGCCTCTGTTCTCTGTGAATTGAGGTTTGGGTGTTTGCAAACTGAGGGAAGGCTTCGGTCCTTCAGGCCTTCCCTGTTTGCCATTTCATTGTCGAAGCCTGCAGGGAGATTGTGTCCCTATGGGATTCAGCAACCCTTTGCAAAAAGCCTTTGCTGGCAGTAGCAGAGATTTGGAGGGATGGGCATGTCCCTCCAAAGCTCTGTTCCTACTGGCAAAGGCTTTTTGCAAAGGGCTGCCAAAGCCTACAAGGGCACAATCCTCAAACAGTTCAGCAGCAAGAAAGGAGGCCTGGAAGGACATGTGCGGCCCTTCACGACTTGTTTTTTGTTTTGTTGCTGAAAGCTTCATCAAGCAATTCGGTGGTGAGAAGGGAAGCCCGGAAAGGTGTGTGTAGCCCTCTGCAGCTTGCTTTTCATCGCCAAAGGCTTCATCAAGTGGTTTGGTGGTGAGAGAGGCCAAGAGGGGTACACATGGCCCCCTTGAGCCTCATTTTTCATTGCTGAATGCTTCATCAAGTACTTTGCAAATGAGAAAGGAGGGAGCAAGCCAACAAACAGAGAGGTTGGAGAAGAGACAGATCTTCATAAGTGTTCTGACCCAGGCTTCGTCAAACTTAATAAAACACAAACTGAATTTAAAAATAAAACCTTTTTTAATGCGACACTGGGAATTACTTGCATTCCCAGCCGAAACTCATTAGACACAGTTCCTCCAGATAAGAGCACGCTTTTCAGTGCTGTCGAATGCTGCCAAGAAACAGAAGTCCAATTAAGGCCCACATAAACTAACCCAAAAACCTAGAAAAAACCATCCAGAGTACAGAGCTTCATGAAGGACTTGGAGATTACTGAATTGCTCTGCTTCCTGCAAAGCTCTTCGTCACTGAGGACTGACTTTTATCCCTTATGGGAGAGGCAATCACCTCCCAACCTTACTCCTGAGTCGCCCCTTCTGCTTCAACTGCTCTCGCCTTCTAACAGCTCTGTGCACACGCGCACTGGGAAAAGGCTCCCCGGGGCCCTCTGCTTCGCTGCTGCCAGACTCCAAAAGCTCCAAAGGCACCACCCCACTCTCAGATGGTCCTGGCCCCATCCCTGCATCAGATGCAGGACCCTTGTCCAATCCTCGCCAAATTCCCTGACTGGTTCCCTTTCGTCCTCACTGTCCGATACCTCTGCTGTCTGCATCGGCTGCCGGCGAACCACAATAATAAAGTAAGTGACCTGGCACAGTAGGATAGGGAGAAACAATTGTGGGGACCTCAGGGGAGGGAGAAAGAGGTATCTCAGTAGGTCAGGGGAGGTCTTGGGTGGTCTGAAGCAGATGGTCTGTTCCATCACTAGGCGCCCCCATGGTCTTCCCCACCGTGAGATACCTCATGCACATTTAATGAGATGCACACTAAATTAGCGAATGTGTGCAAGAAGCATTCAAGTTACACAGTTCACTCCTACGGATCTTCAGGTTACGAATGGAATGGGCAGGCTCCATTCTATTCGTAACTCGAGGACTACCTGTACTTCCTCCTGGCATCGACCACTTTATATAAATCCTTCATCCAACTACCAAAACAGAAATTAACATAAATTCAACTTACACAAATGTCTCATCTTCTCCCATAAGGAACTTTATGGCAGCAGGCAACTCATTTTTAACTATAAAGAGGTAACTCAACATAGCTGGAGGAAAGCATGGTAAAAAGAAAACAAGAAATTGTCCCTTAAGCATACAGTTATACATTCTGTATAGTTTTCAAAGCAAGTCAAAAGAATATTTGGCAAAATTCAGCTAATAACATGGGTAGTAAGCGAAATGGGTTATGTGCTTTTTCCTTACATGTATAGAACTTGCACCAATAAAATAAAAAAATAATGAAATCAAATGGTAGAAAGGGAAAATCAAATGAAAACAAATATTTTTGTTTTAGTATAATTCTCATAGTACATCCACAGTTAATTACCTGCAGAAAAAGATATAGTATTAAAGCCATTTCAAACTACAATTTAATATCATAGTTTTACCAGTTGTTTTATAACCATCTATTAATCAATAGGTAAAGCAAATTATGCCTGCTAATATTTCTGCTCCAAAAGTAGTTTGCTTTAAGTTAAAAAAAACCCTTTTCTCCCTGTGGACTTTCCCACTGCATTTTTATGTCTATGTGCAAGAAAAGGAATGGTATATATGTGGATGATGGTAAATGGGTACATATGTAAATAGCTATGGCTCATTGGCTCCTTCTGCAGTTCTCCAAATGATTCAAAAAGCCAGTGCAGCTTTCCAGTATTAAATGCTTAAGTAGACCTACTGAATGAATTATTTATTTTTTCCTGCTTCTTTAGACTTTATTTACCTCCAGTGTTCTGAAGAGATGTAGATCCAAAAACAATAATCTTTCCTGGAGTGCCAAAAACTTGTTCTCCGAGTTTTTCATAAACCATGCAGCCTAGTTAAACCAAAGTGAAGCGAATTGGCAATTAATCACAACAAGGAACAGAATCTCTAATCATATATTGTATATTTGTTGCATACCTATGTATTGTGTTTCTCACAAAATAAGGCAGGGCCTTATTTTTTTTTGAGCCCCGAAAAAATGGCTAGGCCGTCTTTTCGGGGATGAGTTAATTTCTCTCCCCCTCCCGACCGGGTGGTCGGCAGCGGTGTGGATGTCGGCTTTGGCAGGGCATTTTAAATTGCAAGAACTTCGGCGCCTGCCACTGCTGCTTCCTCTGCCGCTCTTGCTTTTCCTTCACTTACCTCCACAGTTCCCGCCAGCGCTGACGCGAGAACAGCAGCAGCACCGGCGGGAACGTGGAAGCGTTTTTCCTGCTGCTCGGGTGTGTGCGGAAGCCTCCTGTGTGTCTTCCACATTCCCGCCGGCACGACAACAGCAGCAGCGCGGCGGGAACGTGGAGGCGTTTCTGCTGCTGCTCGGGTGTGTGCGGAAGCACACAGGAGGCTTCCGCACACATCCGAGCAGCAGCAGAAACGCCTCCACGTTCCTGCCGGCGCTGCTGCTGTTCTCGTGCCGGCAGGAACTGTGGAAGCCATGGAGGCAGCTCCCCCACCCGAGAAGCAGCAGAAATGCTTCTACACTTCCTGCTGGCATGAGAACAGCGGCAGCGCTGCGCAGGGCACTGTTAAAGGCAAGTTCCCCCCCCCCGCCCTCCCCCCAGCATGTTTTAACCCCCACCCTCCCCCCCAGCATATTTTAACCCCTGGCCTCCCCCCCCCAAGCATGTTTTAAACTAGGCCTAAATTTGGGGGGAGGGGCTTAATTTCATTTCATGCCTAGAAAACATGCTGGGTCTTCCTATTGGTGGAGGCCGTATTGTTGGAGAAACACGGTATATCATATGCTATTTTTATCTTTTAGTTGATAAATGAGATATAAAGCATAAGAAGCAGAAAGCACTTCTACATCATAGCATTTGTTCTCTCCAATTCTTTGCAAAGAAAAATCCTGAAGCTATTGTCTTCACTTCTGATAACCTTGAAATATAGAGGACAATTGAAAACCAATATTGCTGCCCTCTTTCCTTCTGGTTGAGCGGCAGAAGAGTGAAAATAATATTGTTAAATTTCTGTCTTTGTCCAACTCTCTGACCATGAAATATTAAAAGCTATTTTATCCTTAAGCAAAATTAAAATAAAATAAATTGCACAGGTATCAACCAATTTTCATTCAACAAATATTTGTGATGGTGGTTTACAAAAAATATTGTGAGGTTGTAGTGATGTGAAACTACATGAGGAAAATTCAAATGTAAAAAATATAAATCACATTGGCATTGCTTGGCTGCATTTGAATGTCCCAATAAGTTGTGAAATAGCAACACTTTGCAAGCAGGCACTTTCTCCAAAAGCTATGACTATGATTGTGGGAAAGTCCATACTTGCAAAGTGTTATCATTTCATCATCACAAATAATTGAGTTATTCAATAAGACTGTAATTTTATTAATATTCAATAATTCAGAAGATTGGATGAAAACAGTAATTGCCCAGTTACAGTTCCTGGATTGATGGATGGGAAGAGAATACATTAGTGAACCAAAGGAGAGGGCGAGAACGAGGGAGGGAGAGAGAAGAGAAGAGATTATTGGTCTCAACATAGGGAGGGGGAGCCAGGGTGAGACAAACA
Organism: Bungarus multicinctus; assembly: GCA_023653725.1. NCBI lineage: Eukaryota > Metazoa > Chordata > Lepidosauria > Squamata > Elapidae > Bungarus > Bungarus multicinctus. The sequence goes on from CM042848.1 coordinate 31,683,136, forward strand.
TTTCTGCTAATGACAAAAGACAGTTCTTAAAATCTATACAGCCATAATGATTCAGTGGTTTCCAACCAACTGGAGCAGAGTCAAGAATAAACAAACAGCTCTCAATTATAAACATAAACTCTGGAACTAACTTTAAAGTGCTATTCCAAACTATTGGTATAGAAGCATCAATTAAATGGCCTTCACCCTATTGAAATTTCTTGGAGTTACAGCTATACTTTAGTAACTATCCCAAAATCCTAATCAACTACAAACAACATGAAGATAAATCATAATAATTCCTTTTGTCATAATCTTTGATGCCATCCACAACAAGAATTGGAAATGTTTCTATTGTATACTTTTCTTTTATTCACAGAAGATGATAGAAATGGAGAACAGCCATCCTTCTTCTTTTCCATTACAGTACCTTCAGTACCCTATAAACACCAAGATCTTGAAAAGATATTAGCCTGACTAGATGAAGCACTGCATCTTCAACTAAAATATCCTTTTGTTTTTCTATCAGCATAACCAATTATGTGATTTTCAATTGTATATGCTTTGTAAAGTAATAAACTGAACATATAAATTCTATCAAATAAAAACAAATGGTGGGTTAAATCTATATATATAAATTTGATTTGCTAATAAAGAATGGAGCAAAATATTTTAATTGTATTAATACATCTCCCTCTCTCTTGTTATTTTAGCAAAGTGGATTAATACATGTTTCCAATGTCCTCAGGGTTATTGTTTCATTATCATCCTCTGTTTGGATAATATTACCCCTTCATAATTTGCTCTTCTTGTCAATAAAGGACCAATGACAGTAATTTCAACAATTTGATCAAGTTTTTTTTTAATTTTATTTTCCCTTCACTTCATATACTGTTTAACCTCATTATCTTATTAAGATCATGTTTGAACTATGGCATTATATACTTTTTAAATTAATAAAGCAAAACTAAACAATGGTTTTATTTTTTTCTTGGTTTAACAAAGCATATTTAATTTATTTTAGAATAAAGCAAAGCAAAATAGGGTGGAAGATTTAGGCTTTTATATACCATATTCATTATCTATATGTTGGAAGTAAAATAATATAAAGTTTTATGAATTACCTGTTTCCTTTGCACATGCTAACAAGAGATTTATTGAATAAATGGAGAGCAGTGTCACTGAAATCAAAAGCAACCTGTAAGAAAAATAAGAAAAATATTTTTAGCACTATAATATAAAATTTGAGTAAGAGTGGATGTAAAGCAGTAATATGAATATAACTTTAACTAAAACCATAGGGCCTCCTTTAGGTTAACATAATTACTTGGGGGAAGGCAGGATGGCTGCCTTCTCAAGAGCACAGTGGCAAATGACAAATCATATATTAAAATAATTGCTCTGAATGAAATTTGTCATTTGGTCTTAAGGAACTTTGGATCAAGCATTTTGAGGACACTGGAGCTTATCTTTAAGTTGGATGTTCTTAGCCCAGGGGTTGTCTGTGCATTCAAAAGGTCTTACTCCAAATATGAGGGCAGAGTTGCAAAATCAGAGATTATTTCAAGTTTTATGGCTTCAAATTGTCATGCAATATAAATCTAATTTGCAGATTCAATTTATTGGGATAATGTAAGAGCAAGAGCATTGAGTAATAGAAGTCAGGATTGTGAAATTCATGTGAGGTTTACAAGGGGAGCTTTGTGAAATTCTGTGGCTGAGAAACACCCTCAAGGAAATTGCCACCTCTGTGGCTTCTCATCTTCATTGTTTGCATAACGTGTAGATGTCATGGAATGTGTAGATGAATTTGAGAGAGGGAAGGAAGAGCTGCTGCCTAGGAAATAATCAGACAAAAGAGTTCCCAGTGACTTAAATGTTCAGAATAAGAAAGTTAAGAAAGATCTGTCCTAATGGAGCAAGCATTAAACATGGTGGTGTGAAGTTTGTGCCTTACAAGATTCTGTTAACATGGTCTTACAATAAAGTAGAATTAGTTCAATGTTTCCTGCCTGGTTTATCTGACAGCAGACTGGTTCCTGTGACAAAAATGAACATTAAGGAGAGTGGCTTAGGTGGAGCAAGATCATAAATATTATGTCAGAGTGCACATAATGTGACTATGTGAGACACCCCAGGAGCAAATACAATAAACAGAGGTTTGTATTTTAAATAATAGTTTTATCTACAAAGAATATATACATACACGTCAGACTTCAAACAAATAGTAACCAGCAATTACAGCATGGAAACACACACAGAGAAAGAGAGAGAGGGAGGGAGGGAGGGAGGGAGAGAGAGAGCCCAACAGGGCATCTTATTATATGCTCTTAAAGTGATATCAGCTGAAAAACCTTGCTGACACATTCCCAGTTTTACATCATCATAGCAGTTGATCAACTCTTAAATCATTACCATGATATGCCACCCATTTAAAGCTGAACAGCTGTTAATCCAATGCTTTTACACATTCCTGATACTTGTCTACCTTTACAGGCTTTGTTAATGTATCAGCTATATCATGGTCTGTGGAACATTGCTCATATAAATTGATAAATTAATCTTATCAATTTATCCTTTCCAACCTCCCTAACATTACAATATTTGATGTCTACATGTTTACTCCTGCTTCCGATCCATTCTCTTTTTGTCATCTTTATACATGCAACATTGTCTTAAATACTGGTACAGCTTCCTTTACATTCACATTTACATCCTTCAGTAATTGTACATACCAGGTTATTTCTGAACATGCCTCAGACAATTTATTTATTTATTTTATTTTGTCAAACAATTATTAGATAACAGGTATAAATATAAACGTAGTTATAAATACATGAAATGGATACGAATAAGAAAAAAAAAGAAACAATAGGACAGGGACGGTAGGCACATTTTGGTGCGTTTATGCACGCCCCCTACAGACCTCTTAGGAAAGGAGTGAGGTCAATAGTAGACAGTCTAATGTTGAAGATTTTGGGGTTTGGGGAATAAACCACAGAGTCAGGTAGAGTATTCCAGACATTTAGCATTGTTGCTAAAGTCGTATTTCCTGCAATCAGGTTTGGTGCGGTTTATCTTTAGTTTATATCTATTTTGTGCTCTTGTATTGTTTTGGTTAAAGCTGAAGTATTCATTGATAGGTAGGACATTGCAATATATAATTTTATGTACTATACTTAGATCAAACTGAAGGTGGAGTAGTTCTAGGGTGTCTAGGTCTAAAATTTCAAGTCTGGTGGCATAAAGTATTCTGCTATGAGTAGAGGAGTGGAGGACTCTTCTCTTAAAATATTTCTGAACTTTCTCAATTGTATTAATATCAGATATGTAATGCAGATTCCAGACTGATAAGCTGTATTCAAGTATTGGTCTAGCAAATGTTTTATATGCTCTAGTTAGTAGAGTGATATTACCGGAGAAAAAGCTATGCAGAATTAGATTAACAACTCTTAATGCCTTTTTGGCTATGTAGTTACAGTGGGCTCTAGCATTTAGATCATTTGAAAAGAGTACTCCAAGGTCCTGGATAAAGTTATGTCATCAACAAGGTCTTGACTATTCAGCTTGTATTTTATTTTTTGATTTTTTTTGCCAATATGCAAGACAGAGCATTTACTTGTTGAGATCTGAAGTTGCCATTTGTTTGACCATTCTGACACATAGTTGAAGTCTTTTTTAAGGGTAAGCAGCATTATCAGTGATGTTGAATAGCTTTACATCATCAGTGAAAAGAACGCAGTTGCTCTTAATATAATCACAGGGGTCATTAATATAGAGTATGAAGAGAGTTGGTCCTAGAACACTGCCTTGGGGGACACCACTGTTGACAGGTACAGAATTTGATAGGACGCTCCCAATTTTGACCATTTGTTGCCTGTTTGACAGGAATGCTTCAATCCAGTTATGCAGGTATCCAGAGATACCATAAGACCTTAATTTTAGGAGTAGTTTGTCATGTACCACTGAATCAAAGGCTTTACAGAAGTCTATGTAAATTGCATCAATTGCTTTGCCCTGATCAAGTTGTGTAGTCCATATGTTTTTACAGTGCAAGAGTTGCTGATTACAGGAGAGTTTCCTTCTGAAGCCAAACTGTTAGAGAGTAGGTTGTTTGTCTCTAAGTGGAGGATAATGGATTGGTTAATAATTGATTCCATGACTTTACAGGTGACGTAGCATAAAGAGATTGGTCTGTAATTTTCAACTAGGCTGGGGAATGCTATGAATTCCGCTTCAGCAGTAGAAAGTGCAACCGAAGGTTGTTTTCTAGACCTCTATCCAATTACAGCACCAGCAAATAACACTGCAAACCCTGAGTTTGATTTTCTGCCCTGTAGTGTACATCATTTGCCCAGTCACTATCTACATAGCATTGTAACAATAGGTCACCAGATGGGTTTATCCACAGTCCTAGGTCCATTGTTCCTTTTAGATACTATAACATATTCCTAACCAGTGGTGTTGTTTTGGTGCCGATGTGTGCCGATTTAAAATGTTAACAGCATTGGTTATATCAGGCCTTGACCATTGGGATAAATATAATAAACTGGAATATTATTGTGGAAGCTTAATGACATAGGAGTTGATATACTGTTACATATTGTATTTTTACAATATGTAAAAATACATATTGCATATTGTATTTTTCTAATAATTGGGTTTTTTTGGGGGGGGTTTACCATAAATCCTTCCTGTTGTGATTTATTTATCTCTACACCTAGAGGTAACTCATTATTTCCCCCAGGCTTTTTAGTTGAAGTTCTTTTTCAAGCTGCCTGGCAAAGAACTAAGCCCGTAAGCAATGTTTACTAATAAAACAATGTCATCCACATAAGCTAACATCAAACACTCTGCTCCCTCATACTGTGCCATGTATAAACATGGATCTGCTCCTAAAATCTAATTTTTTGAGAGTGGCATTTAAGCATTGATTCCAGTTTCTGGCTGACTGTTTAATCCATATATGGCTTTATTCAATTCATATACATATCCAGGGTTTCCAATTTCATAACCTGGAGCTTGAGCCATATATATCTCCTCTGCCAATTCTGCATTCAAATATGCACTAGAAATATCAAGTGATATATGGTATATCTGTATGCAGCTGCTAAAGCCAATGCTAGCCTTATGGTTCCACTTCTTACTGTTGGTGCAAACACTTCATAATAATGAACGTTTTTCCTGTACATAAATCCTTGCACAACTAACTGCCTTATACTGCAGTTATTGTGTAACACCTTCTTTTTATATACCCATTTACACCCCACTGCCTTTTGTCTTTCTGGTAATCTCATAACACCTGATGCACATTCATAGACTTCATTTCCCTGCCCATTTAACTTGTTCTGCCTTAGGCAATGATCGTATCTGTAGTGATTATGGGGTTCATACTGAACTCTACATACTTTAACCCCACTTGCAGTGAACTGATCAGGAGGTATAACCTGTATTATTTCTTTCAGATCTCCTTGGTATCATCTGTTCCTGCATTTCTGTGCTTTCTCTTTACACCTCAGGACTATCCTCTTCTATGTCTACTTCTGACCTACTTTCCCGTCTCTTCTTTATCGGGTTTTATAAAGCTTCTCCTTTCGGAGAACTTGTACTATGCATTGGCATCAACACCTCAAAATTAGCATGCACACTGCTCCAATTATTTTGTTCTGCAAAACTAGCAGACTGTGAAATCACCACCTTTCTGATTCCATCTGTGAACCTATACCCTTTTGAACCTGGCTCATAACCAACAAACCTAAGCGTCCTGGCCTTTTTGTCCTTTTCTCCTGGTGCCTTTGGGACTATGCACCCAGCCATAACTGTCAAACGTTCTTAGGTGAGCCAATGAAAGTTTTCTTCCATACAATAGGAAATATGGAGTTTCATTTATAGCAACACTCCATACCATCTTTATTATATAATTTGTTGTGTTTATGGCTTCCACCCAGTATACTCTAGTAATGCCTGCATCTGCTAACAGTGAGTCTTTCATAGTTTGCAATACACCATTCCATGTTTCAGCCACTCCATTTTCTGCTGGTGAGTATGGATTCATACGTCTAAGCCTTATGTCTAAACCCCTCAACCATTTTTGGAAATTATCAGACATGCACTCTGTTCCTGTCTGTCTGCAACTGGCATACTTTACAGCCATACCTGCACTCTACAAGTCTTACCCATTGCTTGAATAGTTGCAATATTTCTGTTTTGCTTTTTAGCAGATAATAAAACCCGTATCTCGTGGCAGTGGTGGGATTCAAATTTTTTTTACTACCAGTTCTGTGGGCATGGGCATGGCTTGGTGGGTGTGGTGTTGTTTGGTGGGCATGGCAGGGGGAGGATACCACAAAATTCTCATTCCCTCCTCACTCCAGGGGAAGGTCTCTGCAAAATCCCATTCCCTCACCAACCCAATAACCTGCTTTCTGTTGTGTATTGACTTGAGTTTTCACTCAGGTCCGTGCTTTGAGCGAGAAGCACGGACCTCTCCCATTGGCTGGTGCCGTTTGACAGCTGGCTATAAAAGGCGGCTGTCAAACAGCATCAGCTGTTGCCGCTCCAGCTGGCTGCCGTGTTAGCGCAGCAGTAGCGGTAACCCTTTATTCGTTGAAATAAAGTCTGAGCTGAATTCGTTGCCCTGGTCTCTGCCTGAGTATTTCCTCCGCTCTACAACACTGGCGATGAGGGCGGGATACTAAAATAAAGGCAAGCCAGGCAAGAAGTGAAAAGAACAAAATCACTAGCCGGGAGCTGAAATTGCTACAGAGTTGCTGTCACTGTTCATGAAGCGCCATCTCTAACTCGCCTCAGGAGAAGCAGCACAGCTGACAGAAAGATGACTTCGAATCCTGCATTCCTGCCCTTCAGACCGACGGCAGAGACATGGGAATCATACAGGAACCGGTTTGACTGTTTTTTAGACGCTATAGACCTGTCAGAAATCTCTGAGCGTAGGAAAAAATCTTACTTCCTAAGCTTTTGCGGAGCCACGGTATTTGACACCGCAACAGCATTACTGGCCCCATGATCTATTAAGACTATTTCCTGGGAGGAATTGCAAGAAATTCTCTCAAATCATTACTCCCCTAAGCCTTCCAGAATTGTTAGGCACCATGCTTTCAGAAGGCGCATTCAGTCAGAGGGAGAAACAGTTAGTGACTATATGGCAGCACTGAGAACAGCTGCCTTACACTGCAGTTTCAGGGATTACCTCGATGATATGCTGTTAGATCAGCTGGTATGTGGAGTTAGAGACCCCAAATTACAAAGACGACTACTAGCTAAAGGGGATCTAACCTTAAAGCAAGCCATAGAGGAGTCCCAGGCTGCTGAGCTATCAGCACTCTCAGCAGCTGAAATACAGGGAAACCCAATCAGACTAGAAAATCCAACAGTACATTTTAATGAAGCCTCCACAGAGAAAGGTTTAGAAGAGGCTACTGAGATAAACTGCCTCAGACAGCCCAACGCAAATCAAAGAGAATAAAGGCAAGGTATAAGCCAAACCCCACGTATACAGACTATCTGTTTAAGCTGTGGGGGCAACCATCTCAGGGCATCCTGCAGATTCAGGACTGTCATATGCTTAAGATGTCAAAAGAAGGGCCATTTGGCCAAAATTTGTCAGGCAGGAAAAACCTTTAATCAGCCACAAAGGCCTCAGAAACTCATACAATATCCAAGACAAATTGAGGATTGCTGCACATGCTACCAATCTAAGATACAAAAAAACAAATCTAACAAAATTAGTGTCACTGTTTCTATAGAAGGTAGACCCTGCAGAATGGAAGTAGACACCGGCTCTGCACTATCCATCATCTCGTGGGGCACCTTGAAGAAACTACTCCCCAGGATATCAAGACAGAAGATCCCAGCCTGCAATCTAACGCTACGGGACTACCAAGGAAGAACTATTCCTGTCATCGGAAAAGGCAAGTTTCTAATTCATTTTCAAAGGTTTAAGGGTCACTTGCCTCTAGTGATAGTCCTCCCAAGCCTATTGGGTCTAGACTGGTCCTCCCAAGCCTATTGGGACTAGACTGGTTCCCAGCCCTGGGCCTCCACATAGGTGGAATCCACGCCATTACAAGTTCAGAATTTGATTCCCTGTTCAGGGAATATGCTGACGTATTCAGCAAGGGTCTAGGCTGCTACGTGGGAACCCCAATATCCTTCAGGGTAGACTCCCAGGCAGTACCAATACGTTTGAAGCCCCGCAGAGTTCCTTTTGCAATTTGTCCTAAGCTTGACAAGGAACTAGACAAATTAATTAAGCAGGGCATACTGCAACCTACAGACTTTTCAAAATGGGAGACCCCTATAGTGACGCCTCTAAAGAAGGATGGAAATTTAAGAATCTGCTCTGATTATAAATCTTTGATAAACAAATATTTACAAGTCAGTGCGTATCCAGTCCCCGTGGTACAACATCTACTCCATTCTCTTGAGCCTGGCTCCATTTTTGCAAAGTTGGATATGTCCCAGGCATATCAACAGTTCCCTGTTGATGATGAAACTGCTGAACTGCAAACAATAGTAACACACAGAGGGACTTTCAAATGTACACGCCTACAATTCGGAGTTAGTGTTGCCCCTGGAATTTTCCAGTCCCTTATGGAAAGGATTTTGCAAGGATTGTCAGGCGTTGTGCCATACTTCGATGACATTCTGGTATCTGCCACCAGTAAACAGCAATTACTACAAAGGGTCAGAAGTGTACTTGACCGTTTTAGACAGTCTGGTCTTAAACTAAAGAGGGAGAAATGCACTATAGCCACTCCACAAGTGGAATTCTTAGGTTACAAAATTGACGCCAAAGGTATTCACCCAACGGAGTCAAAGGTCAAGGCCATTCATGACGCGCCTACTCCTACTAACAAAACTGAGCTTCAAGCTTTCCTGGGCCTCTTGAATTTCTATGCTTCATTCCTGCCCCATAAAGCTTCAATTGCCGAGCCCCTTCACAAGCTTTTAGACAACAAATCGCCATGGCACTGGGGACCAAGGGAGACTCTTGCTTTCCAAGAAGTAAAGTCATTACTAACGTCCAAAGCCGTATTAATTCAATTCAATAAAGACTTACCACTAATTCTAGCAGCCGATGCTTCTCCCTTCGGAATTGGGGCTGTTCTGAGCCACAGACTGCCTAATGGTGCAGAAGCACCTATAGCTTTCTTTTCCAGGACACTATCCTCCACTGAACGCAACTATAACCAGATTGATAAGGAGGCCTTGGCTGCAGTAGCTTCAGTAAAGAAGTTCCATGAATTTCTCTACGGGCATCACTTCAAACTCATAACTGACCACAAGCCACTGTTAGGTATTTTATCCGGCACTAAACAAACTCCCCAGATTTTGTCCCCAAGGATGACCAGATGAACTGTTTTTCTGGCTGCGTATTCCTACACTCTAATCCATCGCTCCGGAAAAAGCCTTTGCCATGCTGATGCACTCAGCCGTTGCCCCCTGCCAGTTCCAGTCGAGGACCCAGCACCAGCAACTGCCGTTTTCCTCATCGACTAACTCAGGCTGCCGGTCACCGCTTCTGACATCGCTGCCCATTCGGCCAAGGACCAGGTAATCTCCCAAGTCCTTGACTGGGTAGGGAGGGGGTGGCCTACAGCCCCTTATCCATCAGAATTCCTACCCTACAAGCTACGCCAACAGGAACTTTCCTCTTTGCAAGGCTGTTTACTGTGGGGAACCAGAGTAGTCATTCCCCCCAAGTTGCAAACCTCAATACTGAAGGTGCTGCACGAGGGTCACCCGGGAATAGTGCGGATGAAGGCCCTCGCCCGCAGCTACTTATGGTGGCCAGGCATGGATGCCCAAATCTCTAACTGGGTCAATTCTTGCCAGGCATGCCAAGCCACCAGGGCATTACCACCAGCAGCCACCCCTAGTACCTGGGAGGAAGCAGGCAGCCCCTGGTCCAGAATACACATAGACTTGGCAGGCCCCTTCCACGGGCGCACATTCCTGGTGGTAGTGGATTCATTTTCAAAGTGGGTGGAATTGACCTTAATGCACTCCACCACTACTGAAGCAGTCAGCAAGGCACTGACTAGGATGTTCGCCACACATGGCCTTCCTGATTCCATTGTATCTGACAATGGCCCCCAATTTACCTCCTGTGAATTTGAGATGTTCCTAGCAAGCCTGGGCATCAGACACATATTAGTAGCCCCTTTTCATCCTGCTAGCAAAGGGCTGGCTGAGAGGGCAGTTAGATCTGCCAAGGAGGTGATACAGAGATTGAGTCCCATAAATTGGCATGCCAGACTAGCCCAATACCTATTGAGCCAACATACTACACCCTGTGCCTTCACAAATAGGTCACCAGCTGAGGTGTTAATGGGACACCGGCTAAGGACCACTCTTGACAGGCTGCACCAAATTATGCCCCATTGCTTCCCCTCGGGTCAAACAGCCAAGACAGAGGGTTCCTAGTAGATGACAAAGTGTTTGTCAGGAATTTTGCTGGGCAACCACTATGGTTACCAGGTCGTGTGGTAACAGTAACTGGTCCCAAGTCTTATAGAGTCCAGTTACCCGATGGACGTGTCTGGCGGTGCCATGTGGACCACTTGAGGAGGCGTTGGAGCATGGCACCCAGAGGTCATCTAGACGGGCCCCATACAGAAGCACCTCCACCACCCGAAGAAACCAGCCTCCAGCCCACCGGGAATGACAGCCTACCTGATGAAGAAGCTGACCAAGGTCCTGACCCAGCTCCCGACAGCCCAGCAGCCTCACCGTCATTAGAAGCCACGCAGAAGGCACAAGACAGCAACCCGGCGCCATTTCCAACCGAGCCAAGAAGATCTGGACGAGTACGCAGGCGCCCAACTTACTTGCAGGACTACGCATGCTCCTCACGGGGAGGGAGGAGTGTTGTGTATTGACTTGAGTTTTCACTCAGGTCCGTGCTTTGAGCGGGAAGCACGGACCTCTCCCATTGGCTGGTGCCGTTTGACAGCCGGCTATAAAAGGCGGCTGTCAAACAGCATCAGCTGTTGCCGCTCCAGCTGGCTGCCGTGTTAGCGTGGCAGTAGCGGTAACCCTTTATTCGTTGAAATAAAGTCTGAGCTGAATTCGTTGCCCTGGTCTCTGCCTGAGTATTTCCGCCGCTCTACAACACTTTCCAGCTCCATTCTCCTGTGCAAGGCAACAAAAGGAGACCCAGCATATATTATACTTATACCGAAGGAAGATACAGACCCGCAGCACGTGAAAAATTATAGACCTATATCCCTATTAAATTCAGACTATAAAATTTTTGCTTCAATCTTGGCAGAAAGACTGAAAAGATACTTAAATAATTTTATTCATTCTGTTCAAAATGGATTTCTGCCAAAGAGACAAATCAAAGACAATATGAGAATAATTCTGGACACGCTGGAATATTATGAGGCACATCCTGAAAAGCAAACGGCCTTGATATTTTTAGATGCACAAAAAGCCTTTAACAACGTGAGCTGGCGATTCATGTTACTACAATGGATACAAATGGGCTTTGGTAAAAAATTTATTCAAGCCATTGAAACGATATATTTATTTTATTTTTATTAAACTTATATACCGCCCTCTTTCCCTGACAGGACTCAGGGCAGCGTACAGCCGATAAAAATGCAACAACAATACGAAATTAAAATCAATTAAAAATCAAATAAAATGGCTGAAAGGTAAAAACATATAAAGAGGAATTAAAAAGACTCAAAACCAGATAAAACCAGATTAAAAACCCTAAAAGAACCCTAGGCCAGACCGGCTTGGCGAAATAGATGAGTTTTCACTGCCCACCGGAAGGTCAGAAGATCAGGGATGGTCCTCATCTCTGGGGGTAATTCGTTCCAGAAGAAGGGTGCCCCCAACGAGAAGGCCTGCACCCTCAGGGTCGCCAGCCGGCGGCACCCCAAGGAGACCCACTCTATGGGAGCACATTGGCCGATGGGAGGCCGATGATGGTAGGAGGCGATCCCGTAGATACCCCGGCCCCAAGCCATGGAGCGCTTTAAAGATGGTAACTAATACCTTGAAGCGCATCGGGAGGACCACCGGGAGCCAATGCAGCTCGCGCAAGAGAGGTGTGACATGGGAGCCCCGAGGAGCCCCCAACACCACCCGCGCGGCCGCATTCTGCACCACCTGGAGCGTCCGAATGCTCTTCAAGGGGAACCCCATGTAGAGAGCATTGGCATAGTCTAGGCGGGATATTACGAGGGCGAAGGTGACTGTGCGAAGTGCATCCCGATCCAGAAAGGGCCGCAACTGGTAGATCCTACGGACCTGATCAAAAGTCCCCCTGGCGACGGCCGCCACATGGTCATCCAACAACAGCCATACATCCAGGAGCACACCCAGATTGCGCGCCCTGTCTGTGGGGGCAAGAATTTCCCCCCTGCCACAGCCAGCGATGGAACCAACCGGCTGTATCGGGGTGCCGGGAAGCACAGCCACTCAGTCTTAGATGGGTTGAGCTGAAGCCTGTTCCGTCCCATCCAACGCCGCACGGCCTCCAGGCACCAGGCCATCACTTCGACGGCTTCATCGGGGTGGCCCAGGGTAGAAATGTACAGCTGGATGTCATCAGTGTACTGATGGAATTCTACCCCACAGCCACGGATGATCTCACCCAGCAGCTTCATATAAATGTTGAACAGAAGGGGCGAGAGCATTGACCCCTGAGGAACCCCGCAAAACAGGGGCCTCGGGGCCGATCTCTGCCCCGCCAACACAAATTGCGAACGGCCGGAGAGGAAGGAGAACCACTGCAAAACAGTGCCCCCCACCCCCAATCCCCCCAGCCGTCGCAATAGGATACTGTGGTCGACAGTATCGAAAGCCGCCGAGAGATCTATTAGGACCAGGACAGAGGAATAGCCTCTGTCACAGGCCCTCCAGAGATCATAAACAATATATCATAAACAAACTGCAAAGGTTATGATAAATGGAGAATTAACAGAATCCATAGATATAAGAAAAGGGACTAGACAAGGTTGTCCACTGTCGCCTCTGCTGTTTGTGTTAACATTGGAAGTGTTGAATAGGAATATTAGAGAAGAAAAAGAAATAAAAGGAATGAAAATCAAAAAGGAAGAGTATAAATTGCAAGCCTTTGCAGATGACCTGGTATTTATATTAGAGGATCCATTGGAAACAGCACCTAAATTAATAGAAAAGATAGAAGAATATGGAAAAGTAGCCGGTTTGAAATAAAACAAAGATATTAACAAAGAATATGTCAGCAAGATGAAAGAAAGAGTTGGAAGAAGTTTTAGAAATATAGATCGCAAATAAGGTTAAGTATTTGGGGATATACATTACATCAAGATGTAGCACATTGAAGGAGGATAACTATCTTAAACTCAAACAGCAGATTGCGACAGATTTGACAAAATGGGAAAACTTACAATTATTATTGATTGGGAGAATATCTACAATTACAATGAATGTATTGCCTAGAATTTTATATTTATTCCAGACAATTCCAATTCGATTAGGGAAAGAGTTTTTTGAAGATTTAAATAGAATTGTGCTGAAATATATTTGGTAGGATAAGAAAGCGAGAATAAAACTTAAACTGTTACAAGATGCAAGAACAAGAGGAGGGTTCACCTTGCAACTGGCAATTATATTACCAGGCGACAAATCTGATGTGGGTAAAGGAATGGATAACATTAAGAAACAGTAGACTATTGACTTTAGAAAGGGCATGACTTGCTGCTGGGATGGCATGCTTTCCTCTGGTATAAGGGTACTAAAACACAGGGGTATTTTAGAAGGCGCTGTTTTTGAATTGGGAGAAGATAAAAAGACAATACTACTTAAAAATTCCATTATGGATATCTACCATTGAAGCTTTTTCTTATCCAATATATAAAAAGGAACAGATATGGTGAGATACTGAATGAAAAGGGTGAACTTAAATCTATGCAAGCGTTGGAAGAACAAGGTATAAAAATGAATTGGTTTTCATATTTGCAAATACAATCTAGATTTGATAAAGATTCTAAAACAGAAGGTTTTTATAAGTTGACTGATTTAGACAAAATCTTGATGTGTACTGATGAAAAGGTAATTAAAAAAACTTTATGGATATTTATTAGAATTTAAATTGGAGGAAGAACAAATTAAAGAAACAATGATTGCTTGAGGGGAAAATTTTGGATATGGGATTGATTTAGAGAAATGGCAAAAATTGTGGTCTCAAAATTATAAAATGACAATGTCAACTGCATATAAAGAAAATATGTATAAGATGTTTTACAGGTGGCATCTACCCCCGACGAGAATCACAAGAATGTTTAAGAACAAATTGGATAAATGTTGGAAATGTCATCAGATACCTGGTTCATATTACCATATGTGGTGGACATGCTCGGATGAAAAAAGATATTGGACTAAAATCCACACATGGTTGGAAAAAATGATAAAATACACATAGACTATTTCCCAGCTTTCGTTTACTTTCTGTGTTTAGTTTTTATATAAGTCCAAATAAAGTGTTTAGAACATTACAGTGTTTCATTTTCTTGTCTCTACTGTCCCATAGAAACAGCTATGCTGTCCCATAGAAACAACAGGGACTTCCGGTGACGTCGCGGCATGGCGAGGTAGGAGAATTCTGTCTAGTTCTCCTATAGCGGAATTTTTGCCCAGATTGCAGCCATTCGAGGCGAAGTCAAATCCCAGTGGGATCACTCATACGAGGAGAAACTCCTGGAGCCAAACTGGAGTTGCAAGCCGGACGGCAAAGAACGGAACCCGAAGCATAGGGCAAAAGAAGCCAGCTGTCTAAGCCGGCCCGAAGATGTGATGAAACAGCTGTGAGAAGGAAGCAGAGAGACGTTGTTGAACTTGGAGTCTGGGAAAGGAACAGAAGGAAAATCGATGTTGGATTACAATTAAAGGAAAGTTTTGAAAGGTAAATAATATGCGATTGAAACTCCAGAGTGGAAAAGGGAAAGCAGTAAACAGCGGCAAGATTGTACGGTTCACCCATAGCTCCGGATAAAGTTAAATTTTGTTATTAAAAAGGAAAGTGAAAAAGAAAAGAGAGGGTTTATTGGTGGTAAAAGAGCTGTATTCCCAGCCATTTGAATAAACAATGGAAAGTGTTAAACGGAGAAGAACAGCGGAACTGTGAAAACTTTAAAAGCGAATAGGAGAGTGACAGTGCAATCTGTGGAGGCGGACATTGTGATTGAGAAAGTGGAGGAAAGCGGCAGAAGTGCCAGATTGAACTGAGAGAGGTGAAACTGAGACTTGAGACTTAAACTTACTTTTGAAAATGACTGGAGTACTAAAGAATTATTAAGAAAAAGGAGAGTATAAACCATCTGTTTGTGTTCATTCCGTCTCTCTATCTTCCTCAAAACTGACTTGAACAGTATAGATTCTCTTTTTTTTTTCATCTATAGTATATAGTTAAATAATAAGAAAACAACAATTGATTGGTTATTTTGAAATAGGATTAATTTGTGTAAGTAATATTTAACTCCTTAGAATTATAGTTTGTATCTTGTTTTGTTCCATATATATTTGACTGTTGATTGGTATAGATTAATTAATTTAAAATACTGATTAATATAATGACAAGATAATTGACTGTCCCTTCCCTCCCTCTCTCATGTTCTCCATATATTAGAGATTATATTAGTGATTGTGAACTATTGGAACTCTTATTATATATTTATATATCATAATATATTTGATGAAATAACACCTGAAATATAGTAAATATAGTAATTAATTTAAAGAAGTAAATAAAGATTATATATAATGTTAAATATTTAAAGATAATTGAATGAGTTTATTTATTTCTTCTCCTGTTCCATCCTAGCTTCAAGGTAAGTTTATTTCAACTTTCTAATAAAATTATTTGCCTTTTTCTCACAGAAGAAATATAATTAATCTTGAAAGAAGTTTCCAATAGTAACCCATGATTTCGAAATTACTTATTTCCTTATAGCATAGTTGAGCCCAATCACAGTCTAGATTCATACAGTGCAAATAATAATCATTGGTTCTGACTGTAATAGGAAAGGATTTATGAAGGAAGCCTAAGCCCTGAAACTTATGCATATAAATAAAATATTAACCAGTTAATTGAGGAGTCCCAAAAATGGTAAGGAAAATGGTAAGGAAAAACTGCCTGAAATATGTCCCCAGAGAAATTACATTTACATTGCATTATAGTACCTAGTGGTAATAATAATAATAATAATAAACATTTATTTATATACCGCTCCTCTCCCGAAGGACTCGGAGCGGTGCACAGCCGTACAATTTAAACAATAAATATGTGGGAAAATAAAACTAAATTAAACCAAAACCCTGGCTGTAAACAATTTAAAACCCTTCTCTAAAACCCTAAAATTTAATAAAAAAATAAAACACCCCAAAACTAAAATCAGCCCAAGCCGGCCTGGTCAAAGAGTCAGGTTTTCAAGGCACGCCTGAAGGTCCCCAGGTCCGTGGCTGTCCGTAACTCCGGGGGCAACCCATTCCAGAGGGCAGACACCCCCACAGACAAGGCCCTATTCCTCGGGGTCACCAGCCGGCACATAGATGCCGACGGGACCCGCAGGAGACCCTCCCTGTGGGAGCGCACCGGACGGTGAGAGGAAAATGGCAGAATGTGGTCTTGTAAATATCCTGGTCCGATGTCATGGAGCACTTTAAAAGTTAACATCAAAATTTTAAAGCGCACCCGAGAGGCCACTGGCAACCAATGCAGCTCGCGCAGGAGGGGCGTCACATGCGCGAACCTTGACGCCCCCATAATCACCCGCGCGGCCGCATTCTGTACCAGTTGAAGCCTCCGGATGCTCCCATTTGGGAGCCCCATGTAGAGGGCGTTACAATAGTCCAGTCGGGAGGTGACCATGGCATGAGTGACTGTGCATAAGGCATCACGATCCAGAAAGGGCCGCATCTGGCGAATCAGGCGAACCTGATGAAATGCCCCCCTGGAGACGGCCGTAATATGGTCTTCCAAAGACAGCCGTACATCCAGGAGGACACCCAGATTGCGAGTCCTCTCTGCAGGGGGCAAAATCTCACCCCCAATAGCCAGCGATGGAATTATCTGGCTGTATCGGGACGCCGGAAACCACAGCCACTCAGTCTTGGAAGGGTTGAGTCGGAGCCTGTTCCCGCCCATCCAGTTCCGAACAGCCTCCAGACACCGGGATATACTATACTATAATAAAAGTATTATTAAACTTGATTTTGCTGCATTGTTTGACTCAAGGACAACTATTACTGTTCATAGTAGTTTATTTAAAAGCCTCACACAATAATTTCAGCAAACATTTAAAAAAATAAAAGTTCCTAAGGTTAAAATCCTGATGGTCTTGCTTAAAGTGGAAAAGTTCTAACTTGTATTTGGCTTTTCTACTCTTACAAACTCTCACAGGTTAACTGTGGTTTTTTCTATGTCTTCCCAGGAGACACCATAAAAAGACTGCTTGTTGTATTGCATGTGGTTGAGACAGACAGACTATTGCCAATACCACCCCATGGAATGGCATGGAAATACAAACAGTGCTAGCTTTCAACAGATTCAAAGCACATGCACAAGGCCTAGAAAATTCTGTAGTGTCTCAAGAGTTCTTAGGTTTCTCGTATTAAACTAGATCAAGGCAACATGTATTGCAAATTTATTCAAAACAAAATCCACACAACTGCAGAAATATTTGTGCCAAGAATGTAGAGAGCATTACCTGTAGCTGATAATTTTAAACTTCATAAATATAAATCTGAGCAAACAAGGCCATTGAATTGAGTCATAATAATTTGTGCACATTTTCAACATTAGTGCATTGAACAGGGAAAAGTGGCTCTTTGCTATATTTTTGAAAGATGCTGCATATTTACAGAACAAATGAGTGTCATGTTCTGCAAGAGGTAGAAAGGTGCTGCTTCTGTCCTGTGAGGCATTAAAGAGCTGTAGCATTCTGCAGGGTATTTGCTAATAGGTCATAACAGTTTGGAAGAGTTTGTACAAATTCTACAACTGCATTCATAAGACATGGTGAAAAGAACTACCAATATTTTAGCTAGCCATTATAACTGCTTGTATGGATATCAGATTATAATAAATATCTCTATATAGTATGCATGCATAACTGTTGAGTTGTACAACTCATAATGCTACTGAAAAGTGTAAGAGGAAGTTAGTAAGATGGCAACATTTGACTATTTTAAAAATGAGACAAATATAGCACTGGAAGTTGTACCCTATGCACTACACAGATTCCTTATGTGCTGTATGCAATGCCCCTAAGATAATGCAAGGGCTCCATATTCTATCATCAATTAACACCTACCCCAGCTATAACAAGAAATGCTGCAAGATTCTGAAGCATTTAATTCCCGACTATAGGGTGGATTGCTTCTCACTGGTGGTAAATCTTTTTTATTGCCTCTTCTCTCTTTATTCCAGAGATCAGGCTGGATGCTAATTTTTATGTTTCCTTTGTCTTTGATGGAAGATCCATAGGCTAGCTGAGCGACAACTCAGTGGGTGGCAAAGGATATGATGTGAGAAAACTCCCAATACAAAAAATGTTCAGTTATTTTATTCCCCTGCCATTTATTTTAGACAGGTAGATGGAATACTAAGTTAAGAAAAATTTTGGGATTGTTGGGTTTTATGTGTATTTTTTAAATTTATTTAGACACATTGTTTCAATCCCTTCTTTTTTCCCTCATTCAAGTACTGTACGAGAAGTCAAGGGAATGAGAAAATATGAATTCATGTATAAAGGGCTCTTTCTTCCATTTCTGTTGTCTTTTCTAATCGTCCATTCTCCCTGAAACCTATTTTTATAATAGAAAAGGGGAAGGGAGGAAGGTTAGAAGACAGAATGAGAAGTAGGGTAGAGATTGGTTTCTGCAGGCAGATGCTATGTATCCACTCCTCCCAAAAAAAAAAAAAAGGCCATTGAAGTAAATTTTGGATTTGCAGCACAACACACGTATTTTAAAACTGAAAGAAAACTGTAATTTTCTTACCAAAGAAGACGCCTTTGGTTTGTTAACAATATACAACTGCAAAAGAATTACAACTTATTCAGAATTCCTCTGAAGATAGATAGAATTCTCTATTGGCCAAGTGTGATTGGACACACAAGGAATTTGTCTTGGTGCATATGCTCTCAATATACATAAAAGAAAAGATACATTTGTCAAGAGTCAAGAATCATAAGGTACAATACTTAATGATAGTCATAGGGTACAATAAGTTATCAAATCATACTAGGAAACAGTCAATATAAATCATAAGGATACAAGCGACAAAGTTACAGTCATAGTCACGAGTGGGAGGGGATGGATAATGAGTGATGAGAAGATTAACAGTAATAGTAGTGCAGACTTTGTAAAAAATTGAAGTGTTGAGGGAATTATTTGTTTAGCAGAGTGATGGCTGTTATGACAGGCAGAGCAAGAAACTGGAATGCATTCCCACTGGCTGAGATGTCCGACAGCGACCAATATAAAGGGAGCTGTCCGCGTGCATCAGCCGTTGCTCGCTTTCTGTCAGCAGTTCCGAATGCTCCGCTGCTATCGCGGCAAACCATTTATAGTTAAAAGTTAAGTGACCATTCAATAGTTAATAAAAGTTATTTATTGAGACCGCGGACGTTGTCTGTACATTCACAAAAATGGCTTTTGGGGAAAAACTCTTCTTGTGTTTAGTTGTTCTGGTGTGCAGTGTTCCATAGTGTTGTTTTGAGGGAAGGAGTTGAAACAGTTTTTGTTTATGATGTGAGCGGTCTGTAAATATTTTCACAGCCCTCTTTTTGACTCGTGCAGTATACAGGTCCTCAATTGAAGGCAGGTTGGTAGTAACTGTTTTTTCTTCCCCACATTCACTTTAAATAACTAGGTAAACAGATGAACAGAATTGGAAAGGACCTTGTAGGTCATCTATCCCAACCCTCCACTCAAGCAGGAGACCATACACCATTTTTGACAGATGGCAGTCCAGTTACTTCTTGAAAGCTTCCAGTGATGAAGCTCCCACAAGCTTCTGAAGACAAGCTGTTCCATTGGTTGATTGCTCACTGTCAGAAAATGTCTCCTTGTTTCCAGGTTGAATCTCTCCTTGTTCAGTTTTCACCCATTATTCCTTATCTGCCCTTCAGGTGCTTTGGAAAATAGCTTGACCCCCCTCCTCTCTGTGGCAGCCCCTCAGATATTGGAACACAGCTATCATGTCTTCCCTCGTTCTTCTCTTCACTAGACTAGCCATGCTGAGTACTTGCAACCATTCATTGTATGTTTTATCCTTCAGTCCCCCACAACGATCCATGGAGAGCCTGGCAATCTTACTACATCACTCGGTATATTATGAGACTGCTGGAAGTCTCTGGTAATATCTAGTTGACTAGAAAATTCAATCTTTAGTAACACCCCACAGTATAGACTAGTTTTTGCCCACTCACTCCATTATAACGCCAGGAGATCAAAGTCACAGTGTCTACGTGCACCGCCATCTTGGGGGGGGGGCGGAATCCTCCCAACTGGTTTGATTTATTGCCTTACTTCATTTCTGGAACTCCGTATCTTGCTCTGCCGGATTTATTACCTTCCTGGATTTATAGTTTAAAGTTTTCCATTTTATTGGACTGGAATATCTGCAGCCAAAGGCTGGTGCAGGTTTGTGGGAGAGTTTTTCTCCAGACCAGAAGGTAACTGGGTCATTGGGAGCAAAGTTGGAGCTAATAAAGGGACCTCTATTGGGTGTTTTGCCTTTGTGCCATGCCCTGGGTCATCACATTTTTTACAGTGGTATTGGTACCTCACCTGATCTTGATTGTACCCCTGTTAATGTAACCTAGGATTGCATTGGCTTTTTTGGCAGCCGCAGCACGTTGGCTCATATTTAATTGGTTGCCCACTAAGACTCCAAGATTCCTCTCACAGTTACTGCTATTAAGCCTGGTTTCACCCAGTCTATATGTGTACTTTTGGTTTTTCTTGCCCAAGTGTAAGACTACATTTCCCTACATTGAATTTCATTTTGTTAGTTAGGGCCCTTATGTCCACAGTATTTTGCTGGTCTACTAATTTAGTCACTATGTCAAATAATGAAATAATATTGATTTGGCATGATCTGTTTTTAACAAACCCATGCTGACTGCTAGTTATTACTTTACTCGTTTCTAGATGTTTGCAGATGTTTCTTGATTCTCTTTTATTTATTTATTTATTAGTTAGACTTATATACCGCCCCCTCTCCCAAAGGGACTCGGGGCGGTGAACAGCCAAGATAAAAAATACACATACGGAACACATGTACAATATGACAATATTAAAAATTAAAAGAATTAAATACAGTTTGGCTCTAATTAAAATTTAAAACAAAAAGTTAAAAGAGATTAAGAACCAGGTTAAAATTTAAAAACCCCTAGGCCAGTCCGGCTTGCCGAAATAGATGAATTTTAAGTAAACGACGGAAGGTCATGAGATCAGGGACGGCCCTCACCTCCGGGGGTAATTCATTCCAGAGAGGGGGTGTTCCCAATGAGAAGGCCCGCATCCTCGGGGTCGCCAGCCGTCCAGCCAGCGGCACCCCGAGGAGACCGACTCTATGGGAGCGTACCGGTCGGTGGGAAACCGATGATGGCAGGAGGCGGTTTCCAGTATCTTCCTGGGTATTGATGTTAGGCTGATTGGTCTGTAGTTTCCGGGGTCTGTTTTTTTCCCTTTTTTGAAGACGGGAACCACATCAGCTCTTTTCCAGGCCTCTGGTAGTTCCCTGGTGCTCCAGGATTTTTGAAAGTGGTACAGTGATTCTCAGATGACATCTGTCCACACATTTAGAACTCTAGGATGTAATCCATCATGTCTTGGTGATTTGTATTCAAGATCACACAGGTGTTCTTTTACAATTTTTTTTCTTATTTTAACTTTTATTTCTAGTCTGTCTTTTGTAAGTTGGACTATTGTTTCTTTTTGCATGAAGACAGATGCAAAGAATGAATTAAGCAGCTCTGCTTTCTTTCTGTTGCCTGTTATTTCCTTGCCGTCTTCTCTCTTTAGTGGACCGACTATTTCCTTGTTTTTTTCTTGTCATTTATATGTTGGAAGAAACTTTTTTTTATTGTCTTTGACTTTTGTTGCAAGTCTATGTTCATTCTGAACATTTGCTTTCCTGACTTTGTCTTTGTAGATTCTGGCTATCTGCTGATATTCTGCCTTAGCTATGTGTCCGTCCTTTCCATTTTTTGTACTTGTCCTCGGATTTGTTTTTCTTTTTCAGTGATATTGTGCTGGACTCAGCTTTTATGATCATATTTTTCAGAGTTTCCCAAGCTTTTTGAGCTGTTTTCCCCTTTAAGATTTTCTTCCAAGGAATCTTTTCCAAGTTCTCTCTGAGTTTGTTAAAATTAGCTCTTTTAAAATCTAGGACTCTGGTACCATTATGTTCTAGTGCTTATGTTTGCATTATGTTGAATTCTAGTATGACATGGACACTTTCACTCAAGGTTCTGTGAGTGAAACCTGTGATTCTTTTTTATTATAAAATTTATACCTGCTCTCCCAACACTGATATCCTCCAGATTTACTGTCTTCTCATTTCTATTCAATGCGTAAGCAATAACTCTGGAGGGCATTAATCATTTCATTCTAATCAAATATTCTGTTGTACTTTATATGCTCAACTCCTACTAAGTAATTCATTACTAAAAGCGGGCAAAACTTGTTGGGTCAGTCTTCTTGTGTTTTTTTTCTAATGTACTTGATAGTGTAGGAATACAAAACAGTCTTTTCAGTAGAAAAGTTTAACACATGCAAATTTAATAATATTGAATCCACCAGGCACATTTTAATATTAATTTAGAGAATGAACCTAAAAAAGTTTACTATAATCATTGCTGAAATCTTTTATAGATTACTGTGATTAACTTTGAGTTATTTGATTTAAATACTATTGTAAAAGTTAAGTGTTTGATTGCTATTATAAACAAACCTGCAGGAGGAGCAGATAAAGTGCTGCTCTCTCCATATCTACAAATACAGAACAAGTAGTCTAGAAATTGGAAAATATTAGTGCCTATGTTATACATGTGCAAATTGTCAGATCACTCAAGAAATTCCTTGATCAAGTTTTAACAAGGACACATGGAACCATACCAGAACTGCAGAAAAAACAATTACTACCAACCTGCCTTCCACTTCCTGTGTATACTGCACGAGTCAAAAAGAGGGCTGTGAAAATATTTAGACCCTTCACATCCTGGACATAAATTGTTTCAATTCCTACCCTCAAAACAATGCTATAGAGTTCTGCACATCAGAAAAACTAAACACAAGAACATTTTTTTCCGAAACGCCATCACTGCTGAACAAATAATTCCTTCAACACTGTCAAACTATTTACAAAGTCTCCATTACTATTACCGTGTTTCTCATATAATAAGGCCAGGTCTTAATTTTTTTTGAGCCCTGAAAAAACAGCTACGACGTCTTTTCGGGGGTGAATTAATTTCTCTCCCCCCCATCAGCTGGTGGGCGGCAGCGGTGTTCACACCTGAATGGCAGTTGTACCTTTTATCACTCTCCCTTCTTTTCTCCCTCCCCCTCCCCCCCCAGGATCCCGTCCCATTGATTTCAAGGGATGCTGCTTCCCAGCTGATGCGGTTTGGAGGCACTTCTGAAAAGCCTCGCCGGGCTTTCAGCTTTTGTTTGTGCCGGTGGAGCTATTAAGCACGCTTGCCGCGCGCGCGGGCACCCCCCGACCTGCGATTCCTGCGGCTCCCAGTCTCTTGGATACTTGGGGAAGGTAGAAGCTAATTGCTAATAATGGAGAGAAAAGAACCAGCCACCCTAAGCAGGAGTGGCCCGGCAGTGTGAGCGGTGGCAGAAACGCTTTCCATGTTTCCGCCGGCACGACAAAGCAGCAGTACCGGCGGAAACTGGGGGGACTCTTTGAAAAGGGAAATGCCCACAAACTCCCCTCTACGTGACATGCTCGGACGGCCTGCAAACCCTCCGGCTCTGGGTTCCATCTTCAGCTCCGTGGCTTCCCCCACACCATTTTCCACGCCCGCCACGAGAGAAAAGCAAACAATGCCACTGCGGCGCCACCGCCGTCTACCTCGCAAAACAAGGACATCCCCCGGCGGCCCGCATGTTTTAACCCCCGGCCTCCCCCGCCCCAGCATGTTTTAACCCCCGGCCTCCCCCCCCCAGCATGTTTTAAACTAGGCCTAAATTTGGGGGGAGGGGCTTAATTTAATTTCATGCCTAGAAAACATGCTGGGTCTTCCTATTGGTGGAGGCCGTATTGTTGGAGAAACACGGTACTATTAATCTTCTCATTGTTCCTATCATCCACCTCCTCCCATTTATGACTGTATGACTGTAACTTTGTTGATTGTATCCTTATGATTTATATTGTTTCCTAGTATGATTTGATTGCTTACGTGTACCCTTTGACTATCATTAAGTGTTGTACCTTATGATTCTTGATGAATATATATTTTCTTTTTATGTACACTGAGAGCATACCAAAGACAAATTCCTTTTGTGTCCAATCACACTTGCCCAATAAAGAATTCTATATGCAGGTTTCAAAAAAGACAGAGGGATTAGACAACTACATGACATATAATGAAGAGAACAAAAAAAAAAACACAAGGTGTTTATCTTGACTATTCTCATGGTTTTTAAATGTGTAGGTCTTGTTAAAATATAAAACATATTAAGGCTAATTAGCAGAACACTGGATTATTCTTCTGAAGAATCCTTCCAACAAATAAGGGACTCTTGTAAGATTCAATCTGAACAAAGTAGTTCAGAATAAAGAATGGAATGAGCCAAGAATGCATACACTCTCCATTTCAGTTTAAGTTGGAAAATAAATATATGATGAAAATGTCAGAATTGAGATTTAAAGAGATGATAGCTGGAACAGCAGAAGTCAAGAATTAACTATTTGAGATGTGCGGAAAACAATACGTTATCTATACATAAAAAAGGCTAGATACATCAAGTAGCAGTATCTAGTTGACTTCAGTTGATTTTTAAAAAAAGTTAAGTTGGGGTACGTGATTTAGAATTTGAGTAGAAGGCCAGCAAGATACCCCAAAGCTTAAAATGAGACTGTAAAATAAATAATAAAAAAATTCAGGAATAAGAAAATGGCAATTAACTATAGTAGTACCATTGCCAATAAACAACATAGACTCATCCATATAGTCCCCAGGAGTTTATCTAAATTATAAAAGTGTGTAATAAACATAAAGAGAAAAAAATGAGAAATATAAGTTGATACTTAGTAAATCACCTTAACATTTAAAATGAGAAATTTACTGTCAACCTACAAGCATAGTGAACTTACAATTGAAGAAGTGAAGATGGCTGATAGATTTGTTTTCTTGGGCTCGAGAATATATAAAGATGTACTATGTGCTGGAGGAATAAAGAAGAAATAAATCCTACAGAAAAGAGCAATGAAAAACTTAGTCGACATAATACACTAAAAGAAGGGTAAGGACATTTCAATGACAACTAAATTAAAAATAGCTAAAAGCAGTGTTATTTCCAGTGATAATACAAGGCTGTGAAAAGATGGAAAGCCGAGAAGAATTGAGCATCGGATCTAAGCTATAAAAAACCAGATCATCACTGGATGTCAGAAAAATGTTACAGAAAACTTTCTGGTGCTATTCAGTGGTCATATTAATTTTTGAAGAACTGCAGCCTCGAGAAGTCCAAAAGAAAGAACTACATTTTTGGACAATGGATTTGGGTACAGTTTGCCCAAGGACGAAAAGAAAGAACAAATCAACAACTCAAAAATCAAACAAATCAATCAATCCTGGATCTCATAATTTAGAATTTAGAAGAATTTAGAATTCTTTATTGGCCAAGTGTCATGATTGACTGGTTCCTTTTGATCAGCAAAAGAAAGTTACACACTTTGAAAGTGTGATGCAAATGAATGATGAATTAAAGGAAAAATGATTTGAGGAAAGTGGAAAAAATAAAGACAGCATCAAAGAGATTACTGGAATGTCTTCGAAAAAACTGAGTTATTACTTAAAATAGATTAATAGACTCATAGATGGTCATTAAGCAAAACACATGATTGTAAATATGAATCAACTTTTTCCAAAGGCGCTCTTGCTGTATTTACCAGAAGCCCTTGCAGTTTGTAATTATGTGACCCTGAGATACTGCTATTGGTTGTAAATATGAGCCAGTTCCCAAAAGGCCAAATCATGTGACTGTGGGGAGATTTTTGCCACAGTTGCAAGTACTTTGCAGGCTATAAATCAATAATTTTTTAGGCTGTTGTAACTTTGAACCATTGGTTTTTTTTTAAATAAAAAGTTATATTTCAGTTTTCCACATTTTAAAAACCTCTTTTTTTAGTAAACAGCATGATTACAGATTTTCAAATTTCCATACAAGCATGACTTTCATTACATATTAATCTTTCATATTTAGTTTCATATCTTATCATTACTTTACATATTTTCTATTATTTTTCTCAAATACTTCAAGCTTATTTTATAAATTTTCAATTCATTTCTTAACCTATTTCTTTTAACTTTAAATAATTCTTATATCTTCATATTCATTGTACATTATACTTTTATCTGCCAGGTTTGTAATTTCATCGCAAATTCTTAATTCATCATTTCAAAAATTTCATCTCAATTCAAACATTTCAAAAAAGTTTTCCCACGATTACCGATAAGTATGCCACCCCTTTACATTATTTAACTAATTCCCCTTTAAATCCCAGTAATCATTTAACTTTTTAATTATCACCTTAAAAATTAATAACAATAATCTCATAGCAACTACATAACATATATACCTTTTAAGTCAGATTCCGCATGGTACTTTCCCCTTCAATTACATCAAAAACATTTATAATTTCAAAAAGAAAAATTAATCTATTCAATTTATCATAAAAACTAATATTAATCTCATTACAACAATCCTCATAATTCATTTTAACTATATTCTATAAATTCATTAAACATAGTTAATAAACTTATAATTTCTTTTTTCACATTTGTTCAATTTATCTTTGTATATAGTTTAACAAAAAAAACAGTATTCCAAAAACAAAAAAGTATCAGTTCCAATCTTTCATTTTAATAATCTATATTTTCCTACTTTCTAAATAATTTGTTACTTCTAATACATTTATACTACACCTCATCACCTTGTAGAATCCCCTTTCTTAAATCTTAATTAACCAGTCTCTATGTCTTTTAAATAAACAATTTCTTTTCATTTTTATTCAATTTCCATATTTCTTATTTCCTGGTTCTGTTTCTTATTACATCTTTTTTCCTTTGTTTTTTCCCTCCTTTTCTTACTCCAGTTTTTATCCCCCTCCATCTTTAAAGCTTCCTTCTGCAATTCCCTTCTCTGCTGTTTCCTTTTATTTTGTTTGGTTTTCAAAATATTCCCCTTTTTAATTACCTCCCCAAATCTCCAGTTTTTAATTCCCATTCTTTTCCCCCTTCGCTTTAATATTCATTGCTCCAATTGTTCATTAAAAATGGCCTCTTCTTTAATCAGCTCCTCCTCTTCCGGCACTCCTTGTTGTTCTTCATACTCTAGAATCGCCATTTCTAAAAATTGTAGGGCAAAGCCAAATGATTTGCCTCTTTCTTATAGCCTTTCTTTCATATTTCTTAGTTCCATTTTTAATTCCAAAAAAAGTTCTGCCATTTTTATACTTCTGTCCAGTAATTTGATTCAACCAATGTCTATAGAGTTTATTTCCAATGATCAGCTTTTATTAATTCCTCTTCGGGTTTTCCCAGATTCATCAAATAGTCCAATCTCCATAAGTTTATGGCAAGATCACCAAACAATCCCAAGATAGTTTCTTCCTGCTTCCTTCTTTGTTTTAATGTTCAATATTCCACTTTCACTTTCTAGGGTCTCTATTTTATTGTAACAAGGTTTCACTTACTTTGTATCAAATCCAACCTTTAAGAGAGCCAGGTTATAAAAAGTCAAAAATAATTTCTTTTACCACTAGATGGCACTCTCTGTTATGTCCAAATTCTGTCCTTTTTTTCCTCCCGCTTTTTCTCTCTATTTAGGGCTTTTAAAATTCAAAGTTTCAATAAGTCCAAATATCAATTACTTTTTTTTGTTTTTTCTTTGACATGTTCAAATTCAGCTTTAGTTATGCCTATGTCAAGATCATATATCTATCCAATTTAAACAGATATCTTCTTCTGGCTTCCTCCTTTCAAAGTTCAAAGCTACTTTCAGCTGTCAAAAAGATTTTCTTAACTTTCTCTGTCCACCGCTTTAATTATCTCTCTTAAAAATTCATTAAAATTTTAATTCCAGGGTACCTTGTATTTAAATGTTGTGTCTGATTAGCCCAGTTTTTGTGCTGTCCTCTTCTTCATCGCTCCTGCACAATCTTGTCCCGGTTAGCTCTTCCTCTTCAGGGTGGCCCTATTTGACCACCGCTACAGCTGTCTTTGGAGGGGAGTATGTCTAGCCAAGGAGGAGAGATGCGACTCCCCTTGACCCAGCTGGCGGTCTCCCTTCTTCACCACCCCTACAGGGTGGTTCTGGCCCCAAATGCAGGTGATCGGTGCCCTCTGACGGGAGACCACGGATCGAAGCCGTGGATGATCGCTGTCTCCAGTCCGTCAGCAAGGAAGACGTCACTGGAAGTCCCCAACTTTGAACCATTGTTAAATGAATGGTCATAATGGTCACTGACTAGCTCTATTGAGCTTAGCACCTGACCAAAACAATTGGCTTGGAATCGAACTGCACATTTTATAGACATTATATAGCAGGCATTTCCAGCAATACATGTTTCCAGAAACTCCTGTTAGGGCAGAACACTTTCTCAATTGACCCATAGACCAACAATTTCTCATCCCTTGACATGAAATAATAAGGAACTTGCTTGAGAATCTTCTGAGTTTTAGCCACAAAATTAGTTGGATAAAGGAATCTGCCTCTCCTTAGACTGTGGGATAAAACCTACTACGATTCATGAATAATCTAGCTCAAATAATACAATGGGTGTCTAGATGGAATGATATTAAGGTTTGCTTTTATTTTGGTTGAACACAAATGAAGCTTTATCTGACTTTCTTCAAGTTAACTTTTCTCAGAGTTCTTATCTATGTAAATACATAACCCTTCTCATTGTATCTTTGTTGACATTTCTTTGAAACATAATCCTTTTCCTTAAATTTAATACCAATCTGAGCTTTTTTGTTTTGTGTATACCAATTTTGTGTATTAATGTATACTAATATATTATTTTAAACATCCTTTTATACCAATTTTTTTTGGAGGGTTGAAACCTGTTAAGAAATACCATTTGCTATTATCACTCTGAACTATCCTGGTTAAATGCAGGAGAGCCGTGGTAACAAAACATTTACAATATTTTTTTTAAAGCTGTGATAATTCATATTAGCAATACTACATTTGCTAGTATCTTTATTTTTATTTTCTAGTAATAAGTAGCAAGAACCCAGACCAGATAAATGTCATACAAAGACAGCATACTGTCTTTGCTCTTAAATTTTTTAACTTTATTGATTAGGTACCACCTCCATTGTATTGTTTAAGACAATAATGTGATATTGTCCTTTCCATGTTGACGTAGTTCATTCAGCAATGTTGATTAAGACTTCAGGAAGCAATATGTTTTAATGTATCCATGGCACACAGCTATGAAAGCTTATTCAACATTTTAAAAAAAGAAAACTGTTAACAATAGTTATTTGATTAGGAAGAAGTCCCCCAAAAGCATATATCTTATTGCTTAGAATACTTTACATAAGAATCAAATTTAATATTTCTTTAGAATTTAAATAGCAATGTTTGACCATTTGACTATTAAAAAGTCCCTACATATGTGTGAAGTTCATACTAAATGAATACTCATTCTGTTTTGAATGGAGTTTAAACATACATTTCAAATTAAGAATGAATTTATCTGTCCATTCTGGTTTCATTCACGTTTTCAGGTTACCCACCTTAAATTCATTTTATCCCAGCTTCATTTCAGGTTGTAGGTTGTTTGTTATTTTCCTTTATGTGTGCATATTTATGTCTAGTGTCTTTACTTAAGGAGTGGTTTGGTGGCTCAGCAGTTTGTCAACTGGAAGCCCAGGTTTGAGGCCTAAGCACCATGTAACAGGATAAGCTCCTGCCAACCTAAGTTTCAAAGCATGCAAATGCGACTAGATAAACAAGTACCAAATAACAGTGTTCTGTGAGATTATTCTGGCCACATGACAGTGCTGATTCAATGGCTTTAAAACAGAGATGAGCACTGCCCCATATAGTCGGTAATGACTAGCGGAGTAAAATCCGCAGGGACTCCTTTATTTATACTTAATAATTCTGCATACATATTTTTATTTATGAATTACACTGAAAACCCTAAGAAACTACAAGTGTATTTTGTTTATGCACTAGTTAGGAAAACACAGATCAGGTAAACCTCTGCATTAAAGTATAAAAACAGAATTTTGCCTGTGTCTTTCCTTCAGCTGAATATTTACAAGGATTGAATGAAAAATGCTTCCAAAGTTGTAAGTCACTGACAAGTGGAAGTACTGAATATGCTAGAAGCTCTTATGTATTTCTTAGCCTCTGTTCTTTGACTTCAATTGGCAGGAAGTTGCTATGAGAAAAGGTTCTATTGTTCTTGTTTGTGAAGTGAAAGCCAGCAGTAAATGCACTTTAAGCGACGTGACATGATTATATTTTGATTGTCAAAGGACCTTTCCAATTGAAATTCAACATCAAATTCAGGTTGTTTATGGTGATGCTGAAGTGAGTATTGTACAGTGCTAGTCCAAAAAAATGTAAAGATAATATATTGAAAAGAATTTATTTTTTTCAAATTAGTGGAAAGGACTATTAGGACCTCACTGAAGAAACAAAAAGTGGAGTTCTTTCACGATGGCTTTAAAAGTTGTCCAGCACTGACAGAAGTATGTAGAAAATGGAGTTGATTGCTTGGAAATATCAATATTAACAACAAAATAATTCTTTTAAGGATAATTTTTTTACTTCATCTATTAAAACTTCCCTATTTAAACTGAAATTATGGAAGTGGTTATTTTTCATGCAACCCTTGTTTGTGTCAAACTGCTAAAGAAATTTGGCATATGAATTACTTACGTAAAGAGTACAATTCCTGTGTTGGCCAAAGCAAAGGCAAGACCCAATATTCCACTACCCATGATAGCATTACTAAGGTTGAAGACAGACATTCCCAAAGATGTTGTGCCTGGACTCTATAAAAAGAGAAAATGAGGGAAGAAGGAAAATAAAGGAAGAAGGCAACTTAATTTCAAAGCTTGGCAACTGTAAGCGTTCTATTCAATGTTCATTTTGGGAAGTCATTTCATAATTACATTGGTCACTTATATGTTGAATCTAACATTCAATTATCTGCCCAGTGGATTTCAGTAGTAGAAAAAAAATGAAAGGTACATCAGTAAGGGTAACATTATACAGGTGTATCTTAACTTACATCTGCTCAATATAACCATATATATTACTGGTCATAAGTGGATCATCTTGTGACCCTTCTGATTTTATGATTTTTGCATCAGTCATTAAGTGAATCATCATGGTTAAGTCAATCAAATCATTAAACAAATGCCATGGTCATGAAGCAAACCCATTATTTGCTGCAGTGTTTTATTGCCAAAATCTAGAAGTAAAAGCCAATTTGGGGCAAAAAAAATCATAAATCTTAGTCATGTGACTACAGGACTGCAAAAAGGTAAACAACAGCCAGTTGCTGAACACTTGAAATGTGGTTACATGACCATAGAAGGGAGAGCGAGACAGCTATTGAAAGTTTAAACCTAATAAAAAGTAACCTTTGGGGGTCCTATGTAGCTTTGAGTGGTTGCTATCAATTGTAAATTGTACAAGAAGTCTTGTAAGAAGACTACATATATGTTAACTGCATAATAAAACAAAGAGAATACATCCATGTGGCTAATGCATTTTCCTACCTGCTATATCCACGTATTATTTTTAATGCAATCCCTAGTAATATAGTTATTTAGTATCTATCAACTGGGTCCTATTGTATCCCGTTAAATTTCATTATCACATCAATCTTTAGTCAATTAAGGTTCACCTAAATTGTTTAAAAGCCAAATTCATTCATTTCTTTTATTTTTAACACATCTCAAAGCTTCATCGTTAAGATGTCTTTTACAGGCAGAATCATAGTAATTGACTCTAAAGAGGATTAGTAGAAATCAACATTGTAAAAGTGTTAAAAGAAGTGGTCTACTAAAAGTCGGATGGCATGGCTTAATGTTTCTGCTCATCCAAGTCTTGCCAACTAGACTTGTTAAGAGTGGAACATGCTCAGTTGTACCAAATATGTTGATTCCACCAGCAGTACTCACACAAAGCCTATTATTAGTTTAGGATGCATTGTGTCATTTGAATCCAGCAGCTCTCACTACAACTCATTGGAGAGCGTAGTCATAAGTTAGGGATGGTAATAATGGAATTTAAGTATAACCATCATAACTAGCAGCCATTGAGAACCTTACCCATTAATAACTAATCTCCTTTTCAAGCTCTTGAAAATGTTAGACAGTAAATCTCATAATTTAACTGTTTGAACAAATACTTTTGTTTATCTGCTTTCACCATTTGTCTCTGTTAGGTAAATTTAAAATTCTGGAAGAAAAATTCCCTGCTTCCTACCTTAACCACATTGCATTCATTGATCATTAGGAAGATTAACTGTGGGCTGCAAAGAATTATGCAACTTACATTGAAGGACATAAATATAATCACATAAATGAAACACAAATGAACAGTCCTGCAAAATGTAGCTAATGGCAAAGCTTCTTCTTGCATAGGACATCCAGGCAAGTTTCAGCAGTTTCTGTATATCTGCAACATTAAAGAATAAACCTTTATGAAGCGAAGAGAGGAACCTACGTATTCATCACACTTCTTCTTTTCCAAATGGCTGTTGGTTAGGCTTCTTCTGCTCTCACGGTCTGCAATGAACTTGCTGAAAGGAAACAAAAAAGCAGGATTTTTAAATATTTTTTATTTTATTTTATTTATTTTGTCAAACAATTATTAGATAACAGGTATAAGTATAAACATGGTTATAAATACATGAAATGGATACGAATAAGAAAAAAAAGAAACAATAGGACAGGGACAGTAGGCACGTTTTGGTGCACTTATGCATGGCCCCTACAGACCACTTAGGAAAGGGGTGAGGTCAATAGTAGAAGTCTAATGTTGAAGATTTTGGGGTTTGGGGAAGAAACCACAGAGTCAGGTAGAGTATTCCAGACATTGACTACTCGGTTGCTGAAGTTGTATTTCTTGCAATCAAGTTTGGTGTGGTTTATTTTTAATTTATATCTATTTTGTGCTCTTGTATTGTTTTGATTAAAGCTGAAGTATTCATTGATAGGTAGGACATTGCAATATATAATTTTATGTACTATACTTAGATCAAACCGAAGGCGGCGTAGTTCTAGGGTGTCTAGGTCTAAAATTTCAAGTCTGGTGGCATAAGGCATTCTGCTATGAGTAGAGGAGTGGAGGACTCTTCTCGTAAAATATTTCTGGACTTTCTCAATTGTATCAACATCAGACACACAATGCGGATTCCAGACTGATGAGCTGCACTCAAGCATTGGTCCAGCAAATGTCCTATATGCTCTAGTTACCAGCAAATGTCCTATATGCTCTAGTTAGTAGATATCACAGCAGAATAAGCTATGCAGAATCAGGTTAACAGCTCTTAACGCCCCTTTGGCCATGCAGTTACAGTGGGCTCCAGCACTTAGATCATTTGAGATGAGTACTCCAAGGTCCTCGATATTATGAGGCACAGCATGAATGCACTTTATTACCTGTTACTGCTGTAGAATGCTATGACATTTCAATGTGGATTTTGATTTTCATTCATTGTACACTGACATTTGAGAAGACAGGGCATAGGTAAACAAATATTATAGGAGGATATAAGAGACACACAAAGAACTGAAAAAACACCCATATATGGTTCTGTTCTCCGATATACTGCTAAGATATAATTCCGTGACGTAGCTACTTTGCAATAGTAGTTTTCCTAGTCTCTCTCCCTGTGTATATGTGACCTGGAAATGCAAATCCAGAATGTCAGAGGAGTGTGAATTTGCCAGTATTGGGCTATGGACTTTAGATTCAGCATTGTTCCATTTTCACAAAATCTTTTGACAGGAATGACTTTATTAACACAGAGGATCCAATGCATTTTAATAGTAAATAAATTAAACTAAATAAAATTTAAAAATAGAAAAGAAAAAAAAAGTTTGTTTTTTTAAAAAAATATAGAAAAAAT
The DNA here is from genome assembly GCA_023653725.1 of Bungarus multicinctus. Classification (NCBI taxonomy): domain Eukaryota; kingdom Metazoa; phylum Chordata; class Lepidosauria; order Squamata; family Elapidae; genus Bungarus; species Bungarus multicinctus. The sequence goes on from CM042848.1 coordinate 31,717,496, forward strand.
AATGAATATATAAAGAAATGATTTATCACTTCATAACAATAATTAGGAATAATTTTAGTAACTTATCACCTTCTCTTATAATACAACAAATGTTTCCTTCTTCTCAAATGTAATCTCTTATCCATAAACAAATACATAAAACCTTGTCATTTCAGTCCTGGTTATTAGCAAAAACCCATTAAGGTTTACCAGAAATAAGAATATATTTAACTAGCTTGATACCCGTGCTTCACTACTAAACTATGTGGTTGGGCTTAGTTTTTGGGGAGGAAAATAAGGGAAAAAAATTCTGCCTCTGCCTACCAGCATCCATCGATATTCATCTGGCTAGCATCCTGTCAATGTGAGAATTGAGGGCTGTTTGGAAACTGAAACAGTATTTGCTGTGTGATCAAGGAGGAGACAGCAAGAAGCCTGCGCATGGCTTAGCTCAACTGTTCTGTAGTAAAGCTGCTTGGTGCTGTGAAATTAAAAGTAAAACTGAAACTCCTGTCCTCTGCTTGTGTTTTGCATTTGGAACATTTCTTTTCAGGTGGGGATGGAGTGTAGAACTCCTTAGCATCAGAGCGTGTTAATAATAATATACGAAATACTAATGCTCTGATGGTCATTTGGAAAAATCCTTTCTTAGTGAGCACCTAGAAGCCAAGAGGAATATGTGTGCCAAATTTCAGGTTTGTAGGCTTTACGGTTCTGGAGATTTTGTGATGATGCATGAGTGGTATTTTGCTTTTATATAGATAGAAAATAGATAGATAAACCAACTTAGTGTGCTTTCCTTTTGCTGTTAACAATCTTGATCTTCTTATATTTCTCCCATTTACTTTTCACAATCTGGAGGCTTAATCATCTCAAATAAAGTCCTACAGCTTGATTTCTTCTCACTTGTTTTATTACTTCTCACAGAACTCTTCAAAATGTTAAACAAGTCTCTTTTGTGAATCCAATGTAAGAAAGTAATCCAGGTCACTTGCTAAGACATTTCTATATCCACTGTAGCATCCCCTTTTACATTATTTTAAATCAGATTCAGGCCTATGAGGTAAAAATTGTTCTTCCAAATACAGTGTATTTATAATGCCAAACACGCCTAAAATTAACTTCTGATCCATTATTCATAAATATCAATATGTCAATTAAAATATTTTGCTCCATTCTTGATTATTAAATCAAATTTAAGTTTTCTCCTTTAACTGTAATCTGTATTGTGTGTGTACTTATATTACATACTACATACAGTCAATTTGACTACAGCAATACATTCTACATGGGAAGAGGAAATATCAGAGGGTTCTGATGGTGGAAAAACAAGGCAATTAGGCTACTGATCAGTTCAGCACATCTGAAGCACCTTAAGATCACTGTGAGCAAATATATTTGTTATCACTGTTTTCTAAGCAGAAGACACAATACTTCAGACCCATAAATGGCAGGTGGCCTGACTGTCTGAAAGACTCCCAATTTCAGTATAATCCTATTAAGAGAGTGGTCTATTTAAGTTTGAAATATGGTCTGTTTTGTTTGTGCTCAATTCTCACCTTCATCCCACTCCAGCTTTTAGGAAAGGAATCAAAATATTTTTTTAACCTGGCATTTTAACCTGGTATTTAATTTAAATATTAGTTACATTAATTTACTTTAATGGTTTTAAATATATTTTGTCTATGTGTCTGTGTTTTAGTTTTGTGATTTAGTTGTCTCAAGTGCCCTTAGGACAAAAAAGAAATTGTATAAAAGAACAAGAAATAAAATAAATATGTAGATATGTATTACTAATCAGTTTCACAAAATAAAAAGACTTGTAAAGAACAACAGGAGATCCAGGGATACAATCCCAAATTCATACTGCCTAAAACGAATAGCAAATTGAATTAATGCATGCATTAATACATTATTATCCTTTCATCAAAAGCAAATAATGCATATATGCATTAAGCGTTCAACTTGCTTAACACACCTGGTTTAATTTCTCAGTTCTTAATTGCTTGCTGTAAAAGGGCTGTGTGGACTGCCCAATATCCTCCCTCTGGAGAAATGTGACTAGAACCCCAAAAGTTATCTCATCCAGAATGGTTCTAACACCTATACACTACTGAAACTCTTGTGTCTGCTGTAACATCCAATTGGGTGAAATGGTGCATCCATAGGGCAACCATCTTTAAACTAAGAAGTCTCAAATAAGATAAAACCTACACAATGCAACCACATCCCAGACCTATTACTTTTGTGGGATTGAAATCTGGAAAAGTTGAGGCCACTTCAGTGCTACCATGCCTTCTGACTGCACTTTCCAGAAACTATAGGTTGCACAACTTAAGGGAAGATGGGAGAGGCATATTTTTCTCCCACCTCCTCCCTATCTTTTCCCCACCTCCTTTAAACCTGGCACCCAATGGTTGGTGGCAAGACACAACAGTGAGCAGCAATTGATTAATTTGGAATCGAGGCTGAAATCTCTTAACAGAGGAAAGCAGTGGGGAAAGGATGAGGGCTTGACTTTGATGTCTTCTGACGAGGTAGGGGAGCTGGGTGGCATCAGTGATTGATAGGTGAGCCCTTTCCTCTTTGGGGCCTTAGGGGACATGCTGGGATGGCAGAGTGAAGATGCAGTTTTTCTTGAAGTCCATGGTTCCCTTCTCCCTGCAAAGTTGTAGGCAGTCCTGTGGGTCAACTGAGGAGAAGGAGGAAGAGTGATTTCTGGTGCTCTCTGCCAAGCAAAGTCAATAGGGAAACTGACTTTGGTACTCCCGCTCCCACTCTGTCTGCCTGTTGTCATTCAGTTTCGTTGTTTAGGTAAAGAAGTGTCTTGAAATGATGACATAATGGTTCACAAGTCTAGTCTACTTCTAAATTAGAACTGAAAGCTCTGTAAGAGCTTTTGACATATATTGGTTCTCACTAATATTACTCTTCCTCATCTTTAATTGACATTCAGATGTCATGTTCTTCAGGGTCTTTTTGCTGAGTTAAAAAGAGAATATATAAGTCACAATTTAGTCTTTCACTTAGTCTGAAACTTTCCAGATGAGAGACACTGTAATCTCAAATTAGTGTGTCTGGGAATCATGGAGGTTTTAATACAAATCATTTGCAGAACAATAGATTGAAAGTATAGGGAACTGTGAGAATTGTAGTCCCACACATTTGCAGGAACCACTTTGAGGAAGATTGTATTGGCATCTTACATTGACTTAGAATATTATGTTATGATAGTATATACATTTTCCTTCTTTCTCTTTCATATGGGGAAATTGTTTAATTCAATTCTGTACTGTTAAGTGAGATGTGGAAAACATGCTTGAATGGGCTATGTAATCAGAATTACAATGGAACAAAGATGCATATTTAGTTTCTAAATGCTTCCTGGTGCTGCCTGGCACTTGAAAGTTCTATATTAGACAAAACAAGTACATAGTAATTTATATAAACCTTGTTTCCCTGAAAATAAGCCTATCTTATATTTTTTTGCCACCAAAAAAGGCACCAGGTCTTATTTTCAGGGGATGTTATCTACTGACTAACCTCACTTGCACATGTCGTCCCTTTCAGGGGATGTTATTTACTGACTAACCTCACTTGCGCGTGTCGCCCCTGACCTCCTTTTTGCTGTCAGAGGCCTTCAGGAATTTCTTCTGCAGCTGGCAAGCCTTTCCTGAAGACCTCTGCAGTCGATAACAGAGCTCCAGATCAATCCAGAGCTTTGTTATTAGCTACAAAGGCCTTCAGGAAAGCCTTGCCAGCTGCAGAAGAAATGGGCCAGCAAGGCAGGTGTTGGAGTGTGCGAAGCCTGGCTACAACTGTCCAAAGTTAAGTAGTAGGGCAGCTCCACTACTCCACCCCAATATATATCATATTTTTCGGACTATAAGATGCACTTCCCCCCAAAAAAGTGGGTAAAAATGTCTGTGCTTCTTATACAGTGAATACTGTATAAGGGCTCCCAAAGCCTCAGCGTGTCCTGCTTTCAGCCTCCCTGGTGTCCAGAAGCATTTTGCTGGCCAAAAACCAGCCTGTTTTTGCCCTCCAGAGGCCTCCATGGGTCCTATTTTTGCCCTCCCCAGCGTCCAGAAGCACTCTGTAGGTCAAAAATGAGCCCATTTTTGGCCTCTGGAGGCCTCTGTGGATCCCATTTTTGTCCTCCCTGGAATCCAGAAGTACTCTGGAAGCCAAAAACGGGCGCTGGGGAGGCCGAAAACAGGCATGTTTTTGACTTGCAGAGTATTTCTGGCCAAAGGGGAGGCTGAAAATGAGATACTGGAGGCTTTGGGAGGCCAAAAATGGGCAGAATGCAGAATGCTTCTGGACGCAGGGGAGGGCAAAAACAGGATGCGTGGAGGCAAAAACTATTTTTTCTTGTTTTCCTCCTCTAAACCAAGGTGCTTCTTATACTCCAGTGTGTCTTAATAGTCCAAAAAATACGGTAACCCATAATTGGACTCAAATTGTCAACCCTTCAAGGCAGACCTGACTAGAACACCAAAGCTATGCAAGCCAATAATTCTTTTATTATAGGGTTATAGCAACAAAATCTTCATTAGAACTTCATTAGAACTTATTGTCTCAAGTTTCTTTTATCTCAGGGGTCACCAACCTTTTGGACCTCAGGGACCATCAAACTCATAATTTTAGATCCCAGGGACCACTGGTTCTGTGAACGTGGCCTAATTTGTGGGTGTGGCTTGGTGGCCATGTGACTGGCTGGGCATGGCTTGTATGTAAATATTATAAATATATAAATATTGATTTTTTTTATATAAAAAAGCAACTTTTACCCAAAATCAGGCAAAGCAGGCAGGCAAATTGAGTTGCTCACAGAATCACAGATTCATTCAAAGATCTATCTATCTGCCATAGGCTAGGTCAGTCTGTCACATAAAATTTGCTTGCAAGCAAACTCACAAAATTAACTCACAACACACTATGTATGTAAATATTGATTTTTTTTAATAAAAAAAGCAACTTTTATCCAAAATCAGGCAAAGCAGGCAGATTGAGTTGCTCATAGATCATTCAGTGATCTATCTATCTGCCATCGGCTAGCTCAGTCTCTCAAATTTGGTTGCCGTGAGTCTGCACTGAATTTGTTTGCAAGCAAACCTTCAGTCCTAAGGGAGCTTCGGCTGTGCTTAGCTAAAAAGCAAGAAATCCAACTATTTCCTGCTTCCTAGATAATCTAAATCTCCCGGCACAGCAGAACAGAACAGATGATGGTTGGAAAAAGGAAAAATAGCAACTTAGCAGACAAGTTTGCCCGGTAAGGAGTGGGTGAGGAGGGTTCCCGCGGGCCATGTGAGCTGAGCAGCCTTGTGTTTCTGCGCAGCCTGGATTAACTGTTTTTGGGGGTTGCTCTGGGAGTGAGATTTCTCTGCGGCCCATCAAGATTTTCTCACGGCCCACCAGTGAGCCGCAGCCCACCGGTTGGCGACCGTGTTTTATCTGATCACTGTTTTGTTACAGGCTCTTCCTCCAGTCCCTCGAAGTCATTCCTTCTGGCCATTACACAAATAGATATTATTATTTTTACTTGAAATCTTACAAACATTTTACCTGAGATTAAGTTCCATTAAAAGCTCAGGGATAGAGCACAAGATTTGGATGAAGATAATGTCAAAATTAATTTTTACCATGTCTGGACTGGACTAGGAAAAAACTCCTGCCTGAAATACTGGAGAACCATTATCAATTTGCACCAGTGGTAGTGATTTAAATGGATCAATTATCCATCTTAGCAAAAGGCGGCTTTCTAGGATGTATAGAATTAAATAAAGCTTACTTTTAATTGGCTATGTCACTGTAAATTTGATTGGCTTACAATAAGCACAATGGCCTCAATCAACCTAATCAAATGAACACTAAAAGCAATGAAGCTTAAATGAATCAAATTGGTCTTAATAGAAGTGTGTTCAGACTTCAATGGAGATTGCTCTTAATCAGTGTTTACAATTGGCCAGTAAAACTGCAATATTATACACAATTATAGAGAAACACATTCCTTTATACATGTGAGATAACCAGCAAGATATTTAAAGGACCTGATCTTCCTAAAACATAGAATAGTATTTATTTGTTTGTCAAACATGTACAAGATAACAAGTATAGGTATAAACATAAACATGAACAAAGGAAGTAAATACAGATAAATGGGGACAATAAGACAGGGATGGTAGGCACGCTGGTGTGCTTATGCACGCCCCCCTTAAGAGTGGGGTGAGGTCCACAACAGACAGTTTGAGGTTGAAGCTGTAACAATGGAGTCGAGTAGGGTGTTCGAGGCATTGACCATTCTGTTGCTGAAGTCGTATTTTCTGAAATCAAGTTTGGAGCAGTTTATCTTGACTGTGCATCAGTTGTTTGCCCATGTATTACTGTGATTGAAGCTGAAGAAGTCATTGATGGGCAAGTTAGCAGACAATTTTGGGAACTATGCTTAGATTGGACTGCAGGTGGTGCAGTTCCAGATTGTCCAAGCCCAAAATTTCAAGCCTGGAGACACAGGAAATACTATTGTGAGTAGAGGAGTACTCTTCTTGAGAAATACCTCTGAATCCGCTCAATCGTGTTAATGTCCGATATACAGTGTGTGTTCCAGGCAGAGGAGCTGTATTCAAGAATTGGTCTGGCAAAGGTTTTGTATGCCCTAGTTAGTAATTCAATGTTACTGGAGAAGAAGCTTTGCAAAATAAGGTTAACAAATCTTAATGCCTTTTTGGCAATGCTGTTACAGTGAGTTTTGGGGCTTAGATAGTTTGAGAGGAGTACTCCTAGGTCTTTGACAGAGTGATGGTTTTCTACGAGATCATTTCCATCCAACTTGTATTTGGTGTTCTGATTTTTATTGCCAATTTGTGGAACAGAGTACTTATTAGTTGAAATTTGGAGTTGCCAATCACGCGACCATACTGACACATAGCCAAGGTCGCTTTGTAGGGCAGCAGTATTGTCAGTGGTGTTCAATAATTTTATGTCATCGGCAAAGAGGACGCAGCTGCTTTTAATATGATCGCATAGGTTGTTGATGTAAAGCAGAAAGAGTGTGGGTACTAAAATGCTGTCTTGGGGGACATCACTGTTAACTGGTGCCGGATTTGATAGGGCCCTATTTTGACTATTTGCTGCCTGTTTGACAGGAACAAAGCCATCCATTTGTGCAGGGATCTGGAGATGTCCTAAGAACTTAATTTCAACAGTAGTTTGTCATGCACCACTGAATCAAAGGCTTTGCCGAAGTGTATGTAAATTGCATCTATTGCTTTACCTTGGTCAAGATGTGTGGTCCAAATGTTTCTGCAGTGTAGGAGTTGCAGATTACAGGACAATTTTTTCCTGAAACCAAACTGCTTGCTAGAAAGCAGGTTGTCTGTTTCTAAGTGGAGGGTAATGGATTGGTTAATAATTGACTCCATGACTTTACAGGTGATGCAACATAGTAAGATTGGTCTGTAATTTTCTACTAGACTAGGATCTCCCTTTTTAAAAATAGGTATGACTGTGGCTAATGCCTTAGTCTGGTCCTGTGCACTCCCGTCTGCATGCACTCGCTGTAGCACTCTTCTTCCAAAGGCCGCCTCAGCTGAGGCGTATGTGTCCAGTCTGTAGTGCTTTACGAATGGAGGACCATGTAGATGTCCTCAAGTGAGGTATGCATCACCCAGGCAGCTGTGGTAGCTGCGCTTCTGGTCAAGTGAGCTGTTACTCATCTGGGTGTTGGAAGAGCCTGGGTCTCGTAGGCCTTGGCTATACAAGCCCATTGAAGATGGCTGAAACGAGAAGAACAGGACCTTGGTTTTATGATACGTTGATGTACGTTTGATGTACCTGTAAAGAGCCCTCCAAACATCCAATTTGTGCCATCTGTGCTCTCTGTCATGTGAAGGAGCAGGGCAAAAGTCGGGAAGAACGACTTCCTGAGCCCTGTGGAAACGAGAGTTTACCTTTGGGATGGAGGAGGGGTTGAGGCGCAGGACAAGTTGTTGTGGAATGTACAGAATCTTCCTGATGAAAAGAGCTGCCAATTCTGATATGCGCTGGGCTGATGTGATGGCCACTAAGAAGGCGAATTTGAGCGTTAAGAACTGCAGGCTTACAGATTGAAGAGGTTCAAACGGGTCCTGAGTAAGGGCTTGTAATGCTGTCAACAGGTTTCAAGAAGGATATCTGTGGACTGTGGGAAGTTTAAGATTGATAGCTCTTTTGAGGAAGGAGCGGATGACCAGATGATGAGCTAAGGAATTCCTCTTCCTGTAGTGCAACACGGTGGATAGGGCTGCTACCTGTCTGCGTAGCATACTAGGAGAGAACCCTTTGTCGAGTCCTGTTGTAGAAATTCCAGGATCAGTGGCACTGAGGCCACGGTCGGGTCTGTGCCCTTCTTGGTGCACCACTAATGGAACGCTTTCCAGGTAGCATTGTATATTCTGTTTGTAGAAGGCCTCCTGGAGGCTTGTATGGTTTTGATGACATTTCTGGAAAAGTTATCCCTCCTCATGATCCTCCTCTCAAGTGCCAGGCGGTCAATTGAAGCCATTGAGGCTCTGGGTGTTCCAAGACCCCCTGACTGAGAGATATCCTGCCCTGAGGGATCCTCCAAGGATGGGACACTGACAGGCTCACTAGATCCACATACCACGACCGTCTGGGTCAGTGGGGAGTGATGAGGATGATTTCTGCCTGTTCTAGAAGTACTTTCCTTATCACCCCCGGTATGAGGAGGAGGAAATGGGTAAAGGAGACCCTTGGGCCAGCGGCTGAAAAGGGCATTTACCCCTTCCGCAGCCTACGACGGGAATCTGGAGTAGAATCAGGAAAGTTGGGTGTTCGTTGGAATGGCAAAGAGGTCGAGTATTGGCCTCCCGAATTTCTGAGCTATGTCCTGGAACAGATCTGGATGAAGATGTCACTCGGAGTTGTCCCCTCTGGTCCTACTTAGGTAATCTGCCTGGACATTAGTTATCCCTGATATGTGCAAAGGCCACTTTCCATTTGGTTTTAGCATCTGCTTGCCACTGTCGTAGCCAAAGCAGATGATGATAAGTGAGGCCAGGGCCCTGGAGGAGAATCGTGCTGCATGCAGGGAGGAGTCAGCCATAAATTCAGCAGCCACCACCAGTTTGTTGACATCCTGATGTTGGGAGTGTGACTCGAAGCTCATGATTTAATTGGAGTAACTGCCGGAATCCTGACAGATGCATTCTGATTTCCTCAGGGGGAATCTTAGCCTGTAATTGGCGAAGCGAGAGAAGGGATATCTTAGTGAAAAAGGAGGTGGCCGCAGCTGCTTTAACTGCCTGGTGTGTTCTGCAGAAATTTTGTTCCGCCTTTTTGTCCTCTGTCTTAAGGGTCTCTGCTATGTCACCTGATATTGCAGAGGGAGAGACTAAGGATGCCACAGGTTCATCCAGAGGGAGAAGTTGAAGTGACTCGAAGAGGAGCCATATTGGAAAAAAAAATTATTATTGCCTCCTGGAGTGGGTAAGGATCCAGATTCCAGGCTGTGTCCATTGTCTCTGAACTACGTCCAAAAATAACTTGGGACAAGGATTGTAGGTTCAGAAAAGACCCTGCTGTTGGGTCCCTGAGTATCAGGTGAAGCAGTTGGTATAGATGTCCCCCTCTCCCTTAGGTGGCCTCCAAGGCTCTCAAAAACTTTCCGCAATAAGGGATCCTGGGATCCTGAGCGATGGTGGGGCCGGAGAAGCCGGAGAAACTAGAGAAAGCGTGGGAAACCCGGGGTCACTAAATTTTTAATAGGGTTTTTTAAGGGGTTGGAAGGATCCAGGGTGGGTATGGGAGACAGCCCACATGGAGTTGGGGGCAGCCGGGCCGGGCCGCGCGCCTGGGAGGCCTCGGGGGTCTCCGTATTGGGGTGGCAGCCGGGGGGTGGGCAGCCGGGGGCCAATTTTATTAGCACGGTGACTGGGAGAGGTAGATATGCTGGGGGTAGAGGGCCGTATCCGGTAAGGGGATCGCACTCCCGATGTTTGCAAGCGGTAGCGCGCTCCGACCCTCCATACCCATCCTGCAGCCCTGGTTGTCCGGAACCTCAGGCCCTGAATACCCGGCTGTTGTTGTGCAATGCCAGGTCCGTGGTTAACAAGGCTCCCCTGATCTATGATTTGGTTCAGGACGAGGCCGCGGACCTGGTAGGTGTCACCGAAACCTGGTTGGGCCCAGAGGGCGGTGTCCCTCTGGTTGAGATGTGCCCACCAGGTTTCCTTGCATTTCACCAGCCTAGGGCTCAGGGAAGGGGTGGTGGGGTGGCGGTGCTTATAAAGGAAGTCCTTTGTCCTAGGGAGGCCACTGTCCCTCAGACGGCTGGCTGTGAATCTCTTTTTGTGAAGTGGGGGCAGGGGGTCCAGATGGGTCTTTTGATGGCGTACCTGGCTCCCTGCCACGTCTCATCGGCCCTGCCCGGACTCCTTGAGGTGATAGCCGGGCTGGCGGTTGAGACCCCCAGGCTCTTGGTCATGGGGGATTTCAACCTGCCATCGTCCGGTGAAATCTCGGGGTTGGTCCGGGAGTTCTTGGCTTCCATGACGGCCATGGACCTGATCCAGTTAGTTTCTGCTCCCACTCACATTGGAGGACACATCCTAGACCTAATTTTTTTCTCTGGGCAGTGGTTGAATGACTGTAATTTCGGGGATCCAGTCATCACACCCTTGTCATGGACAGATCATTCCCTCCTTAGGCTGGACTTCTGTTCCGCCACCCCCCACCGCAGGGAGGCGGAGCCACATAGATTGTTCCGCCCCAGGCGCCTGATGGACCCGGAGCGGTTCCAGAGGGAGCTTGGGCCATTTCCTGAGTCTCTGGCTCACAGCTCGCCTGGAGACCTGGTGGCCACCTGGGATGGGTTGGCCGCCGGGGCTCTAGATCGAGTTGTGCCTCTGCGACCTCTGACCCGGCACAGATCCCATTTGGCTCCGTGGTATACGGAGGAGCTACGGGAGATGAAGTGCCGGAAAAGACGTCTAGAGGGCATTTGGAGGGCGAGCCGTTCTGAGTCTGACCGGACACAGGTGAGATCTCATATTAAGACTTACCTTGTGGCGACAGGGGCAGCGAAACCTTCGTATTTCTCCGCCCTTAATGCGTCGGCAGGAAATCGGCCTGCCGCCCTGTTTAGAGTGACCCGCTCTCTACTTGAACCACGAGCGCAGGATGACCTCTTGCAGGGTAGGGCGGAGAAGTTTTCTCGATTTCTGCATGACAAAATCGCTCAGATTCGGGAGGGGCTCGACTCCAATTGGATGGTCCCGGGGGAGATATCCGGGGCAGGTCTTGTGAATGTTATCTGGGGGGAGTTCGATCCTGTGACCGCCGAGGGTGTGGACAGGTTGCTGGGGGGGTCTGAATGCCACCACCTGTTTATTGGACCCGTGCCCTTCCTGGCTGGTTTCGGCCGCCAGGGAGACGACACGAGGCTGGCTCCAGGGGATTATCAACGCTTCTTTGAGAGAGGGGTCGCTTCCTACCGCCTTGAAGACGGCGGTGGTGCGGCCCCTCCTCAAGAAGCCTTCCCTGGATCCAGCTGTTTTAAACAACTATCGTCCAGTCTCCAACCTTCCCTTTGTGGCGAAGGTTGTTGAGAGTGTGGTGGCACGTCAGCTCCCTCAGTACCTGGAGGAAACGATTTACCTCGATCCATTCCAATCGGGCTTCAGGCCTGGGCATAGCACTGAGACGGCATTGGTCGCGTTGGTCGATGATCTCTGGAGGGCTTGTAACAGAGGATTCTCCTCTGTCCTGGTCCTATTAGACCTCTCGGCGGCTTTTGATACTATCGACCATAGTATCCTGTTGCGACGGTTGGAGGGGTTGGGGATTGGGGGAACCGTCCTTCGATGGTTCTCCTCCTTCCTCTCCGACCGTTCGCAATTTGTGTTGGCGGGAGGGGAGAGGTCCACCTCTAGGCCCGATTTGTGGGGTGCGTCAGGGGTCGGTCCTCTCCCCTCTCCTGTTCAACATTTATATGAAGCCGCTGGGTGAGATCATCCGTGGTCTTGGGGTGAGGTGTCATCTCTATGCAGATGACACCCAGCTGTACATCTCCACCCTGGACCACCCCAACGATGCTGTGGGGGCTATGTCTAGGTGCCTGGAGGCCGTGCGGGATTGGATGGGCGGGAACAGGCTTCGGCTCAACTCATCCAAGACCGAGTGGCTGTGGTTTCCGGCGCCCCGATATAGCCAGCTGACACCTTCGCTGGCTATTGGGGGGGAAATTTTGCCCCCCACAGAGAGGGCTCGCAACCTGGGAGTCCTCCTGGATGTACGGCTGTCGCTTGAACATCATGTCGCGGCCGTCTCCAGGGGGGCGTTTCATCAGATCCGTCGGATCTACCGGTTGCGGCCCTTTCTGGATCGGGACGCCCTGCGCACGGTCACTCAGGCCCTTGTCACCTCTCGCCTGGACTATTGTAATGCCCTCTACATGGGGCTCCCTGCGGGGAACACCCGGAGACTCCAGCTGGTGCAAAATGCAGCCGCGCGGGTGATCACGGGGGCGTCACGTAGCGCCCATGTGACGCCTCTCCTGCGCGGGCTGCATTGGTTGCCGGTGGCTCTCCGGGTTCGCTTTAAGGTTCTAGTTTTGACCTTTAGGGCGATCCATGGCATGGGACCAGGTTACCTGCAGGACCGCATTCTACCAGTGATCTTCAGCAGGCCGGTGCATTCACACAGGGAGGGTCTGCTCCGGGTGCCGTCGGCCGCTATGTGTCGTCTGGCGGCCCCGAGGAGTAGGGCCTTCTCTGTGGGGGCCCCTGCCCTCTGGAATACTCTGCCGCCGGAACTTCGTACCGGCACGGACCTGAGGGCCTTCAGGCGCGCGTTGAAGACCTGGCTCTTTGAGCAGGCCGGCCTGGGCTGAGATGGTTTTAATTGGTCTCCATATTATTATCCTCAATTTTAACCAGGGTTTTAAGGGGGGGGGGTTCTTATTAATCGGCCAGTATCTAATTTAATTCTTTTTAACTTTTGTATTGTTTTTGGGGTCTAGATTGGCTGTACACCGCCCTGAGTCCCTAGGGAGAAGGGCGGTATAGAAATTTTATTAATAAATAAATAAATAAATAGTGGGTGGAGGATCAATTTGGGCAGTGGTCCTAGCCTTGTGGAAAAGGGATTTAAACAGTCGCAGGCTAAACAGACCTGTGAACAGGGATGGATCAGGTGGCAGGTCCTCATCTGATAAGAACCCCTGCTTCCCTGAATGTCCTCCTCCCTCCCAGATGCCCTGCTTCTGATGGAGTGGGCTGGAGGAGCCTCCCTCTGGTGCCTGGAAAAACCCATGGAGGCCTGGTATTGCACTGGCTGAGGATCAGATCTTGGGGAAGGAGACTGGCTCATCCCCCTCAGGGAGGAGGCTATCCCATGAGAAATAACCTGAGCAATAAGGGCCTTAAGATCCTCTGATAATTCAGGGGCCACCCTATCTGCTGAGCGCATCGCTGCTGCAATTGGAAGAAAAGAAGCCTCAGGTGTTCCAGTCCTGTCTCTGATCTGCAAATCTGCAGGATGAGGAAGCATGCAATCAAAAGGAAATCTTTGAGTTTAGATTTCCTCAGCAGGAGGGATAAATTTCTGCTCCCTATCTCCCTCTGGTGACCCAGGAACTGCAGGCAATTCCTGTGCTAAAGGCTGCTAGGGGAGGGAGCTAACAGGCCCTGGCTGAGGGGAGGGATATACCTCTCCTGGTCAGCTTGCTTCTGAGCTCTGGAGAACTGCTTTTCCAATGCTCTTTGCCTCCTTTCTTCTGGTCTTGTGGGCTTTCTGGAATAAAGAGCCTTTGCCTTTATTTTGTTAGCAGCCTCCTTACTTGCAGATCTGACCTTCCTGGGACTTTGTTTGGATTGTTTTGCACTCATGGGTTCCATGCTGCCTTGGTCAGCCATGCTGCTAATGCCCAGATTGCAGGGAGGAAAGCTCTCTCAATCCTCCAATCCTGCTGCTCCAATGGGAATTCCAGGCCTGGAAGCCTTCCCTGGGCTGTGGTAGTGGTGGCCCTACCAGTCTTCTGGATAGCCTGCACATCTCGCCATGCGGCCAAAATGCCGCTGCCTGTCCCAAAAATCAGCTGGAGACCTTGAAAACGAAAGCAGCTGTTCTGGAGCTACCCGGTTAAACCTTGGAGCTCCACAACGCAGTGGGGGCAATCGCAGCTTCAGCGCCCCCCCCCCCCCCGGGTGGGGATCGTTTTGGATCTCCCCCTTGACTACCTGGGCTGTTAGGCCTTCAACTGGTAGTTCAGGGGAGCTGCAAAAAACAGAGCAGGCAGAAGTTCCAATTGCTGCCTGTTTACAATTATTTGGATATTTTGAGGGAGTTTTTGCAAACCTTTGGAAAAATCCATACTTTAAACTGCTGCTTTCTGCTGAAATTGTTGGAGCCAATCTTTGCCACGTATCTTTAGGGCAAAGACTGAGTTGTGACTGGGGCTAGGGGGCTTCCTGCCCCGACAGGGAAAGGTGTGGCAAAGATTGATGATTCAGTGTCTGGGCAGAAAGGCAGATTCAACCCATATGCGTGGATTATCCCAAAGGTATGCTGGAGAATGATACTTTGTTTCTTTGATTCAGTTTAAAACCACATTAAAATTTCTTTCCAGTATGTTTTATACATTTTAAGGCTTTTGCTACAACTGTTATCAATAAAGTTTTATCTCAAACGCAATAAATAGCAGCAGACTTTGGAGGGTGATTTCATTTCAGAATACATATTAAATATTTGTTATGCTTAAGACAACTAACATCTAAAGTAGTTCAACTCTTCCTCCTGATATCTTATTTTCTTTTCGTTTTTATTAAACATAAAAAATCAATATTTACATAGTGTATTATCTGGGTACAGTTGATTTTGAGAAATAGTAATAATAATAACAACAATATTCAAAACATTAATAATCACATAATAGTAATAGTATTTGCTTATCCATTTTATTTATTTATTATTTATTTATTTATTTATTATTTCAATTTATATACCGCCCTTCTCCCAAGGGACTCAGGGCGGTGCACAGCCCATCTAAAACCGTCTAAAACCCCACAAACAATACAAAAGTTAAAAAGATATTAAATTTAAGGTTGGCTGGTTAATAAAAGTAAAAAGCCCCTCCTTTTAGTAAATCTTTCTTATATAATCATTCTTTTTAACTTTTAAATTTCTAACTTCTGTTTTTGTTAGTTAGTCATTGATAAAACAAATTGCATGTTGAAAAGTATTGTTTCTTCTCCTTAATTTTAAGTACTAAATCTATCCAATTCTGCAAATTCTAATATTTTTTTATTAACACTTTCATCTGTAGGGATCTCTTTGTTTTTCCACTGTTGTACAAATACAATTCTGGCCACTGTTAACACATGTAAAATTAAGTATGTATTCCCTTTATTGTATTTTTCTGGTAAGACACCCAATAAAAATATTTCTGGTTTTAAATCTATGTTGTTTAACCATTTTTTCTAACCATGTATGTATTTTTCTCCAGTATTTTTTTGCCTTTGTGCATGTCCATCACATATAATAATATGATCCCGGTATCTGATTACAGCATTTAGCAGATATGTTCTTAAACATCTTTGCAAGTCTTGCTGGTGGAAAGTGCCATCTATAAAACATTTATATAGATTTTCCTTATATGAAGTTGACATTGTTAGTTTATAGTTCCTATCCCATAATTTCTGCCATTTATCTAATTCTACAATATAACCAAAATTTTAGCCCTTACTATCATTATTTCCTTTACTTGTTCTTCTTCCATTGTAATGCTCAGTAGATACAGATTTTTAAAATTAATTTTTCATCTGTCCCTATTAATATCTGATCTAGTTCTGTTAGTTCTTTATAGAAACCATACATATTAGCAACTTTCTCATGCCTTGATTGTATTTGCACATATGGCCACCACGCTAAGGTTAGTTTTAAGTTCCCCTTTTTCATTTAAAATGTCTTTATATCTTCTAATTTTTTCCATATTGACAACGTTTGGATATATCAGTGCCTCCATCGTGGAAAGCCAGACTGGTATTTTCATATAATGTTTTTCTTTATTTTTTGCCCATACTAAAAATAAAGCATTTCTAATATGTCTTTGAAAGTATATATGTATTTTGTTTTTCCCATACTATAAAAAGGCAAGCCACCCCAATTGCAAATCATGTCCTTCCAAAATTAATAATCTTGTCTATGTCTCAAATGTATCTATTATTTCACCCATGTAAGTATAGAGGCCTGGTAGTATAGCTCCCAGTGGGGCAACCCAACTCCCCTTTGTTTTTAGAAATATTTTTTCCCTTGTCAAATATATTTTGACATTATTTTATTTAACTCAAAATACTTTTTTCCAGCTTTATTGGAATTGTTTGGAACAAAAATACTAATCATGGCAAGATACCCTTATTTTCAATATACTGCAAGAACTGTCCCAAATCTTAAAGCATGCCATCTTTTCTGTATTCCCAAAATATAGTTCTAGAAATATTGTCATAATGTGGTCTTTTCTCTTATGTTTACAAGTTTTACATTACTTTTGAAAAAAATATAATGCAACACAATGTAAAAAGCAGATATACCAAATCTGTAGTTGATCAACCATGGAAAGTACCAAATAAATTGATCAGTGTTTCTCAACCTTGGCCACTTAAAGAAATGTACTGTAGACTTCAAGACCCAGAATTTCTAAGTCAGTTTGCAGAAGCTCCAATTTAGTATGGGAGTCTCAAGCTGAACTCCATACATTTTCAAGTTACTAAGGTTGGGAAACACTGATTTCATATTTTAATATGATATTATATATCTTGATCTTTCATCATATTCTATACATTTATATTAAGTCTGATTTTTTTCCCTTGGATTTAACATGAACACCAATAAAGGGTTGATCATAACAAAAATCGAAATTCGGCCGAGACCTCCCCATGGCAATATTCTTCACCCGTGGCTTCCGCCGCCGCCACCGCTGCAGCGAGTGTGTTTTGGTGGGCGTCAAGGCCCGGAAGCAAGACTGCGGTTCCCACCTGGCCATCAGCTGCAACAAACATTTTGCGGATGGCGGCGGGGCCTCAGGGCAGGGTTGAGACATTCACACAACCATACTCTGCCCTCGTTACCTCCGCCACCGCCACCGCCGCTACCGCAGCAACAGACATCTTGCGAACGCCGGCATGACCTTCCAATTTGGCCGGCACAGCCCCATGGCCGTGTTTTACATCCGGGGCCTCCATCACCGCCGCAACGAATACATCTCGATTGGCGGCAAGGCCCGCTGACAAGGCTACGACCCCTGTTTGACAATTGGCCGTCCCCATGGTCACACCCGCTACCACCGCTGCTGTCAAAATGGTCTCCTTATATGCGGCGACGAGGCCCGGGAACAGGGCCGGGACTCCCACACAACCGTGTTCTGTCCCCGTGGCCTCCGCCTCCACCACTGCCACCACCGCTATTACGTCAATCACCTTATGGATGGCGACAAGGCCTGGGGATGAACCAGAGGCCACCACACAGCCACTTTATGCCTTCATGGCCTCTGCCACCACCACCACTGCAGCGACTATGTCTTGGTCGACAGCGAGACCCGGAGTCAAGACCGCAGCTCCTGATCAATCATCAACCGCCACCCCAGAGACCTTACAGACAACGACAAGGCCTAGGGAATGAGCCAGGACCATCTCACGACCACTCTCCATCCTCTTGTCCTCCGCCGCCATCGCAGTTGCGGCAGTTACTCATCGACCAGCGGCGAGACCCGAGATCCAGAACTATATCACCACCTTGCTCACATCCTGTCTGGAGATCTAAACCTAAACTGTGGCCATTATTCGTTCCTCCTCCAACCCCTTTCAAGATCTTAGGACCATCATTTGACCCGCCTACTCCATCACAAACTCAGTCATATCCCCCATATATTATCATATTCTTCAACTGAACTGCGGGCCTTGAGATATATTCCCCTATCTCAAACCTGGCCCCCTTGTCTCTCCAAATCCCATCTCAAGGACGGATCCTGGGATCCAGAGAGATGGTGGAGTCGTCGTCGGAAGCATGGGAGGGAGGCTTTCTTAAAATTTCTAATCAAATTCCTTAACAAATTGGGGGACAACCCACCTGGGGCTCCGACCTGTTCACAGTTAGAGCGCAGCCGGAATGGTCAGGATTCCGACATGGCTCAATTGAGGATGGGGGGTTATCCAGAAGAGGGTGTCATCAAATCCATTAAAACGGTGAGCGGGAGAGGCAGATTTGGCGTCTATAAGGGGCCACATTCTGTTTCGGGAGCGCGTCTCCGCTCTCTATCTGCTGTGACGCGCTCCGACCCCATTATCACTTCCCGTTCTCCAGGTGGTCTGAGTGTTCGGACCCTGGGCCTTCGACTGATGTTGTGTAATGCCAGGTCCGTCATGAACAAAGCCCCTCTCATTCATGACTTGATCTTAGAGGGGGGGGCGGACCTGGTGGGTATCACCGAGACCTGGCTGGGCCCAGAGGGGGGGTGTCCCTCTGGTCGATATGTGCCCAGCCGGGTTTCGGGCTTTTCATCAGCCGAGGACCCAGGGAAGGAGTGGAGGTGTTGCGTTAGTTATCAAGGAAGATCTTTGTCCGAGGGAGTCCACTGTTTCTCAGACGTCTGGATGTGAATCTCTTTTCGTGAAGTTTGGTTCCAAGGCTCAGAAGGGCTTGTTGATCGCTTACCTGGCTCCCTGCTATGCATCATCTGCCCTGCTTGAGCTTCTTGAGGTTATTGCTGGCATGGCGGTTGAGACCCCTAGGCTTATGGTCATGGGTGATTTCAACCTTCCCTCTGCCGGCGGTACCTCGGGACCTGCTCAGGAGTTCATGGCTTCCATGACAGCCATGGGCCTAACCCAATTAATCCGGGACCCTACTCACATCGGAGGTCATACCCTAGACTTAGTTTTTGTCTCTGATCAGTGGCAGAGTGATCTGGGTGTAGGGAATATAGTCATAGAACCCCTGTCATGGTCAGACCACTCACTCCTAAAGCTTGACTTCCGTTCCACACCTCTTGACCGCAGGGAGGCGGGGCCATTAAAATGGTACCGCCCCAGGCGCCTGATGGACCCTGAAAGGTTTCTGATGGAGCTTGGGCCACTCCCCGAAACTCACACACACAACTTGGTCGAGGACTTGGTTGCCGCCTGGAATTTGGCGGCTGCTAAAGCACTTGATCGGGTTGTGCCCTTGCGGCCTCTGACCCGGCGCCGCTCCCAAATAGCTCATTGGTTCTCCGAGGAGCTGAGGGAGATGAAACGCCAGAAAAGACGCCTAGAGAGTAGTTGGAGATCCACCCGTTCTGATTCTGACCGAACACTACTACGTGCTTATATTAAGACGTATTTAGTGGCGATAAGGATGGCGAGGAGAACTTACCTCTCCACCCTTATTGCATCCGCAGAAAACCGCCCAGCTGCCTTGTTTAAGGTGACTCGCTCCCTATTAAAAGTGGAGTCACAGGATGACCCTTTGCAAGGTCGAGCTGAGGAATTTTCCATATTTCTCCAGGATAAAATCGTTCAGATTCGGAACGATTTGGACTCCGACTGGTCCTCTCCAGACGAGAGGGCGGGATCAGATATCGGTGAGGTCAACTGGGTTGAGTTCGACTCTGTTACCAAAGAACACGTTGACAGAATACTGGGGGGACTGAATGCTACTTGTTTATTAGACCCGTGTCCCTCCTGGCTGGTTCTAGCCACTCGGGAGGTAACACGAGGCTGGTTCCAAGGCATTATAAACGCTTCCTTGAGAGAGGGGTTTCAACCCACTGCTTTGAAAGAAGCGGTGGTTCGTCCCCTCCTCAAGAAACCGTCCTTGGACCCAGCATTACTATCCAATTATTGTCCTGTCTCCAACCTTCGCTTTGTAGCGAAGGTTATAGAGACCGTGGTGGCACGTCAGTTCCCGCAGTACCTGGATGAAGCGAATTATCTTGACCCCCTCCAATCGGGCTTCAGGCCCGGGCACAGCACTGAGACGGTGTTGGTCGCGTTGATGGATGATCTTTGGAGGGCACGGGACAGAGGCCATTCCTCTGTTCTGGTCCTCCTCGATTTATCGGCGGCTTTTGATACTGTCGACCACAGTATCCTGTTGCATCGGTTGGAGGGGCTAGGGATTGGAGGCACCATGCTTCAATGGTTCTCCTCCTTCCTCTCCGACCGTTCGCAATTTGTGTTGACAGGGGGACAGAGATCGACCCCGAGACCCCTACTCTGTGGGGTGCCTCAGGGGTCGGTGCTCTCTCCCCTGCTGTTCAACATTTATATGAAGCCGCTAGGTAATATCATCCGTGGCTTTGGAGTGGAATTCCACCAGTACGCTGATGATACTCAGCTGTACATCTCCACTCCAGACCACCCCAACGAAGCCGTCGAGGTGATGACCCGGTGCCTGGAGGCCGTACGAAATTGGATGGGTCAAAACAGACTCCGTCTCAACCCGACCAAAACCGAGTGGCTGTGGTTTCCTGCCCCCAGATTCAGTCAGCTTATTCCATCGCTGACCATAGGAGGAGAGACACTGTCCCCTGTGGAAAGGGCACGCAACTTGGGTGTACTCCTGGATGTGCGACTGTCTTTGGAAGACCATATTGCAGCCGCCACCAGGAGTGCTTTTTATCAGATTCGTCTGATCTACCAATTGCGACCCTTCCTGGATCTGGGCGCACTTCGCACAGTCACCTCTGCTCTCGTCATCTCCCGTTTGGACTACTGTAATGCTCTCTACATGGGGCTCCCCTTGAAGACTCTCCGTAGGCTACAGTTAGTTCAGAATGCCGCCGCGCGGATGATCATCGGCGCCCCTCGGGACGCCCACATAACACCTCTTCTTCTCCACTGGCTTCCTGTGGCCTTCCGGATTCGATTCAAGGTGGTACTAATAGTATTCAAAGTGCTCCATGGCTCGGGACCTGGATACTTACGGGACCGCCTTCTGCCACCAACAACCTCCCGCCGCCCAGTACGCTCCCACAGAGTCGCCATGCTCGGGGTCCTACCACTAAATCACTGCCGACTGGCAGCCCCGAGACTACGTGCTTTCTCTGTGGGAGCCCCATCCCTCTGGAATTGTCTCCTCTCGGAGACACGAGCCATGTCGGATATCCTCACCTTCCGGCGCGCAGTTAAGACCTTGTTGTTCAAGCAGGCCGGTCTAGCCAATTGAATCATTCGGGTTAAATTAAATTTTAGATAATCTTTTTGTTGGGTGTTGTTCTTATCCATTTTAGATTTTTATTTATTTCATCTCTGTTACCTGTACTGTTTTCGTTGTTGAATGTGCACCGCCCCGAGTCCCTTTTTGGGAGAGGGAGCGGTATAGAAGCATGAACAAATAAATAAATAAATAACGTTCAAACTGCCTCTTTGAACAGGATGTGATTCAGCAATGAATCATTCATCAATTTCAAGTTGGGCTATTTTTTAAACACTATTTTTAACAAATGTTTTCAAATGGTCAGTTTAGGGACAGAAAACTACTCACCTATTCATTTGTCCATTTTCTACTTCTGTAAAATCATTAGAATCATTGCTAATGTTGTCATCTTCAGGAACCTTCATATTTTGCATCTCAGTTAATTCTAGTGTTATTTTGAAAGGCATCTTAATTTAGAGAACTTATATTGGATTTTGGAGATAATAACCAGGTACACAATGCGTTTGAAAACCTGGAAAAAAAGAGTCATGGAAAAAAAACAATACCACTGGTAAGATCAGCAATTATCTCCCAAAGCACTATGCAATATTTTTCAATTGAAACAATTATTGTCTGAATTGACACACATTTAGCTCTGCTTTCAATAAATACATCAATCTGAGAACTTTGATAACAGCTTAAGATACAAGTTGATTTTTTTCCTTTGTATTTAGATGAAAGAGGAAAACTGAATAAAGGAGACATTTGAAATGTTTAGGTAATTGACAGAAATTAATAATCAAGAATCCTAAAATATTATCCAAAGTGTTATGGAAATATATCACAGGCAACACTTTCTGAAGTACTGGAAAAAAAACAAATCTGGTTATACCAACCAACTAGTAATTACTAGCACTTCTGAATTAAGTCTCCTATGACAGGGGTCATCAACCTTTTGGACCTCAGGGACCACCAAACTCATAATTTTAAATCCCGCGAATATGAATTTTGACTGACGGTGGCTTGCTGACATTTTCTGCAGAAATCAGCAAAGACCCTGGAAAAATCCCCAAAAAAGTCTGCAGAAAAATTCCCCACCTTGTTTTCCTACCGATCAATCATTCTTTATTTGGGATTGCAGAATACCGTCTCCAACTCCATTGTCAGGGGAGAGAGAGAAAGAGAGAGAGAGATTTTTGGTTTCATGCAAGGAAAGCAGCAGAAACTGCAGAAGTCTTTCTTTCTCTCCCCCAAACTCCACCAGAAATGAGTCTTTGCCGGCGCAGCCTCTTGCAAGATCCCAAAGACTCATTTCTGGCAGAGTTTGGGGGAGAGAAAGACTTTTGCTGCTTTCCTTGTGTGCAGCCAAAAGCAGAAGGAGAAAGAAGCAGCCCAGTGGCCAGGCGAAGGTGTGGGGCGAGTGGAACAAGTTTCCCCCCCTCCCCTCACTACCTCGTGTTGTTCGCAATGCAAGCGACACAAGCCTTGTATTCCCATGGGCCATGTAGCCTTCTGTTCCCATGCAGCCTGGATTAATTGCTTTGGGGGGATGCTTTGGGGGTGTCATTTCTCTGCGGACCATCAAAATTTTCTCATGGACCACCAGTGGTCCCCAGCCCACTGATTGGCGATCACTATCCTATGACATTTGAAAATGGGATTTTTTAAATTTTCTGTATAAAATATGCTAATCCTGAGCATATTTTACATGAGGGCCTCATTGCTAATCCTGAGATATTTTACATGAGGGCCTCAATACAACCATTTAGTCAGCAACCATTTGAAGTTATAACAGTGCTGAAAAAATAATTTCATGGCCCATTTACAATTTTTGCAGCATCCCAGTTATACGATTGCTATAGTCGACATAGTCACGTCTATATTTTGTTCAGTACCTGATCTGCATTTTTCTCTCCCCCACCCCCAAAGCAGATATTGGACAGATAGGGATTGCAAAAGAGTAAGCAATGCAATCACACCAGAAGCCCAGGGTAGGCAGCCATTATAGAAATAGCTTACTATACTCTCTTGAACTTTCTTCCTCTTCAATCTCTCTGCTTTGTGGGATAGAGAGAGGGAGAAAAACAAAGGTGATTTATGTAGAAAATCTTTCCTTTGTCTGACTCTTCAGTAGAGGGAAAGCAGAGCTGCTTAACTCATTCTTTACGTCAGTCTTCATGCAAAAAGAAACTATAGCCCAACCTACCAAAAACAGAACTGTAAAAGACAGACTAGAAATAAAAGTTAAAATGAGCAAAAAAATGATAAGAGAATATCTTTCTGATCTTGATAAATATAAAACACTGGGATTTGATGGATTACATCCCAGAATTCTAAAGAAGGTGGCAGATGTCATCTCAGAACCATTGTACAAATATCTTTCAAAAATCTTGGAGCACCAGAGAACTACCACATG
The DNA here is from genome assembly GCA_023653725.1 of Bungarus multicinctus. Taxonomy (NCBI): domain Eukaryota; kingdom Metazoa; phylum Chordata; class Lepidosauria; order Squamata; family Elapidae; genus Bungarus; species Bungarus multicinctus. The sequence goes on from CM042848.1 coordinate 31,741,062, forward strand.
ATCGAAAAGAGCTTTAGTGGTTCCTATCTCCAAAAACAGAGAAAAAGCAGACCCAGGAAACTACAGACCAATCAGCCTAACATCAATACCCAGGAAGATACAGAAAAAAATAATCAAGAAACAGATCTGCAAATACCTAGAAACGAGTAAAGTAATAACTAGAAGTCGGCATGTGTTTGTTAAAAACAGATCATGCCAAACCAATCTTATTTCATTCTTTGACATAGTGACTAAATTAATGTACCTGTGAAATACTGTGGACATAGTATATTTTTGATTTCAGCAAGGAATTCTATTAAGTAGACCATAACCTACTTCTTGGTAAGCTAGAAAAAAGTGGGATAGATAGCATCGCCATCATATGGATTTGTAAATGGCTGACAAAAAGTACTCAACGAGTAGTCCTTAACAGTACTACGTCTACATGGGGTACAAGGTTCTGTCTTAGGCTTAGTACTCTCCATAAACAACTTAGATGAGGGAATAGAAGGGGAACCTAGCAAATTTGCAGATAATACTAAGCTGGCAAGAATAGCCAACACTCTAGTTCAGTGGTTCCCAAAGTGGATGGTACCACTCCCGGGAGGGCGGTGGGATGCCTTAGGGGGGCGTTAAGAGGGAAGGGGGGCAGCAGGGGATGCTAAGAGGCAAGGGGCTTATTCGAGGCGCCGGCCCTGTAGGTTCACTCATTGACTGTAGCACTGCTGTGGAGCCGGTGCCTCCTATGCGGAAGCAGTGACACGTTATGTGCCGCCACGGAAGCGTTTGATGCGCCACCCCTCTGCTGCCTTTTAGCGCCCCTCTGCTGGCCCCCTTGGGGACGTTAAGAGGTGGCAGGGGGGCATTCGAGGCACCCGTTCCGGAGCATTGCTACTCAATGGGTGAGCCTGCAGGGCCGGCCGGCACCTCGAACGCCCCCTGCCGCCTCTGTCGGACCCCTTGGGGATGCTAAGAAGCGGCAGGGGGGTGTTCAAGGCGCTGGCCGGCCCTGCAGGCTCACCCACTGACTGTAGTAACACTCCAGAACCAGTGCCTCGAATGCGCAGCACGTTGGGAAAAGCCGCCACCACCGCTTTCCCAAGATGCCGCCGCTGTCGTATTCTGTCTGTCTGTCTGTCCATCTGTCCAAAAGGTCTATCTGTTTGCCTGCCTGCCTGCCTGTCTCTCCATCCATCCATGTTCAAAGCGCCGGCCCCGCAGGCACATTGGGAAAATAGAGCAAAGCCAGTCTGAGAGGGAGGGAGGGAAGGAGGGAGAGAGAAAGAGAGAGCGACCTGATGCATCATATTGAATGTGGCCTAGTTTAGACTGAGGCTCTTTTCCACATTCAAACATCTTTGCCAGCATGTTGAAACATCTTTGGCTTCTGTTAAAAGTTTTGTGGATGAAACATGGTCAAGACTACCAGGAAGCTCCCACATTTTGTTAAGGCTTTAAACAAGATCCATTGGACCAGATCTCCTCACTAAAAAATTACTTTTCCCCAATGTATTACAGTGCCAATTCTGAAGAAGGCAAAACCAAAATGTACTGGTAAATTACAAGGAGAACACACACACACACACACACACACTCCCTTCGTGATTGGACTAGAATAGATATCTCATTATCTTTCTCCTCCCTCTCTCCCTCCTTTTTTCTTGCTAAAATATATGAATAGTTGTTACAGGAACTGGGCATGGCTAGTCTAGTGAAGAGAAGGACCAGGGGAGACAAGATAGCAGTATTCCAACATTTGAAGGGCTGCCACAGAGAGGAAGGGTCAAGCTATTTTCCAAAGCACCTGAAGGGCAAACAAGGAATAATGGATGGAAATTGATCAAGAAGAGATTCAACCTAGAAATAAGGAAAAAAATTCTGACAGTGAGAACAATCAACCAATAGAACAGCTTGCCTTCAGAAGCTGTGGGAGCTACAACATTGGAAGTTTCAAAGAAGAGACTGGACTGCTATCAATCAGAAATGGTGTAGGGTATCCTGCTTGGGTAGGTGGGGAGTTGGATTAGATGACATACAAAGTCTCTTCCTACTCGGTTATTCTGTCCTACTGCCAGTGTATTCATTGTGATGTGTAGAAGAGCAAACAGCTTATTGAAATTCCTCTTCAGCATCTCTGCTCATTCATTATACATAACTAGCCGATAACCCGCCGTTGCCCCGGTATTTATTTATCCCAATCCTGCATTAGACAGGAAAATCCTCTAGTTGGGACTCATGCTATTGTACTGTCTGTCATGCAATTCTCCTATTCCTCCATAAGAGGGAGCCCTGTGAAGCTGTTACCATGGCAGAAGCCATTTAAGACACACACACACACACACACATACACACACATCCCGAGAGGTGTTAGGGATGTCTTACCCCCACAGTATTTGTTTCCAGAGCAGGGAGTTGCCAACCTTTTGGACCTCAGGGACCACCAAATTCATAATTTTAAATCCCACGGACCACTAATATGAATTTTGACTGAGAGACAGAGAGAGAGAGAGAGAGAGGGAGGGAGGGAGAGAGGGAGGGAGAGGGAGACACTGCAAGGAAAGCAGCAGAAGTCTTTTTTTTTCTCTCCCAAACTCCACCAGAAATGAGTCATTGTGAGACTTGTCGCACTGATGCAGCCTCTTGAAGCAGGATGCCTTGAAGGATCCCAAAGATTCATTTCTGGTGGAGTTTGGGGGAGAGAAAGAAAGACCATGTGGCCTTGTGTTCCCACGCAGCCTGGATTAATTGCTTTGGAGGGTGCTTTGGGAATGATGTTTATCTGCGGATCACCAAAATCTTCTCGCAGATCAACCGTGGTCCCTAGCCCACTGGTTAGGAACCACTGTTGCCTTCCAAAGGGTAAGTCATCTGTGCACCAAGTTTGGTTGAAATTGCTTGAGGCGTTTCAGCATAAATAAATGTAAAATATATATATTTTTAAAAAATAAGATAAGAAAACGATAGAAGAAAGACAAACAGAAAGAAGATAGACGATTCAGTAAAAATGGTATGTATATACATGTCTATGTATACATACATATACATGTGTGCGCGCGCACACACTGAATTACATATAATGAAAGAGAAGAAATATTTTGGCAAGGTTGCAGAATGGAGGAGTCTGGGAACACTGTGAATTGTTATGTTCTTCTCTGTACTTAAATAAATGCCTTTGTTCTTTTAGTGGATTAGAGAACTGAGAGCACAGGAGGATCCTCTACAGGGACGGGTTGAGGATTTTTCAAATTTCCTGCTGGATAAAATCACTCAGATCCGGAGTGGACTGGATTCTGACTGGGCAACTCTGAACGGGGGATCGGGAGCGGAATTGGGGAAGGTCATCTGGGAAGAGTTTGACCCTGTGACCCCCGAGGACGTGGACAGGATTCTGGGCAAGCTCAATGCTACCACTTGTTTACTGGATCCTCCTGGCTGATATTAGCCACTCGAGAGGTGACACAAGGTTGGTTCCAGGCTATCATCAATGCTTCCTTGAATGAAGGATTTCTGCCTACTGCCTTGAAAGAGGTGATGGTAAGACTCCTCCTCAAGAAACCGTCTCTGGACCCAAATTTGTTATCTAACTATCGTCCAGTCTCCAATCTTCGCTTTGTAGCCAAGGTTGTTGAGACTGTGGTAGCACGACAGCTTCCCCAGCACCTGGATGAAGATGTCTATTTAGATCCACGCCAATCAGGCTTCAGGCCCGGATACAGCACGGAGACGACATTGGTCGTGTTGGTAGATGATCTCTGGAGGGCCCGTGACAGAGGTCTTTCCTCTGTCCTGGTCCTGTTAGATCTCTCAGCGGCTTTCGATAACTGTTGACCACAATATCTTATTGCATCGTCTGGAGGGACTAGGAGTGGGGGGCACTGTTTTGCAGTGGTTTTCCTCCTTCCTCTCCAACCGTTCGCAATTTGTGTTGACAGGGGGGCAGAGATCGACCTCAAGGCCCCTGATCTGTGGGGTCCCTCAGGGGTCGGTGCTCTCATCTCTACTGTTCAACATTTATATGAAGCCACTGGGTGAGATCATCCGTGGCTTTGGGATAGAGTTCCATCAGTACGCTGATGATACTCAACTGTACATTTCTACCCCAGGCCACCCCAATGAAGCCGTCGAAGTGATGACCCGGTGCCTGGAGGCTGTGCGAGGCTGGATGGGACGAAACAGGCTTCAACTCAACACGGCCAAAACCAAATGGCTGTGCTTTCTGGCACCCCGATACAGCCAGCTAGTTCCATCATTAGCTGTGGGGGGGGGGGAACCTCTTATCCCCACTGACAAGGCACGCAATCTGGGTGTCCTCCTGGACGTACGGCTGTCGTTAGAAGAACATATTGCGGCTGTCACCAGGGGGGCTTTCTACTAGGTCCGTAGGATCTACCAGTTGTGACCCTTTCTGGATCGGGATGAGCTTCACACAGTCACATCCGCCCTCATTATCTCCCGCCTAGACTATGCCAATGCTCTCTACATGGGGCTGCCCTTGAAGAGCACCCGGAGGCTCCAGCTGGTACAAAATGCGGCCGCGCGGGTGGTTTTGGGGGCTTCTCGGGGCTCTCATATTACACCACTCTTGCACAAGCTGCATTGGCTCCCGGTGATCTTTCGGGTGCGTTTCAAGGTATTAGTTACCATCTTTAAAGCACTCCATGGTTTGGGACCTGGGTATTTGCGGGACCACCTACTGCCACCATCAATCTCCCGTCGGCCAGTATGCTCCCATAGAGTGGGCCTCCTTGGGATTTCGCCGGCTGGATGGCTGGCGACTCCGAGGGTGCGGGCGTTCTCTTTGGTGGCGCCCTCCCTCTGGAACAAATTGCCCCCGGAGATGAGGCTCATCCTTGACCTTTTGACCTTCCGGCATGCGTTGAAAACTCACCTATTCCATCAAACTGGTCTGGCCTAGGGTTTTTCATTTACTTTAAATTCGGTCAAAATTGCTCTTAGTCCTCACTTTTAAATCCTTGCCTCATCCCGTTTATTTAACAACCAAATTTTATTCTTTAATTATTCCAATTATTGTATCTTCAACATATTTCTAATATCTGTACACTGTCCTGAGTCTCCCAAGAAGAGGGGGTGGTATATAAATCTTGAAAATAAATAAAAAATAAATAAAATATCTTAGTTCAGCTCCAGGAAGTTATGAGAAAAAATTACTTATTTTATTAAAGTTGTTACAACCTTTTGACATTGTGGTGATAGATTTCCAGTCAAGATCAATTTTCAATGTCAGAAAGCAATGGAGATACGTGACTAAGAAATTTAACAAAATGTAGGTCCTACTCTTGCTATCCTATATACTGCATCATTACATTATATTTCAGAGTAAACACTGTATGAGTAAATGATTGGCCTGTATTTGTCAACAGCAGAAAAGTTGGGCCTCAAAGCAGAAAAGACTGGCAGATAGGAAGGACAAGCATTAAATTTCTATCTCCAATGTGTAGAAAGTTAGCACCCAACCCTCTCCTACAATATAATAAAAGATAATATTTTAGGAAATATTAAAATAAAATATTAAAATATCAAAAAAGCAGAATGAGAAATTGAGAAACATTCTCTTGGAGACAGAAATTCAGAGCCTCAGTTCCCTGCCCTTGAAGAGCACCCGGAGGCTGGGCAGCTTTAGAAATGAAAATTTGGTAATCCATTAACTGCCTGCAGCAAAGTCTGGCTTTGAACAAAGGCAGGGCAAAGCCATTCAGCCACAATAGGAATTACTCAACAAGCCCCTTCATTGCATCATCCAGCAAACTTCAACCAAGCCTGGGGCTCAGACAGCCTACAGTGTTAGCTGTGACCCCTACAACAACCAATAGAATTCATATTCTTGCACTTGAACTTCCTGTTCCTATGCAAGAAGCCCAAGAGAAGGTATAAATACTTCTCTCTCAACTCCATGTGGTCAGCTGCACCAGAACCATGTGCTTGATGGTTCTGTTCCATTAAACCATCTTTCCAATCAGCCTCCATGTTTCCAGTGTCTTTCTCCCTGCTTGGAATTGAACCAGATGGATATTTCTTCCAACAAATGCAAATTTCCCATTTTCCCATACTTTCCCCTGAAATCGTTTACCCAGATAAAGTGGACTGGTATAATTAATATACCTTACGAGGTGGGAATGGAACCTGAGACAATGACACCTTAAATATTATTGAACTCTGAATCTGATCTGAAGCTATGTTTTCACTTAAAAATAGGTAACTATGAGGATTCCCATGTTACAATATAATAAAAGGTAAAGTCTTCTGTAAATTTGAATTTGATTCTTAATGCCTACATATCCATATTACTTTACTGGCAACTTTAAAGTATGAAAGTGGTTTCTCACTGCCTTCTAAGTATCCCCCCCCTCCCCCCCCCCCCTTCTTAGTCTTATCTTCAAATCAAACATTTCCTGGAACTAGTCCAGATCTGCCTCTGGCTTGTTTTAAAAAATCAACCAGGTGCCCACACTTGCCAAGACAATTAGAAAATTGAACAAGTTCCTTATGGCATTACCACAAGCAAATGAAAATGCCTTAACTAATTATGATCAATCAAGGTTGGCTGAATGTCCCCGTCTTCATCCACACATGCACAGCATGTACATTAAAAATAACTTCAACAAGCAAACTTGTTGAGGCTCAAAATATTCCTGTACTTCAAAAATACTTTATCAAAAAACAAAATGTAATTACCATCCACAAAGATAATTTACATTTCAGTCCAATTAGATGCAATGGCAAAACAAAATAAAGAGTAAGCAGAAACATGAAAAAGTAGAAATAACACAAAATGGAACAGAGGAAAATCTAATAATATCTGTCCTGATTAAATGGTCTATATATACATTTGATATATAGGTCATGATGATTGTACTATTAATAATTTTCATGTGAAATTTCCCCTTTTCTCATAATCTGTTAGCAATAAATGAAACCAACATGTTCTAATTCTGCTGTAAGAAGTTAGCACCCACCCTTCTCTTAGAAAAATAAAATATCTTAGGAAATATTTAAAAAGCAGAATATTTCCCCTAAAAGGGAAGTTGAAACTCAGATAGGCAGAAGCTCACCCCCCACCTTTGTTAATGGGTGGGCCATTAAGGCCTGGACCAGAGTATTCTGCATAACAAAGCCCTCTACCTATCTCACCACATGGCCTGGGAAGATTGCATCAGCCAGCACTCAAGTGAAGCCATGTGGTCCAGACAAAGGCAACAGTTAGCTAAGACCCCGCCCCTGGGAGTCTGACAGCCAATGGGATACATTTCTTACACAGGAACAGGAAATACTAAGGTGGGGCCCAACAGAGGGTATAAAACTAAGGGTCTCTCAGCATCTTGCACTTTCCTTTCCTTCACCCAATATCTTGAAGCATATGATCACCCTTTTCACTTTGGAGGTCCAAGCCATTGTCCACCATTAAACCATTTTTCCAAGCAGTCACCATGTTTCCAGTGTCTTTCTTCCCCACTTGGAACTGAACCCAGAAGGATATTTCTTCCAACAATTTTATACCCCACCTTAGTGTTTCCTGTTCCTGTGTAAGAAATGTATCCCACTGGCTGCCAGACTCCCAGGGGCAGGGGTCTTAGCTAACTTTGTAGGCTTTGTCTGGACCACCTGAGTGAAGCCACGTGGTCCATCTTCCAGGCCATGTGGTGAGATGGGTAGAGGTATTTGTTATGTAGAATACTGGCCCAGGCCTTAATGGCCCATCCATTAACAAAGGTGGGGAGTGAACTTCTGCCTCTCTGAGTTTCTATTTCCCTTTTAGGGGAGACATTCTGCCTTTTTAATATGTCCTAGGCTATTTCATTTTTCTAGGAGAGGGGTGGGTGCTAATTTCCTACACTGCTTTGCACACAAACGAAACAAATGTTCTGCAATACAGTGGTCTGTAAAACCGATGAAAAATAATAGATTCTTCCTGAAACAAATATAAGAAAAGATGCTAAGTCTCTTATGCATGCTGGGGCTAGGCCTGCATTCCTAGCATACCACAACTCCCTGTGAAATAAAGGAGAGAAGGAACCAGAAATAAATGTCAATTATTTCTATTAACCAATACCTAAATTGGAAAAAAACTTTACAGAATCTGTAAAGCATCAGTTATATTTCAATAGACAACAGACTTTAGCAGGACTTTAAAAGACATTGGGTTTAATGATTAAAAAAAAGCAATTCAGATTCAGCAGGACACACTTCCTTTCAACGTAAATGGATATGGCCAAGGTTAGAACGAAGCTTAAATGAATAAAGAAATTCACATTCAAAATGCACGCGGTTTTTAATCAATAAATTGTTTTTTTCTTTTAATTAAAGGCTGCACTAAGTTCATTAAAAAGCACCCAGAATACAGTAAAGCGCAATTTAAAAAGAGACAGTTCGCAGAGGTATTTTCAGGTAGAAATCTTTTGTAAAAAAGAGGACAAAAGAATTTCATCATCCACTCCCTCTTCCCGCCTCCAAACTCTGAAAGGCTGGGAGTTTCATTTATTTTTTAAGATATATTAAAAGCTCTGCACAGAAGCAACACTCGAGTTCTACCCTTAACTGTTCCTTTTAATTATCTGTCACGAATTTTTCTATAGAGTACCTTTTTCTCCAACGGAAATGAATCGTCAGTCACTCACAATACTGTTCCGCGCCTTTTTCTTTTAAATAATGGAGGAAGGTTGGGGGGGGATAAAAACGCCCGTCTAAAAGTCTAATGAAATCACTACCCTCAGTGCTCGGGGGAGAGGAGGCCAACTTGCGCATTAGGAACGTAAATATTCATCGCCCGCCACGCGGCTTTCTCCTCCAAGATTTCCCGGGGCAAGGCAGCAGCGCATCTCACGCCAGCTTTCCTTCTCTGACGCCTCCCTGATATGCGGTTGGAGAAAAACGGCCCGACACATAAGCCACCTTTCGAGCCATCTGCCCCGACAGGCCCCGGCTTTCCCGTATTTAGACTCGAGTCTAGACCGAGGTGGGGAAGAGGGCTTGTCTTGCCCACCCAACTTACCTGTAAAGGTGAGCGACGCCTTTTCTTTCTCCCTCAGCCAAGAATCCAAACCACGATGCCTCGGTTGAGCCTCCGCCTTGCGCTTTTTTCTTGCGGCTTCTGTAAGATACCTAGCTGGGGCGCCGGGAGATCCTGTTAGGCTGGGTTTTACAGGACGTGCTAAACCGGAACGTGTGTAAATATTTTCTCAGTCGTCACCACATGCGGATGTAAGGGTCCACGGCTACATTAAAATTTTCCAGGAAAAGCGTGGCAGAGCGCGGTATAAATGGGTGGATGAATGAACGATCAGCGGCAATTTCTTGCGGCGGCACAAGTGATCAGTCTCCTCCTCCCCTTCCTCGACGTCAACCTACGTAGGGGCTCAGCAGAACCAGTAAAGCGATTCACTGACATCTGAGCCTTCAAGCACCATTGCCAGCCGTTGCGGTGATATTCCGAATTTTTTATTTATTTTATTTTGTCAAGCGATTATTAGATAACAGATAAACATGGTTATGAATACATGAAATGGATGCGAATGAGAAAAAAAAAAACAATAGGACAGGGATGGCAGGCACGTTGGTGCACCTAAGGGACCTACAGACCTCTTAGGAAAGGGGTGAGGTCAATAGTAGACAGTTTAAGGTTAAAGTTTTTGGGGTTTGGGGAAGAAACCACAGAGTCATTCCAGACATTGACCACTCTTGCTAAAGTGTATTTCTTGCAATCAAGTTTGGTGTGGTTTATCTTGAGTTTGTATCTATTGTGTGCTCTTGTATCATTATGGTTGAAGCTGAAGTATTCATTGACAGGTAGGACATTGCACTATATAATTTTATGTACTATACTTAGATCGGACTGAGGGCGGCGTAGTTCTAACTTTTCTAGCTCTAGAATTTCAAGTCTGGTGGCATAAGGTATTCTATAACGAGTAGAGGAGTGGAGAATTCTTCTTGTGAAATATTTCTGGACTTTCTCAACTGTATTAATATCAGATACATAATGTGGGTTCCAGACTGATGAGCTGTATTCCAGTATTGGTCCAGCAAATGTTTTGTATGCTCTAGTTAGTAGTGTGATATTACCAGAGAAAAAGCTATGCAGGATTAAGTTAACAACTCTTAATGATTTTTTGGCTATGTAGTTACAATGGGCTCTAGCACTTAGATCATTAGAGATGAGTACTCCAAGGTCCTTGACACAGTTTGGATCATCAGCAAGGTCTTGACTGTTCAGCTTGTTTTTATTTTCTGATTTTTTTGTTAATATATAAGACAGCATTTATTTGTTGAGATTTGAAGTTGCCATTTGTTTGACCATTCTGATATTTTGTCGAGGTCTTTTTGAAGGGTAGCACTATTGTCAGTGGTGTTGAATAGTTTTACATCATCAGCGAAGAGAATGCGGTTGCTCTTAAAATGATCACAGAGGTCATTTATTTAGAGTATGAAGAGTATTGGTCCTAGAGCACTGCCTTGGGGGACACCACTGTTGACAGGTACAGAATTTGATAGGATGCTTCCAATTTTGACCATTTGTTGTCTGTTTGACAGGAATGCTTCTATCCAGTTATTCAGATGTCCAGAGATACCATAAGATTTTAGTTTTAGGAGTAGTTTGTCGTGTACCACTGAATCAAAGGCTTTACAGAAGTCTATATAAATTGTGTCTATTGCTTTGTCCTGATCGAGTTGTGTAGTCCATATGTTTTTGCAGTGTAAGAGTTGCAGTTTACAGGATAGTTTTTTTCTGAAACCAAATTATTTGTTAGAGAGTAGGTTGTTTGTCTCTAAGTGGAGGATAATGGATTGATTAATAATTGATTCCATGACTTTACAGGTGATGCAGCATAAAGAGATTGGTCTGTAATTTTCACCTAGGCTGAGGTCTCCCTTTATGAAGATGGGGATGACCATGGCTAGTGACCATAAGATTGGCAAGGAGCTGGTCCTGAAAGATTTTTCAAAGATTATGCTTAGAGGTTCGGCTATGGCAGTGGATAGCTTTTTTAAGAAGTAGGCACATATTCCATCCAGTCCAATAGATAGAGATGGTTTTAGATTGCATAGTGCTTTTTCAACATTGTCTTCTGTATAATCGATTTGTATTAGATCATTGTAGATATCTGTGGTTCGACTAGGAAATATTGGGCATGATCCATTGCTGTTTACAAATACTGAGCCAAAGAATGTGTTAAAGAGGTTGGCTTTAATGGTGTCATCGTTGCAGTCTTTACCATTAGTTCCTTTCAGGGGTGGGATGGATCTTGAGTCTTTTAGTTTGTTGTTTACAAAATTGTAGAAAGCGCGGGTGGAATTGGTGCGTAGAAGTTTTTCCTCTTGTTTAATGTGATAATTGGTGCATTCAGTCTTTATCTGGTGGCATAAATTTTTGTATCAGCTTTTGAAGTTGGCAACGTGACCAAATTTGTTTTTCCGCTAAAGGGATTTCTTTTTGGATTGAAGCTACCTTATTGTTATGGGAAATTTGTTTTTCCTGGTTTTGGGAGTTGTTATTGGTACATATAGTTTGATGACTCTTTTGACTTCAATAAAAATATGTTGTAATGGTCTTCAACATTATTGCATCCAGTGAATAGAATTTGCCAATCAAGAGATGAGAGATCGCTGTCTGTAAGATCACAGTTGCCCATTTTGAAGTTATAATTGGGGATCCTGTCGTTATGGTGATTTTTGTGAGGATGTATGTTGAGACAAAAGTCAATCATGCTGTGGTCACTGTTGGAAAAGCGTTCATTAATTTGTATTCCATAAATTGAATTCAAACTGTTGCAGAAGAGGAGATAGAGGCAGTTAAGTCTAGTGTTGTTGGTTGCTATTTGTTCCACTCCCAGATTTGTTATAGCATTGTAGAAGGTTGCATGTATGGGTTCAGTTGTACATTCATTTAGGGTCCAGTTAATACGAGGTAGATTGAAGTCACCAAGAAAGATAAAAGCGTGTAGGCAGGATGTTTCCCATGTTAGTAGTGAATTTAACTTATTTACATGTTCAATGTCATAATCAGGGGTTCTGTAACATAGTAAGTGATGGATTTCAAAGATCAGTCATTGTGCAGGGTGCCAAGATGTCTGACTGCCTGTGCAGTGTTTATTACATTTATAGGGTTTTTACAAGAAGACAAAGACAACATAGATACAGCATCTGGATTGGAGAATAGATCCCACATGGGTGAAACCTCCCAACCACATTGGTACAACCTCCCAACCAATCCTTAGAAATAGTAGTGATATTAGTAAAATGAGGTTACCTATAAGTCCAGAAAGTCTGGGACTTTCCACCTTCACCAAGATATAGGGAATGAGATCATGCCAGTAGCCAAGAGGCCTCTATAGGTCTAGGACGCTGTGGTGTGCCGCTAGCATCACATACAGGATCTTAATTGCTACTACAGTTCACTCTTTTTTATTTTGTTAGACAAAGGATAGTCATAAGAAGAGTTTAGTAAGGGATTTATAATAATCCGTAGAAGAACACACTTGCAGTTGTTTATGCAGGGCATATACCTGTCCCTCAGGCAATCTAGGAGAGGGTTTAGGATGAAAAGCTGTGATACAAATGTTGCAAAGAGAAGGGAGACATTGCACAAAGCAGCACTCACTAATTAAAGCACAAACAATGACTACATAACATACAAATTTTCCCATTAAGCGTGTGGGTAATGAAGCCCAAAAGCTTTCCCACCAAGAACCTAAATTATCAATTTTCAAATCTGAGGTCAAATTGTGTAAAATATTAAATTACATGCAACAGAATTAATATTAAGGTGAAAGCGAGCAACAATTGCTGGCACGCCCACTATAGACAAAGCTAGCACTACATATTCTACTTTATTAAGTAAAGTTGCTTCAAAGTCACAAGTGTATCTAGCGTGACCCCACATTGAGAATGATTCAAGTGATGAATTTGTTGTTTACAAAACAAAACAGAAATCAATCAGCTGAGGCAGCATTGCGCTTCAGCAGGAATATTATTAGCAGGAATATAATTAAAAGTTCCTTGACCACATGTAAAAAAACCGTCCTTGCAGTAGTCAAACATGGGCTAAGTGTAGTCAGACATGGGCAAAGTGAAAGAAAGTCTCTTCAAAAGCTGTGCAGTTCAAAGTAGATGAGCTAATGTGATGACAGTGAGGTTTTTTACTTGAAAATGTACAATTAACTACTTTTGCACAAGTTATATTTACAGGGACTGCTACCATTGAGGTGTATAAAGCAATTGCATAATAGGCAACAAATCCTGAAGTTTTGAATTGCTGCAGAAGGAGTGCAGACAGGAACTAAACATGTAGAAAGCAAATTTTCTATATCATAGGTTTCAGATAAGCAAAACACATCATTCTGTGGGATGTTAGCCAATTTCACCCATAAGTTTTACTTCATTCGTTCAAGTGACTGTTTGTGTGAAATGATAGCCACTGATGCCATAAATAACCAAGCATAAACAAATGAGCCCGGATTGGACACTATGCCATTTGTAAAGTCAAATTCCTGAGATTGGATCCAGGGATTGGTGTAGACAACCTTGGCTGGGCGGACACAACAAGCTGGAATTCACAAAGATCCTGTAGGAGCAAACACAACACAGCCTCACCCGCTCACTGCCATATAATTAACTTGAATAAAAACATTCAATTAATTTAAGATAAATAATACTTTTTAAACTTTTTTAGAGACCCTTTCCCTCCTTTTTTATTTATTTGTGGAGACAGGCCTTAAATGACCAATGAACATGGTCCATTATGGCTACATTCCAGGTTGTACAAAATTGCAAAAAAGCCAAATATCATGTTGTAAAAAGAGGGCTTGCCTAGTAGGTAACATCCATTTGCCAAAGTTGATGATGAAACAATCTGCTTGGTTTGATTAACTGGAATATGGCAAGCTTGTGCCAGGCCTCTAGCATTTTGATGGAAAAAAGAGTGACTGAAAAAAAATATCAGCAAAGCTATAGCTTTCAGAAAGAGGCCCAGAAAGGGTTAAGTGACTACGTATGTAAGAAATATCTTCGGTCTTGTAGTACTGTTGCAAAATTAAAAATAAGATCATAAGATTAGGGACAATCCTGGGCGTAATATAAGCATCTGAAAGATTAAAAGAAGTTAACAGGGACGGGCTGAGGAGTTTTCTAGGTTTCTGCAGGACAAAATCGCTCAGATTCGGGACGAGCTGGACTTCGACTGGGCATCTCCGGGCGGGGGGGCGGGGGTAGATATCGGTGAGGCCATTTGGGTTGAGTTCGACCCTGTTACTGTAGAAGACGTGGACAGGGTGCTGGGGGGACTGAATGCCACCACCTGTTTGTTGGACCCGTGCCCCTCCTGGCTGGTTTTGGCCACTCGGGAGGTGACACGAGGCTGGTTCCAGGGTATTATAAACGCTTCCTTGAGAGAGGGGCTTTTACCTGCCGCCTTGAAGGAGGCGGTGGTGCGGCCCCTCCTCAAGAAACCGTCCCTGGACCCAGCACTGTTATCAAATTATCGTCCTGTCTCCAACCTTCGCTTTGTTGCGAAGGTTGTAGAGAGTGTGGTGGCCCGTCAGCTCCCCCGCTTCCTGGATGAAGCGAGTTATCTTGACCCCCTCCAATCGGGCTTCAGGCCCGGGCACAGCACGGAGACGGCGTTGGTCGCGTTGGTTGATGATCTCTGGAGGGCTCGGGACAGAGGTTGTTCCTCTGTCCTGGTCCTGTTAGATCTCTCGGCGGCTTTTGATACTGTCGACCACAGTATCTTATTGCAGCGGTTGGAGGGGTTGGGGGTTGGAGGCACCGTGTTGCGGTGGTTCTCCTCCTTCCTCTCCGACTGCTCGCAATTTGTGTTGACGGGGGGGCAGAGATCGTCCCCAAGGCCCCTGCTTTGTGGGGTGCCTCAGGGGTCGGTGCTCTCGCCCCTTCTGTTCAACATTTATGTAAAGCCGCTGGGTGAGATTATCCGTGGCTTTGGGGTGGAGTTCCATCAGTACGCTGATGATACTCAGCTGTACATCTCCACCCCGGGCCACCCCAACGAAGCCGTCGAAGTGATGTCCCGGTGCCTGGAGGCCGTGCGGGGTTGGATAGGTCGTAACAGGCTTCGTCTCAACCCGGCCAAAACCGAGTGGCTGTGGTTTCCTGCGCCCAGATACAGCCGGCTCATTCCTTCGCTGGCCGTGGGGGGAGAGGTTTTGACCCCCGTGGAAAGGGCACGCAACTTGGGTGTCCTCCTGGATGTGCGGCTGTCTTTGGAAGAACATATTGCAGCCATCACCAGGGGGGCTTTTCATCAGATTCGTCTGATTTACCAGTTGCGGCCCTTTCTGGATCTGGGCGCACTTTGCACAGTCACTTCTGCCCTCGTTATCTCCCGCTTGGATTATTGCAATGCTCTCTACATGGGGCTCCCCTTGAAGAGTCTCCGGAGGCTGCAGTTAGTTCATAATGCAGCCGCGCGGGTGATCGTGGGCGCCCCTCGGGGCGCGCACGTAACACCACTTCTCCGCAGGCTGCACTGGCTTCCTGTGGCCTTCCGGATTCGATTCAAGGTGGTACTGACGGTATTTAAAGTGCTCCATGGCTCGGGACCTGGGTACTTACGGGACCGCCTGCTGCCATCAACAACCTCCCGCCGCCCAGTACGCTCCCACAGGGTCGCCCTACTTGGGGTACCGCCACCTGATCGCTGTCGGCTGGCGGCCCCGAGGGTGCGTGCTTTCTCTGTGGGAGCACCCTCCCTGTGGAATGAACTCCCCCCGGAGATACGAGCCATGACAGATATCCTCTCCTTCCGGCGCGCAGTTAAGACCCTATTTTTTAAACAGGCTGGCCTGGCCCAGTAAGGGTTAAAGGGGTTTTAAGTTAATAGGGTTTTTAAAATTTTAACTCCATTTTTAAACTTTCGGGATGCAGCTATATTTATATTTAATTCGGTTTTAAACTCTATTTAATCTTGTATTCTTGTATTTTAATGTATTTACTAGGCTGTACACCGCCCCGAGTCCTTTTTCGGAGAGGGAGCGGTATAGAAATATGATCAAATAAATAAATAAATAAATAACACACATAATAAGAGTCATAGAGTAAAGTGAAAGGCTGTTGAAAAAAAGTTTTGAAAGTTAAAATAGCAGGACATTTTCCAGATATGGATTTGGTGTGGATTTGATGCATTTAGTTCTTTTTCCTCTCAATGTTTCCCAGGTATCCTATTTTTTGCCTTGTCTTTCGCATAACTTTTTGCCTGATTTATAACCATTGCCTGTGCCTCAAATGCCCAGAAAATTCTCACCTCTTGGGGGGATGTAAGGGGAGGAAGGGGCCATGTGGATTGCAATGCTAGAAGATAGCCCTGAGAAACTTTTTTTATCTGTTTTCTCAGAGATACTGGTACAATAACATCTTCACACCTGCGGATTGATGGAATTTACATCAGACTGTTGGGAGGGGTTTCTAATTTCCTATATCCTAGTTCCATGCCATGAGAGACCTCAGAACCTGCTTTGAATTTTGACTTGCTTTCACCCCTTTTCAATAAAAAGTTTCTTTTTGAAATACAAAATTTTCAAGAATCTGTACTTGTTTTGAAGGAGGGGAGAGGTTGGTCATTACAGATTGTTTCTTGAACCTGCCCTAGATCTTACTTTTGTGAGGCCAAATTGAGATTAGCCATTGTGCAATCCAGGCTTTTTGATATTTTTAAAATTACACACAATGAGCCCTGGGATTCCTACTCATGAGACCACCAGTGCAACATATCCTGCTTTACTGGGCAACTGGACAGCATCATTTGTGAGCCATAATCAGGGCTTGGGGTTTGGATATATCTTTTCTGCTACCTCTTCAAGTGAGGGAATTGCCTGAGAGAGATGCCCCTTCCCCCATGGGATTACCAGGGAGATATGACTGCTTGGGCCTTAGTGCCACAGAGCAAAACTCAACCTAGGAGGACCTTTGTGTGGAGGTAGGTGAAGGGGATAGTCTCAATCTGATTCTGAATGGTGTGTCTCTCTGTGTGTGATTGTGTGTGCAGTTTCTTCTAAAATAAAGGCAATAAAGACATTCTGGATAAATTTCCCTCCCACCAGACAGAAGTCCAAGGTGTTCAGAACTTGCTGTGCCAACCACTCCTAAATGCCATCCCTCCATAAGACCATTTAACTGAATACAACATAAATGAGACAAGAAAGAAAACTTTACAATTAATTTCCACCCTCCCCCATTGTCTTTCCAGGTGTCTTCTGGGGATTGAAAAGTCTTTAGTCTCTACTTGTCCATCTCATGGTCCTCTCTTTAAAGTCTGTTAGGCTTGGCTTGGTGGTAAGGCCAATCAGTCAGGCTTGGGAAGGTTTGCCCTACTCTGGTTGCTGTGATGACTTTCTAGTGAAGGGTTGGATCCAAACCCAATTCCAGGTTCAAAGAATGAAAGGTCTCCTCTGGAGGCAGCATCTGTGTTAACGTTATCTACATCCACATGTTGCAGTCATCTGATCAGGGCTGAAAGAAATGAGAATAAGACCCCCTCTCCCCTTTTGCGGGTGATCCTCCCAGGAAAGGCATTGTAAGAGGATTAGAGATGGGGGATGGAGTGGGGAAGGTAGATAGCTTCCAGGCAGGGTTTGAGGAAGAAAAAAAATCAGTACTGTAGTTATTAAACAGATAAACCAGTTATAACAAAATGGAAAACCACAGATGAGGGGAAAAAAACTGGATTTACATGCTTCAGAAAAAGGATGGACAGATGAAAGCATTTAAACACACAGTAAATGCAAGGATGAAACGTTTCCTGTAAATGAACTTAAAAACCTTCCCTCATAACCTTGGGGTTTTCTTAAAAGTACAGAGACAAAAGAAAATTGAACTCAGTGTTCTTCACCCTGTACAGCTGGCCTGACTAAACTGGGTGAAGGCATTTTCTTTCAGTGCTTTTCATTTTTCTTGTAGCAATTTAAATTTTTTGTCTTTTGGATTTGAAGACATTTTGCAGTTACAATTATCTCAAGGACACACAAAGACTTACACACATATATAGATGCAAAGACAAGAAAAGCAAAACCGAAAAGGAAAACAGAACTCTCAGGTTTATACACATTAGTCATTCCTACCACAAATCTCAGTTAAATTAGGGAAGGCACAAATCTTAACAAAGATACCATGTGGTTGCATGGAAGAGAGAGGAAGAGAGAGAAATAGACAAACAAACAAAAACCCCAACTTTTCTGTTTATATATTTCCTTTTTAAGTACCTTTATTTAGTCAAATTGGTTTTCCAGCTTAATCCCTGTGCAAAATCCACTTCTTTTAATTCATGTTTTATTTTACAGTTTTCCTTTCACCATACATATTTTGTGGACAGTGCATTGACTGGGTAAATGTCCTTTTTAAACAGTGCTAACAATGATAATGCAAATAAGTATATATATATCCTAATCTTCCAACTTCAACAATACTATTCTCTTTGTAGTTCTTTCTCATTTTTCCATTAATTCATTTAAACATAAATAACATTTATTTCCACCATGTATTTATTATCCCCATTAAGTCACTTATGTTTAATATTTTAAAAATTACTCATTATTCCACCATATTTTTAATATCCCAAATATGTAAAACTACTAATTAGACCAAATATTAACAAAATTCAGTAAATCCTGGGATTATATCTCAAAAACCTCACAATTTTTGATACTTAAAAATGTTTAAATTCACAATATCTTTTAACACACTGTTAATATTAATAATAGAATTAAATTACCTAATTCTAAACTTCCACCTTTTACCCTTAGCTTACTTTTAAGTATAGTAAATTATATTATCTATTAGTATATATGCTACTATTTACCCTATTTATATTTTCTACTTTTCCATTTTATTAATATATTTTATCACTAGCCATCATCTCTTAATCTTTTTTGGAGTTCCATCATCTATTAACTTTTTAATCACCTTTTTTTTTCTCTCTCTTGGAATCTTATAACTTGTCAGAGTGTTTGACAGCGTGACTACCTTTATGAGATAACCCAGGAGCAATACACAGCACACAGAGACTTAGATAGTAACAGTGGTTTAATATACAACAGGTATATACAGACAATATACACATTGTAGCAAAATACCTTTACAAGCTAGCTTTTCTTCTTCCTAACACAGAGAGAACTTCTGCACTGAATACTGATCACAAGGAAAGAGAACCACACTCTCTGATTGGCTGCCTTTATATACACACCTCTTAAGGGGAACTTCACTCTCCAGCCTTAAAGAGAAATACCCATACTCTGCTGAATCAGCCTTGTTACATTAGCCAGACTTATATCAGCTTCACAGCATCATGCAGCTACTCACTGCTGGTCAGTTCCTAAATCTTAATATCTTAACACTCCTCCCATTTAAAACTGAACAGCAGATAAACCAAACACTTTAACATAATTATACTTTCCACAGATACAGGCTTATTTCACTCTTATACAGCCTCTTTAACATTACAATATTTAATAAATATTTACATCGGTACAGTTTCTTTTACATTACAATTACAGTGTCATCAAACAATTACAATGTCATCAAACACCATCTGTGTAACACCATTTGTGCCCTACTGCCTTTTTCCCTTCTGGCAATCACATTATTAGCTTTGGAAACCATATTGAGACCAGATGCTTCTATACTGCTATATTCTTGACCTTGGAAAATGGGAGAGACAGCAGATGCAGTCAACATTTGGGATGTTACAACCTCCAATTCCTCCCTCTCACCAGTCAGCGGTGAGGTTACCCCCTGTGGAGTGTATTCCCCCAGGCTGGGGATTCTATCCTGGTCAGGATGGGTCCAATGCCAGTGGATTCCAGCACTGGTTGCACCATCTGGTTCAGGAACACCATGGGACCAATTCACAGCAACAATCCCAGTGCAGCAATGGAATCCAGCAGCAGGCTGCAGTCACCACCACCCTTTTCCAACACGGCAACAAGTTCAGCAGACAGTTCCTATTCAGCAGACAACAATAACAGCACAGCAGATCCCAGCTCAGCCGCCCCTCGGAGTACACTTGCAGGGGCCCCTCCTGCCACCTGCAGCAGCACAGCAGATTCCAGCTCAGCCGGCAGTCGCCATGGCGATTCCCCCAGAGCCACCAAGGTTTAGAGCAACTTTTGATGGGAAGCCTGAGAAACTTGCTTACTTCCTCAGCTGAATCTGGGCACATACATCAATTTGGAAACCAATACGGAACAGACCGCAACCTAGTTTCCGTAATTACAGATGGGAGGAATGAGGGAGATGCTGCTGCCTGGATAGCCCAGCTACACAATGAGGATGCTGCAGAACAAAATGATGTGGATGTATTTGTCGAGCTGCTCAGGGCTAGATTTGAAGACCCTGACAGAGTAGATAAAAATGAAGATAAAATAAAAGAGATGAAGCATGGTAATTGACCCATAAAAGACTTTGTATGTGTCTTTAGACAGGTCACAGGTAACCTCATGCATTGGCCTGACAGGATACTTCTGCACTATTTTAAGCCATTGATCCAGAAGTCAGAAAAGCCTGTGGCATACGGGGAGTACAAGAGCGACTGCAAGACTGGTATGCCATGTCCATTATTCTGGATAGAGAAATCCATCCACACTGAAAACCTCCCTTTGAGAAGCCCCGTAGTAGAACTTTGGCCAGATGCCCTCTGACTAAACCTGCTGAAGCCGCTCCTACCCAACCTACAGGGATTATCAAATGCTATCGATGTGGACGTGATTTTTTTCAAGGGGGGATGCCTGTCAGCTTTGGAAGCCATATTGAAACCAGACGCTTTCACACTGCCACATTCTTGAGCCTGGGAAAATGGGAGGGGGGAATTTCTTGGAGTATTTGTGGTTAGACATAATAGCATTCTTAAGTCAAGGTCATGTTATTCTGCATCTAGGTGAGGGGACGGATGGTGATTGGGGCATGTGATGCGATGATGGATGATGGTGCAGGGAGTGGATTTGTAGTTTTTACTTATTGCAAGGAAACCCGGAACTTTCAGATTCGGGAATCTCCAGATGTGCCAGTTTACTATCCAAATAAAACAGAATTTTGAGACTATGTTTCGGAGTTATTTGTTGGAGTGGAGGTTTTCTGGAATACTGACAGATGTTTGTTGAAACAAGAAAAAAATAAAAAAAATATTGCAAAAAAACCCCTTCTTTAAAAGGGGGAGGACGTTCTTTAACACATTCCAATACTGTATCAAATTCTATAAAAATAGAACACTTTCTACCTTTGTGTGTATGTGAATATAGAAATGTGCTGAACAGCAAGTGTCTTTTTAAAATGCAAATGGGGTACAATGTAACATTAAGACTATAGAAATGATATGTCCTTGCCAATGAATAATCTTTATATCATATGTCTCCTGAGTCAGGAACATAAATATCTATTATAAAATCACGAAAAAAGAAGTTGCTGGCTGGGAAATTCTGAGAGTTGAAGTCCACATGTTTTAAAGTTACCAAAGTTGAGAAAGTGGGCTAAAGGAACAGCAACTTAACATGTCACAAATGGATAGAGGAAGCCAATGAATCTGGGTTGATTGGTGTTTTTTTTCTAAAGCACTACCTTGCACAACTTACCTTTCCTGAGTTACTCATGGTGGCTACAGTTTGTTAGAACATAAAAATCAAACTTTAATAATGAACTGATTTATGGGGGGAGGGGAGGAATTCTGAAAAAGCTTGGCTATTGGTTATTCTTGCATGGCAAACCTTCAGACAAGATAGTAAATCCCTGCTTACCCCAAGTAGTCCTGGGAAAGTTTCTGTAGACTGATGGATACATATTATTTTTTTAAAAAAATAATGCTTTGCTTAGCTAGCAGTCTAGCTAAATTTCAAGTTTTCATTAACTGGGTAGAAGAGGTGGATAAATTTGGCACTTAACTCTTCACTGATTAATATTCCACTGAATGATACTGCATGAAAAGCAAACTTCCATTATTCTTATTAAGAAGAATCATATCAAGCCACATAAGAATAGGCAAATAACTTTATCCCCAGACTAGTTGCCTGAATAAAAGTGAAATTATGAAATTTATATCAGAAAAAGAGGAAAACATGGTTGTAAAATTGGGACAGCTAAAGCCAACCTTAAGTTTTTGTGGCTGGTTTGGAATAAAACAAAGACATAATTGTGAAAACATCTGTTTTAAAAATGATGTGTAGAGTGTGCTCATGTCATGTGTAGTAAGATGATAGGACTTTTCATATTGCAGCATTCACAATTTTTTGCAACTTCAGTTAGTATTTGTAGTATAAAATGACAAACTTCTGACATTTCAGCAAATATTAATGAAGTAATCAAAAGAGTCTCGACTCCTAATGGAGTGTGAAATCAAAATAGACTGTCTCTTAGCACAATCTGTTTGTATGATCTCTAGCTTTGCTTCTCTCAATTAAATTATTCTTTGTTTCTGCTGCTTTAAACATTAGTTAAAAGTAATTACCTCTGTCTTTCTCAAATATCCAAACCACCAATTATGCCTTTTGTCACTTCCTGGTCAGCAACATTATTCATTTTCTGTCTCTGCCTCTGACAGTTCTCTTTTCCTTCAGATACTAGTTACTAGAACAACATATGTGAGTCACTTTATCACAGGATATAGTTTCAGCCGGGAAATAGCACTTCCTCCTGACTGCTTCTCACCACTGCTGCTCTAATCCTCCATGTTTTGTGACAGTTCAATTCTTGGTTGATTGTAGCCTGGCAAGGATAAAATGATGAGATTTAGTCTGGGAAAACCCAGCTGTATTATAAGCTCAAACTATATAGCTCTTGATTCAAGTCTGAGACACTTCTTTTTTTAAAATAAATGTTTATTTTTATTCCTTTACATACATCATTGGGTGAACAGTGTGGTTCCAGGTCATTTAACATTTCAATAACAAAGATGACCCTAATTTCATATTCATATTATCAATTTTCTTATCTAATTTAATATTATTACATGTACCAGCTTTTGTTATTTGATATTCTCATATATTATTTTATATCATTATATTTTTAATATCATTTTTGTATTATACATATTTTCTTCATAGTCATATTTGCAGAGTTTAACAAATTATATCATTCAGGTAATCATTTATATATTCATCTTAGGTTGTATTATCCAATATTTATCTCCTTTTAATGTTAGTTGTGCCACTGTTATATTTTTAACACAAGTCCCTCTGTAATCTCCTTACAGTATTTTCTATTTTATATTCATTTAACAGGCTATACCAGTGGTGGCTAACCTTTTTGGGCTCCCATGCCGATAATTGCGTGCGCACTTACCTGCTCATGTTCGCGTGCCATCACCCAGAAGGCAACATGTGCGCCCCCCATGCTGCCTGTGCATATACGAGCAACTCGCATGACTCGCGCAATCTGTGCTTCTGCGCATGTGCGTGTGCAACTCGTGCGACCCATGCTGCATGCTTCTGCACATGCACGTGCGACCCTCTCATGCACGCCGCGTGCTTTTCACATGCATGAGTGTCTCCTCCATGCCGCCGTGTCCCCACACATGCGCGCCAGATACCCGACCATCAACTGTCGGGTGAGCGGCATGCCTGCATGCACAGTACATGTTTTCTGGGTGAGTGCTCATGTGCCGGCAGTAATGCATGTCACTTCTGGCATGTGTGCCATAGGTTTGCCACCACGGGGGTATACATTCTAATAATAATATGTATATTTTTATATATTACTATACATCTATATTTTCCCCTTTAGATTCCACATGACTTCCCCCCCATAATATTATATTAATTTTATATATATCCCATTAACAATTACATATCTTAAATAGTAGTCTTACAATAAAAACTTAATTCTATATTTATTCCAATTAAAATATTCATCCTTGTATTTCTTCTAGTTAACAATTTACATATCTTTAATAATAAATCTTGATTTCCCATTTTTCTCATATTATTAAAATTAATCACTATATATCTTAACTCCTATAATAATACCTCTTCATGTGGAATCTCTATCCTTCCTCTCTTTAACCATTGTCTCTTGCTCTCCTTTCAGTATTTATTAATCTCTTCTTACTTTGCCTCCTATTTTCTAATATTTTTTACCCTTTTTCTTGCTTAGTCCTCTTTTTTCTGCTATATTCCACTGCTTCTCTTTCCCAGTTATCTAGTTTTGCCCGTTCTCTCAAAAACCTCTCTCTAAATTTCCCTCCTTTGTTGTTTAGCTCTCAGAATTTCCTCCCCTGGGTTTATTACCTCAATCATTAACATTTTAAGTTTTATTTCCCTTTTTCCCTTTCGCTTTGTTGTTCCATCTGCTCTGCCTTGCTGGTTTCTCATGTTTGGCTCCTCCTCTGTTTGCCCTTCTTGCTTTTCTTCTATAATTTTTTCTGTAGTTTGCATCACCATTTTTAAATTTTCTTCCATATTCTGTATTTTACTCATTAAGTCCATAATGCTTCTGCTCATCATTTCTCTTATAGTTTGTAGTTCCAACACTATTTCTCTGCATATTTCGCTCATTTTTGTTTGCTTATTTTATTTTTCTGTCCAATTATCGAGTTGTCCAGCATCTTTATTGAAACCAACAATTTTTCTCTCATCTGTAAATTCAATATCCACCAGTCTTTATATCCCAAAGTCCATCAATTTCTTTTCACGTATCCAAATCCCAGGTGAAATCTTCACATATTCCTTCACTGATTTAAAGTCAATATTCCAATCTTCTGGGGTCTTTTAACAATACAATTCCTTTTATTTTCCTTTAATTTTAACTTTAAATAAGTCTGGTTGTCGGGATCTACAGGATTTTTCTTTTAACAGCAGGTGGCACTCATATCTGTTTCCACTTTCCACTTTTTTTTATTGTTTCTGTAATCTTTCATCAAATGTATCAATATTTTCAATTGTTAGTTATTATATTCTTTTTCCAGTCAATTACAGCATTTTAAGTAATGCCTTTCCAATGCCAAATCCTGTACAATCACCAATTCCAATTTTTAAAATTCTTTTTTCTAAGAATTTTCCCTTTAAATTATTTCCCTTCCATTTCAGTTTTAAGGATTAAAACTGAAGTTCTTTCACAAATTCTTCTCTATCTTTTAAAATCGCTGCCAATCCCAATCTTTATGAGGTTTTTTTTCTGTTATCTTTATCGGGGATACCTTTAGTAGTTCAGAAGTATTTTCACCCAGTTCACACACTGCACACTAACTCTTTGCTCCAGCACAGTCTTAGGTTTTCAGACTGCCTCCCGCCTTCATGACAGCCATTTTGACTATTGCTGCAACTCG
Organism: Bungarus multicinctus; assembly: GCA_023653725.1. Lineage (NCBI taxonomy): Eukaryota > Metazoa > Chordata > Lepidosauria > Squamata > Elapidae > Bungarus > Bungarus multicinctus. Next base: position 31,766,305 of record CM042848.1, read on the forward strand.
TCTTCAGAAGGGGGTTTCCTTAACAGGGAAGAGAGATGCGGCTCTCCTCTACCTGTCAGGTGGTCCCCCTTTCTTCACCACCCCTTCAGAGTAGTTCCTGTCCCAACTGAGACCCTCCAACAAGAGAGCTCAGAGTGAAGCCATGGACAATCTCAGACTCTGCTCCGAACATGGCAGAAGCATAACCAGAAGTACCTAGTCTCAGGCTCTTCTGAAATTCACTTAGCTTCTGCAGTAGACAGACATCAGTCACAGGTTGTCAGGTTGTCTTCTAACCTTATACCCAGGAATTAGTATTCACAGATGTGTTAGTACAGCAAAAATGTCCATTGGGCAAGATGGATTTGCTTTATATGATTTACTTAATGACAGCCATAAAAATTGCCATAAAATTGGATCTGATTTGGCTTACAACTTGTGATGGAATTATGGTCATAACTGAGGATTACCTGTATCATGTTAGCATTATTATCAGCACTAAGCTCCCCAAAATAACTGATTCACATCAGATACAGGATAATATGGCAGAACAGAGGATGCATTGGGATATGTTTATATCTGCCAGGTCAGCACAATGATAAGACCACAAATCAGTTGTAGTTAAAATGAAAGAGAGACAGATCCTGTAAAACTTGACATAGAACATTCCATAAAGACTTGCATTCTGCTGGTGTCTTGTTGAAATGAGCAGAAACTACCCCAGCTGAACAAAAATGTTGAAAAAAACTTCACTATCCAATGTAGACAGTAGAACAAGAGGATCTATTATTGCCACTGTATATATTATAGAAAATTTTTTTGCTGATGGAATAACTTGACTTTAACATATATTTTAAATTTAGTACACTACAATTAGCCTAGATATAGCGTAAGTTAGCAACAAGAACAGAATACACCTTTTGTATTTCAGTTCTAGAAGAGAAGGTTCTGAACAGGATAGACTATAATTTGCAATAAACATAATATGAACTAGAAAAGATTCTGTACAGAAAAGATGCAGAGTTAACAACTAGTCACTTCAGCAAGAATGCCTGCAACAGTGGAACAAAGGAAGACTGAAGTAGGTCATTTATCTACTTAAAGAATAGAGGGGACTATAGTTTGGTAAGGGCCACATTTTTTATATTTGGGGGAATGAGGATTGAAAAGTAGATGGATGTTCATGATAGATGCAGGCAGAGCTGAGTTTGGGAGAGATTGCTTTGGTTTATTCTTTGTTTTGCTTTTGTTTGTTTTTTTAACTGTGGTGTCTATTTTATAATTTAAACTATGACTTTATCTATTTCCAACTCAAAACAAGAGGAAGTCTGGTCTTCATGTTTTGGTGGTTCTGATGAGAAAGTGCTATAAAATGGAACCAGGGTGCTGCATGTGGTTTTTATGTCATGCCTTAGATGCTTTACTGTATCTGAAAAACCAGTCTCTATCTGAAAAAAAATATTATATGAAAGTTTGCATCTGAACACAGAGAGACTAGAGAATATTAACAGCAATAGTCATCATCAGCAATGCATCTTGAAATTTTAGACTTCATTCAGCTCCAGTTAAAATGGCCAATGATCAGGGATTATGGTGATTTTGGAAAATACCTAGTTACTCTTCCCAGCTTCTAAGCAGGTGTTAGAATGCGAGAAATAGTTGAGAACATGATTAAAAATAAACCTTTATTGCTTCCCAATAATTTTCGTCATTACTACGATTCTTGGGAAGTAACATAGTAACACATAGTAACCATAAAGACTGACACCTACATTTATACCATCCTTAGGTTTAAATTCAGTACCCTCTTTAGCTTTTCTATAATAGTAATTTGGATAGTCTTTCCCATATGAATGACAAATTGCATATTTACATTCTCTGCATTCTTGCATTCCTGTATTCCCGAATCTCTGGCTAGGAGCAAAACCCTGACAGGTGCTACCTTAATAATTTATTTCTTATTCTTTCAGGTGACTTACTGACTTTTGCAGATAGACTGTGATTTGATACAAAGTGTCACTTCAATCAAAAAAATCGAGTTGCTCCACCTCTGCAACTTAAATCAAACCACTGAAGCAGGCTGATATGTTTCAATGAGGCTTTTTGATACAGAGAAAAGGGCAGGTTTTGTTTGTGTATACAGTCCTCAATGCAAAAGACCCTTTTATCATCCAGATAGAATTGACAAAGTCACTAATACTTTGATATATGCTCGTGCTATAATTTAAAGTGGAAGAGGCACAATTCTTTTCCTTTGAAATATATAGCCTAATTTAAAAAATCACATATTTTTAGCAAGTTAAAATATATATATTTATAGAAGATAATGCTGAATCAGAACCTTAATATCAAGGCAGGGAATTGAAAGAGCAATTTCTTTTTTGTCAGTGGGGTACTGCAAAGTTGGATTGTCTAAAATCTGAAATATCCTGCACTCTTGCAGATGATAGACTGGCACGACATCAGTGAGGCAAGGCTGTGTTCATATTTCTTTTAAAAAAAAACACTTTAATTGGTGGTGCAGTGTTAAAAGTACAGTATTGTAGGTAAATTCTACCCACAGCCTGGAGTTCAATCTTGGTGGAGCTCAAGGTTCACTCAACCTTCTATCCTTCCAAGGTTGGTAAAATGAGGACCCAGATTATCGGAGGCAATATGTAAATAATGCTTATATTTTAAACCACCCAAGGAAGCTATAAAGTGCTATGGGGCATTATATAAGCCTGAATGCTATTGTTATTGCTATCATTTCAAACCAGTTCTAGAATTAGCCTGACTCTGTCCCAATAATTTGGATATGGTTAATGTGGTGGGAAGGACATTGAGCCCTACAAATACCAATGACTACTGTATTTCCCTCTAGAAGGAGGAATAATTATATTTTCAAATTCTAATAATTGGTGGTTCAACAAAATTTGAAGATTATGCTTTTTCAGCAGAATTTTCCTAATAAGCTATTAACCGCAAATGAATACTTATTTCTTTTCTTTCAAGAAAGAATTTAAGGCACGTGTTAAAGTCTCTAGGCTATAATAACAGGTCTCCCTTCATCCTCTTTATTGATTTTTGTATGTACTGAATCTAACCAAATACATGTAATAAAAATGTATACAGAAAATAGCCAAGCATTAAGTATCTTGGCTTCATAAATCCCATAGATAAAAGATATTTTTCAGATTCAGGCTGTAGCAGTAGGTAGCTAGAAAACAGTACTAACAAAATTAGGATGTAACATAATTGCATTCCCTCTTTTCTGTATTCTCCTGTGCTCCCTTCAATTTATTGTAATTAGCGTAATGTTGATTGAAACATTGCAATTGTACAGATTCATATCTATGCTTCCCTTTTAAATATGAATCCATTTATTGTCCTCTTTCAAATGTAGGAGGGAGTTAAGATCCCCAACTACTTTAGCCACTGTATGTTATAGCAAAGCCATAGGACAGTTTTGACCTTCAGCTCTCCAAAGACCAAAACATCAGGCTTTCAAGATTCTTTGATCATACCCTGCAAAAATAAAATAGAGTCAAAAGGCTGATTGATTAAACAAATCTAGCCATTTTCTTCTTTAAAATTCCAAAACTCTGCATGTCAACCTCTTTTTATTTTGTTGTCCCATATACTCCAAGTTTCTATGCAAACATGATTTTTCTTTCCTTAGTTCTCTGCTTTTCCAGGTTAGCATATGAACCTGCACTTAACATAGTAGATTAATGGGTTTATATCTTGGAGATTGCCAGACTGTGTTTTAACTTTCTCTATTTGGACATAGACACAGGGCAGAGAAAGTAATAATTTTGAAAGATTCTAACACTGGAGGAACTATTTTTGATTGTTTCCATTAAAATGATGGGAGTTATGAATTGTTTTGTAAGAGATGGTGGGTGCAAACATGGGAGTAACAAGCAGGGAGGTGTTAGTTGGCTGCAACCTTGCTGTTGTTCAGAAGCTGGCCTCATTCATTTCCAGGGTAAAGTCTAACTAAAAAAAGTCTATGTGGGTTAACGTCTTGCTTTAAAATGCCAGGTCACTTCCTAGAAAATTGACTACAATGTAATGTTGGATGGTACTTCAGAGATCTGGCTGAGAGTAGACAGGCAGAAGTCAACCTTCCACAGCTACACCAGTAAAATATGATCCAGCAGGCTAGGATTGGGTGGGCTGCAGAGGTGCTGTGATCATAGTTTACAGGAATTTCATCTCTCTGGTCAGAAGCTCAATTTAATGATATGCCAATATTGAATGTTTGATGTTATATTTGGATGGTTGGGATAATACAGGAGTACTGGAAGTATATGCCTATCCCACTATAAACAGTGTCTTCTGAAAGAGCTTTGATGATCTCAAGCATGGCCATGGATTACTCTAGATGTCTTGGAAACTTTAATGTCAATTGATCATTTTTTATGTCAGTGTCTTCTAAGTGGTTTTTATCTCCCTCAGATTATGATTTATATTTTAAAGTTGCTGCGTAAAATACCATGTTTCTCCAACAATACAGCCCGCCCCCAATAGGAAGGCCCAGCATGTTTTTTAGGCATAAAATCAAATTAAGCCTCTCCCCCCAAACTTAGGTCTATTTTAAAACAAGCAAAATGGGGGGAAGGGCAGGGGGGCCCTTGCCATTAGGAGCGCCCCGCGGGCAGCCATGCCTCGCCACCAGCCGCTCCTAATGGCTGATCATGGTGGAGAGCTCCCTACTCCAGCCAAATACCTTTGCTGCAGACCCAGTATGGTGCTGCCTGCAGGTCGAGTCAGCGGGTGGGTGGCAGCAGCATGGATGTCAGCCTCGGTGGGGCGCCCGCCGCTGCTGCTTCCTCTTGGAGCATCCTCTTCCATTTGGCGGCAGCTCCAAATGTGGAGGCAGCTGAAAACGCGGCGGCGACTCTCCAAACAAAAGAGGACCCTCCAAGAGGAAGCAGTGGTGGCAGGCACCCCGCCGAGGCAGACATTCACGCCGCTGCCACCTACCCGCCCGAGCATGCAGGGGGGATTAAGTCACCCCCAAAAAGAGTCCTAGCTGTTTTTTCCGGGCTCAAAAAAAAATAAGACCCAGCCTTATTTTATGAGAAACACAGTAGTAAATCACACACACGTAAGGATGAGTTTGTCTTAGACACATTTTGAAGAATCAGTAAATTAAAGAAAAATATAGTCACAATAATTTTGTTCAGAACATAACCTAAGCATATAAAAGTCCATAGCATAGAACCTATTAAATGAATCTAACAATTATTATATCAAATTTAACACCTTATCAACACCTAGAACTTCTTTGTCTTGGGAAGAGTGTAATAGAAAACTAAAACTGCTTAAAACAAAGTCCCATTTATTTTTACTTGGAGGTTTCCTATGTGACAAAATAGGGAATGAATTATGAATCTATTTTAGTCAGTGTCATTAAACAAAGTAGGAATATGTTGCTTATCTTTATTCACACATTTCACTAACATTGAGTCCCCAACATACGAGGGGCTATTGTCTATCTCTTTTTGATCTTATATATCCAGTGTTTCTCAAACTTGAGAAGATGTATGGACTTCAACTCCCAAAATCCCCCAGCCAGTGTGCTAACTGTGGAATTCTGGGAGTTGAAGCTCATACAACTTAAAAGTTCCCAAATTTGAGAAACACTGTTATTTACCATGACACCAACCTAGCCAGCCTAGGATGGCTAAGGATTTGATGCTCACCATAATGTTCTGAACATTTTCATTTTCATAGCAGATCACTCTCTGGACAATTTAGCTTGGCAACTGCTATCAATCCCTGGAAGAATTGAAGATCAGTTAAAATGTTCTAAATGAGATCTGAAAGATTCAGATGATTTTTTAAAATTGTGCATAGAATAATTTTCACTATTCTGGCTAAGCAATGTTTCTCCTCTAGCTGAGAACTTTTTAAAAATTAAAGAACTGGGATTAATGAAACAGATTGAATCTCAAATGGAGGATCTCTCTTAATGAATCAGAAAAAAATCGACTCTAGTAACAGAAATAATGAAAAACACTACTCATTGGCTGATAATGCTTTCATAAATGGATAATCGTAATAGTCAGGGGTATGCTGCCAGCAATTGTCATAATACTTTGCAGCCAAAGTCATTCAAACTTTGACTTAATTTGAATGCCAATACTGGTAGGTCACAGGAAGTAATATTAGCAAACATGAGCATTGTTAATCTTGGTAGTCGGTTGGATCAAGCTGAAATTAAAATCCAAACAGAGAAGAAAAAATGGATTGGGGGTATCGAGATGGAACTTGTTATGGATATAATTGCATTCCTACAAGAGTGGTTTGCAGTTTGCAAAGGTCCCTTGTCTGCAGCAGACATTGGATTTATAGGTGGTGACAGATGCAAGAAGCATGTTTGCATAATTATGAGTAGCTGGCCAATTCTGATCCTTCCTGAGTAAATTAGTTCTAGGGAAAATTATGCCTTGTGTATGGCCTGTCTTAAGTATTGAAATGTGTATTAAATGGGTTTATTCTTGAAAAATATTTGAAAAATATTTTATGATGACTATATTACTGATTAATGCAATCCATAGGTATTATGGGTAATTCCTTTAAAAATTGTCTTGTCTATTAATTGCTTAGTTGGCACAATTTAAATGGCTTAAGGTCTAATTATTTGTGAATCGCTCCTACTGCTATGAACCTGCCTGATTCACCAAGACCACTCTATATGTGTCCCAATTACCAGCACTTCAACTACTGGGCATACAGGGAAAATATTTCTTCCATGTGGCTTCCAAGGAATAGACTGCACCATCTAAAGAATTTGGTTCCCATTCCCAATATTTAGGAAGATGGTAAAAGTCTCCTTTTGTCAACCTTTTATTAGTGATTGTAATGTAATGATTGGTTTTAATATTAATTTTGTTCATTTATATTTTGCATTTTTAATTGTATTAAATGGTGAAGTAAACACAGAGGCAGGGTATACATTGAACAATAAAAATCAATGAATGCCTTGTTAAAAATGTTTCCACATCACTTTTATTGACATCCCATATTAATATTTATCACTATTTATTTCAAATTCCAAGTGATGAAACATGTCCAATATTAGAGTTATATATATCTATATACCAAGAACTGTGTAATGCACTTCTGCAAATGCTGTATCTTATTATATGATGCATAATTTGTACTTATTTGGTTTTGGCTTATAATAATATGTAGAACTAGATATTATGGCATGTTCAGTAAACTTTTATTAATACAAATCATGACTTAATGTGAACTGTGAACCCATCTTATAGTTTGGATTCAAAGGCAATTGCAACTTTTTTTAACTGTAACTTTTGTGAACTTCCTAAAATTGATTTACTTGTAAAGCACAACAATATGTATAATAGTATAATAGACAATAAATTTCATTCTGGCATATTAAGTTTTGATCTTTATTTAGCTAAAACTTACAGTGTTTCATTGAAACAGTGTAGCACTCTTTTCAACAATTACATTTAAATTGTTGATCTAACAATACAGCGTGTATCTCTTTATCTATATAAATATATACACATATATACAAATCATACCTATATATGAAACGTCAGTCATTGGTTTTAAAAACAGTCACTGAGAACATCAATGCAAATTATATATCGTAAAATTAGGTTTCTCACTTTACAACAATGGGCTACAACAATGGCCCTGGTTCCAGATAATTAGGAAACTAATTTTCTGAATCAAAAAAGGTGTATTTTTTGCTGTCAAATAGTAGCTCCTATTCTTCTCACATCACAAACTGCTTTGGAAGCTAAAGGAATTTCATATTAGTTTGCAGTAATGGCTTGTACAGTTCAAAGGAAAATGTAGAATTAAGCTAATACATGTTGGGTGCACTTTTAGATTTCTTTTAAAAATATTTTCCTTTGTATAATAAATGCAAAAACAATTGATCACTGGCATACAATTTCTCCAGAGATTTTTCTGTGACAATGTCTTGGATATACATGAAGGAATTATGGATTTAATGTACTAACTATTAACGTAAACTTATATACATAATCAAAACCCTAACCTTACCTTATATACAGTATACTTACAGCATATATACATATATATATACATATACAGTATAATAATTTATATACAAGGGCTACACATAAATATTGAAAAATAGGTTTTAACTTCAACAGGTTACTGTTCCATAAATAATGTTACATATTGTGAGTAAAATAATATGGAAGACAGTAATTTTAAAATGAGGTGACAAACAGTGGTTTAATACTGAAACTATTAGCTCCTGAGAAGTTTGTGTACCATAGCAAACAAGATATCTTAGTGTGGTACTCAGGAGTAATTAGGGAAGTTTGACTTTGCAAATGAAAGAAAACTGCAATCCCTAATTTGAACTGCCCAGATATTGCTGATTCGGAATAATTCAGTATCATTTTTGCAGATGCACAAGTGTCCCCCCCACTTTTGTCACTTTTCTGGCTTTTAGATGAACAGTTAGGCTATAACAATGTTTTTTTATTGTTGGAAAAGAATGGTTTTGATCTTTAACTCCCCAGATGGATTAAAGGTATTAGACAATCCCAGTTATTGTAAAGGAAAAAAACCATTTTAAATTATTCCATATACTTTCTGAGTATTTAAGTTGTTGCACAAAATACCTCTAGACTAATACAAAATACAATAAGATATTAAGTTAAATTATTTATATCTGCTACATAAGTATGTTGTATCCACTCAGTAATGCCAATGTTCTGAGATATGAACATTTGAACAATGAAATCTTACATTACATAGCCAAATGCTTACAAAAGAGTGGTCTTTGAAATTCTAAGATGTTTTCTTTAGACAGTCTAGGTCAAAAAAATAAGTTTTGTGTTTTTAACAATACTAGTATTGGTTACTGACATTTTAGGAATAAGAGAGATTTATCACAACTATTATTCAAGTACAGATTATGTTGTCCTGCCTAGAACCATGGCTTCAATTCTAGCCTTTCTAAGGCAATAAGGGCAAAAATTACAGTCACTTTTCAATAAATCACGTTCGTTATTAACAAGCCCCCTAATGAAACATTATTAGGTTAAGAATCAGAATGCAATGGGAAATATTTGCTGCATATTTTTTAAACTGAACCTACGCTTAAAAATATTCTGGTTAATTACATGCCATTTTTTTGATTGCTCTTAACTCAATAGTTACTATTGAGCTACTACTATTAAGTTAGATTATGCCACAATTGTCTAAATGTTACCTAGTTAAATTCTGCCTTTTTAGATGCTGGCAGAGAATCTGCTCAGCAATTTCTGTGAAATGAAAAAAATGTCCTAAATCTCTTTACACCTTGGGTTTGAAATAGTATAATTAATGTGTAGTAACCAAAATAGAACATGACTCTTCCTCTGGCAAATGCAGCACTTACAACATAGATTTATTACTACAAAATGTAATAGAGAAGAGTTTACCTTCTATCCCACTTGGCAAATTTATTAAATATCTCTTTAAATCAATCATAGAAATGGGAAATATGTATGAATTTCCCGTATCAACGTTCAGCTTTTCTTGAATTTTCAGGATGAGTGATGAATGGGAGACAGAAAGGAGTGTGAGAGGTGTGCCTGTTCATATGTTCCTTGAATGCTTATACTCTGTGTAATATATGTTGTCCAATCAGGGCAGGATCATGTTCTGGACATCTACTGTACATGACCTATGGTTGTTACCCTATTGTCTCAATAATACAAGACCCATTCATTTAGCAACGAGTGTATGTGTGTGTGTGTATTGACAGTTTAGTCAATCATTACAAAACTGCATTAAGAAATACAGTTATGAAAAGAATTTTGTCATATGCACTAAACCTGGAGCAATTATGTAACATATTATAAAATAATAATAAATGAAAACATGCATCTGAAAAGTACTACACTATCTTATACTTTATCTCCAGTAAACTATAGCATTACCTCAATATTTTTGTTCTATATACTAAAAAGCCAGATTTTTTGCTAGGAACATCACATTATCTAATAATTTACTGTGCTTTGGTAAAACCAAATTTTTTAAAAAATAATAAAAATATTTTTATCTTCTGTAATTGCAATACTGAGTACCTCAAGAAGAAAAATACCAACATTATATTTTATGAATGGATCAGCAATTTGCCAAATAATGCTCCTATACAATTTTCATTAATTTCAAGAGTTGCCTGGATATAGCTCTAATTAGAATAAAATGCCATAAATTAATATGTCAGACATTTTGAATGTTTTTTTCCATAAAAATTACATTCAAGGAAATGATTCTTTGAAATACAGTATAGTACTTTATGCTAACTGATTAAATATACTTTAATTGGAACTTAACAAATCTTTGTTTGGTTTTAATGTTAGAATAACTAAAATTACAAATGGAATTTAATTATAGTTCTATTCTTTCAAGATAGCCAATTAAACATTAGTTGTAACAGATTTAAAAAATAAGCTTATTGACATGAAAAATATAATTTTAAGAATATGTCTCTGTAGGCAGGCAAATGTTTTGAACTGAGGTTATTGATTAAACAATATACTGATTTTTCTTACCCTTATTTGGATCTTTAACTTATAAAATGTTTTCTTAAAAGTCAAAATAGTGCTTTTGAGTCCATAGTTATTTGGTATAAAAATAATAACTGTTTTTTCCCTTGCTTTTAATGGCTAGCTTAGAAATTTGCTGTAAACTAATTTACTTCTCACATCTATTTTTTCCATTAGGCACATTCAAGTAAATAATAAAGAATCCAAGTAACAATGTCCAAAGCCCAACATGGCTTGATAAAATTTTATAGAGTGAGCTGTCCATTCCCTGGAATGGAATAAAAAAAAGTCATTTCACTCAGCCAAAGACTCAGCTGACTTGATATTAGTATCTATTCTTGTGCAGAATAGTTTCTTTTGCTTTTCTTTCTTTAAAATCCATCTGTTCTATAGTTAGAAGTACTAGCATCAAAGGAAGTGGAGCTGCAAACATAGTAAGAAGTTTCTTTCTCCCAGAAGATGGCAGAATGAAGACTAATGAATAAACAGGTAGGTTAATTGTTGATCCAATCCACAATGATTAAAGTCATACTTCCAATCATCACAATTATGCCACTTAGCAGGAACAGGAGAGCCTAAATAAGTAACATACAAAAATATTGAATTTATTTTGTCAGAAACAAGAGCAAGAAAAACTATTATATAAAAAAGTCAACATTTTTAGCAATTTTTGAAACTGCATCATTCAAAGCCAAAATGAAAAACATTGAACATATCTTGTCTTCAACTATACTGATTTTTGGGAAGGCTAAGAAAATCTAGGCCAATATGGTAGACTTTTAAATATGGGTATATTATGCCACTTAATTTCCAAAATGATTTTCAATGGCTTATAGGATGCAAAAGTAAAATAAAAGAAATAATAATGAACATTTAAATAAAAAAGAGGAGGTGAGATAATGAAAAGACCTCAGCAGAGTTAATGCAGACATTCATGGCAATTAAGAAAGCTTTGCAGAAACACTGTGTAAGAATGAAGCTAATAATTCTATGAATATCAGAAAACATTCCCTTTTATTAGGTAAACCAATAACTACCTACCCCAATTTTTTGCACGGATTGCATGGATTCTTTTTTCACAAGCTTAATGTAGAAAGCTGATGGAAGTATAAAGATTAGCATGGCAGCAGCAGAGGCACCTGAATGATCCATAAAGTTTAATTAGACTGATTATTTTTTATTACATATAAACATTTTTAGAACAATTCATATTTCAAACAAGTAACAAACAATCCTCACCAATGAATCCAAATATGTCTCGAATTGTGGGAACAAAAATGACGAGAACGTTGGTGCATACCAAAATAGCTCCTGTAATAATACAATGACGCACCCAACTAAATTCTTTGCCTGCACACAACAATTGTGTGACGGAACTGCGGATCTGTAAAATACACATTAATTGAATTACTTAATGTTATTAAAAACGGATTAAAATTTACTCCCTCCCAAAAATGTTTTAAATATTTAAATAAATGTTAAATATTCTTTTAAAACATAGAATTTATATTGCCTTCCAACTATACTGATTGTACAATGATGAAAAAAAGGAAAACAAACTGAACACAGAAACATGACAAAGGATTTAAAAAATGAAAATGATAATTAGAACTACCTGCAAACTCCATAAATACTTGATTTCCAAAATTCAACATAAATTAACACTGTATTCTCATTAAGTGCGTTACTCACTGGAAAAATCACAACTGGAACGGTAAGAATGACTGCCATCAGGACTGCTAAGCGCACAATCAGAAGGAGATTATCAGTCCCAAGCACTGCTGAATAAGTATGGAGTAATTCGGCTTCTACCTTTCCTGGAAAGGGACATGGGTTTTAGCAGATAATATTCACATAATATAATAAACAAGATTCTTGTGCATGTTTTGAAAGGTTTACAATTGATTTGCAAATGGAATTGTGTGACTACATAGTTTTGTAATATAGAATACATTGCAATGCGGTAGCCACAATCTATTTGTTGTAACAGTAATAGTAATACTCTTTGTTAAATAGTGTTCTGAATTGCCTGAATTCCAGAAACTTTTATTTCAATCTAAGATTTGATTGCTTGTCAGTGTCCCCATTTAACACCACTATGGTATTTCTATTGTTATTACCTATCTCATTGTGTATAGCTAAAGCTACAAAGCTTGTAAAGCTAACGCTAAGGCAGTGATATACTGTTCAATAAACAAGGTGCCATTAAATTATACAGCTGTTGCCCCAGTGAAAGTTACTGACAGTCTATGATATGATTCAGACTTTCTAACCCTTCCTCCTTATAACAGCTTTGAGTAGAATGGAATGCCACATGGAACCAGGAACACATGGAACCATCTTGCCTCCTGCAGGTAATGGACTCTCTTTGTTTTCTTTCCACAGAAGGCAATCAGGCAAAACATAACTGTGATTCAGTATAACATTAACAAAAAATTAACAAAATTGATTGGTCCTAATCTCCCTAACGGCCATTTTTAATTTGTGTGCAGCTATAACATGGTCTCAAAATGATTAATGGGTCTGCTTTATTAAAAATTGAAGAGCCTTTTTTATGAAGTTTCTACAGGAAATATGTTTTATTATTCTAGCAGGACTTGTTTCTTATTAGTAATGAAGTTCAGAAGTTCATAGACCCAGTTAACTAAATATGAATGACTAATTCATATTTATGGAACTTATTTTTCTGCAGAAGGAAGGAAGCTTGTGCAAGTTTCTTATTGCTTTAAGTTGAAATTGCCTTCATAATTAGAATGTACAAATGCTACAATGGAGCACGTGCTTACATAAAGACAAAACAGTGTGAGCTTGCTTTATTCCGGTTGACTTATTCACACTCCAAAGATATATCAAAAATTAACATGCAAAACTTAAAATAGAAGAGTTGTTTTTTTACCATAAAATGTCAAGTATCCAAAGAGAGCAGCCAAAAGATACATGAGGAACATAGCAAAAAATGAAACATTGGATACTTTCATCATTCTTCTACGGCTTCGGCTATTATAGGGAAACAAATAAATTGCTATGAATATTTATGAAATACATCATTCCATATGTATATGCAATTCTTTAAAAACACAAGACATATGTTAATACACATGACATACCATTTCAGTTCTTCATAAATAGGGAGAATAGCAGGATGACAGACAAAAGAAAATGTCAGGATTGGTACAGCATAGACAGTCTGGAAAACATAAAAATCGAAGTATGACTATTTCTATATAAACTTAAAAGACACTGATAGTTTCTTGAAAAACTAGAGCTATAATTCTAAACAGCATGTTTTACATTTTTTTATTCATATTCCTCCTTTTCTATGAACAGTTCAAACTATTCTCTATAATTGCCCTTTCTATTTATCAACTTTCCCATATGAAAAAATTAGGTGGAAGAAAAGTAAATAGCCTGAAGGCAATTGGAACTTTTAATCGTATTCAAATACACTAAATACTAGAAAAATGTTTGATTGTGCACAATTGTTAGTCACATCCATTTGTATTAAAGTCTCCAAGCAGGTTATCAACCACTATTCATTGTGTGTGTGTGTGTGGTATTCAGCTTTGTTTGGGTATTTTCCCACATCATTATAGTTGTGCTTTTAAAGTTGTAGTGACATTTCGGGAGAATCTCATCTGCCATCATCAGGCTTGTGTATTGTGTTCGTCTGTGAGTCAGGCTTTCACAGCTGTTTCTGTTTTAAAGTTGGTGCTAGCCTACTGCTGTGTTAGAATGTTTTTTCCTTCATCCTGATTGGTTGGGAGTCTTGGTCTGTGTTTATTGTCTTGGAGTTTGCTGTGTTCCTGCTTGATTGGTGTTTCTAATATCTTCTGTCTGTTTTATAGCGTTTTTTTGACTTGATTGGCTGGCAACATTATGTTTCCTATATTGGAGGCCTTTAGTGTGGCTTGGCTTTGGGTAAATGGATGGCTATTGTTTATTAGGAAGCTAGGTTTCATCTGGGTGCCTAATTGGGGTGTGTTTGAGCTGGAGGTATGGGGGGCGGTCTGTTTGTGCCCAGGTGTTTGCTTGGCTTGTGGTGTGGAGATTTTTTTGTTTCTGAGTGCAGGCTTCCAGATAATTGACAGTCTGGTGGAGTCATCTCTTCTATTAATGCTTTCAGGTCTTTTTCAATCTCTGTGATTTCTCTGATAATTCTGTAGCTGGGGTTTTCTATAGCGGCTAAGGTTTTGGTGTCATTGAAGTCGATGCTATGACCTGTGCTTTCATGTGTTGGACTAGTGAGGAAGTGTGTTCCAGCTTTTTTACAAACAGACCTCCCCTGATACCTCCAGCTCAAACACACCTCAACCAGGTACCCAGATGAAACCTAGCTTCTTAATAAATGATAGCTGTCCGTTTACCCGAAGCCAAGCCGCACTAAAAGCTTCCAATACAGGTTGCCAGCCAATCAAGACAAAAAAAACCCGCTACAAAACAGACAGAAGATATTAGAAACACCAATCAAGCAGAACACAGCAAACTCCAAGACCAATAAACATAGACCAAGACTCCCAACCAATCAGGATGAAGAAAAAACCATTCTAACACAGCAGTAGGCTAGCACCAAATTTAAAACAGAAACAGCTGTGAAAGCCTGACTCACAGACGAACACAATACACAAGCCTGATGATGGCAGATGAGATTCTGCCGAAATGTGGCTACAATTTTAAAAGTACAACTATAATGACATGGGAAAATACCCAAACAAAGCTGAATACCATACATTATAAATACCCACAAAAACTTAAGTAATATATATAAAACTTTATACACACACACACAAATACTGTATACACACACACACACACACACACAAATACTGTATACACATACGCACACATATATATGTATATATGCAGGTCTTGGCATGTTCGAGTCTTTTCCCATGTAAGATTGAGAGAATCTTGGAACGTTTCGCCATCTTCAGGCTGGTGCTTTCGGCTTTGTGCTTGTGCGAGCAAAGTGTGATTGGAACTGCCGTCTCTCTATATATACTGGTGGGGAGGTTGGCTGTGTTGTCATTTCTTAATTGGTTGATGGAGTTGATGTTTGCAGATTGGCTGGCTTTTTCTTAAGGACATGTATGGCTGAGGTATTGGCTGTGTGTCTATCAGCCTCCTATGTTGTAACGACCTGGGTAATAGGCTGTATGATTACCTTCTGAGTTCTATTGTTTTGACATCCTGGGTCTTGTGCTCTGATCTCCTGGGTTGTAATACCTCAGCCACACATGTTCTTAAAAAGCCAGCCAATCTGCAAACATCAACTCCATCAACCAATCAAGAAATGACAATACAGCCAACCTCCCCACTAGTATATATAGGGAGACGGCAGCTCTGATCACGCTTTGCTTAACAGAATATATTGTTTATGTAACATTCTTCCAAACTTGCAAACTAATTCTAAGGAGTTAAATGATGGGTGATATATGGAATTGGTGGGGAAGGGAAACTCCAGCTGTATCAGGTGATACCTGGTTTTACCACACTGGATTAGTTTATTCTTTTGAGTATTCTGTCTGGCCAAACACCTGGGTAAAAATGAAATTGTTCCCTCACCCATAGTTATGTTCCATTTAATTCAAGGACAGTAAGCAAGATGCTAATTTTAGTATTGCTATAATAGGTTTTATAAGGTGAACAGGAAGTTTCATGACTAGTTAGACTTTGAAGAAGTCACAATTATACTTACTTAGTTTAATTATTACCTTTGAGTTGAAGATAAAATATTTTGGTACACAGGAATCATAAGTTGCATTAACATTTGTTTCATTTGCAGTCAACAGTTGCTCCACGGTAATGTTTAGAGTTGCATTAATTAGATCATGTTCCATTCCACAAGGAATTTGAAATTTCTTGCAAATGACCTAACAAAGGATGACTACAGTTAATTTCACATGATAACTTTGTTGCCATTCTAATTATAATTATGTTATGATTACACGTTTCTGTGATAGCATTTGAATTAATATTATAAACATTTAAAAATATAGATAAACAATAATACTTACTACAATAAGGAAGAAGACCATGCACAATAAGGAAAATCCACTGGTGTAACCTAGATAGCCTACAATGATAAAGGAATGTTTTAATTTAAAGCATGCAGTATGTGTGAAAAATAACATGTTCAGAATTTTGAACTGTTGTTATCAGAAATATTTTAATATCCACTTACAAATCACCCAGAGCACTTTTAATCAAGTAATCAGATTTTCCTTTCCAATACATGATTAGTTCAAATTATTCCAAATGGCAAATAAGTCTAATTTAGCAAGTTAACTATTGGCATATATCCACTAAGAATATACAGTATAGCCCCATTAAGGTCATATAGTATATTCCAAGTTAAGCCAATATAAAATTAGAATACTTAATGTGATGCAAATAGTACTACACTTTCCTTTCAGGGCAGTCATCATAATATTTTATTCATGTATTGTTTTAAATTAACATAGGCCAACCAAAGGATTTCATGAATTTGATTGTGCTATTTACATCTGCATATACAGAATAAAGGGAAAAAAACTGTCTCGACTCTTGGGGATTTCTCTTACCGAATGCAAGTAAGTTAACCATTGTTTTTCTTGTTTATTCCACATTAATATCACCATTATCAATCACTTACCTAAATTTTTCAACAGTGACAAAGGAAGAATAAGCAATAAGGATACTAATATAACCAAATAATCGCCATTAGTATACCATTCTCTAGAAGGAAAAGGAAAATGCACATGGTAAAATTCTTGAATGGTAATCTGACAATTTAAAAATATATAATGCTATGTGTCTCCACAAGTGAAAGCACCTGGTTTTAAAAACATACTTAGTACTTCAATGAGAAACTTCTAAGGAGCTCAAGAGCTCTAACCTAGATCAGGAAATCAAAAAGATTTATCAGAAGGAAATGATTTAACGACTTCCTTCTTGCTGCCAATAAAACTATAGGGACATATTAGCAGAACTCAGGAATTGAATTTCAAGTGAAGATTTTATATTTTGAGGACTGTTTGAGATTATAATACAGGAAGAACAATTCTGGAATGTCTTCTGCACATGGTTTTCCATATCTGATTATTTGTATTTATATATTTATTTGTACCCCACCTTTACTATTTTAGAAATAATTCAAGGAGACAATATATTTAACACACCTTCTTCTTTTCTCCACAAAAGCAACCCTGTGAGATGGCTTAGGTTGAGAAAGAATGAACTTGGTCCAAAGTTACACAGCTGGCTTTCACAGCTAAAACAAGACTTGAACTCATGGTCTCCCACTTTGTAGCCTGGTGCCTTAGCCACCAGACTTTCAAACAGATCTCTCCTTAGGCAGGAAAGCATAATTGGAATTTACTACTTTAGTTACCTTTGTTTGAGAATTTAACCTGTTTAAACAGAAGTCCCTAAATATCAATGTCCCTTTACATGTTCCCATGAAAACAATTTCTACTGAGCAGTTCTAGGACTTACCCTGAATGCTCTTCAATGTTAAAAAATGCTTTGATGACCAATGGTAATTCATATTTCACGATGTAGAGGTAGCTTGACATAGCTGGAAGTGAATAATATTGTAGATAATTATAATGATAACATATTAAAAAAATCACAAAATACAATTCCAAATGACATGATTCAATTTGTTAATGAAAGCATGTTTTGTGAAAAAATAGTTTTTGGAATAAGACCACCACCGCTTTTAGGGTGTCTGAGAAGGATCTTACCTCCAATGTTCTGCATTGTAATTGATCCAGATGCTGCAAGTTTTCCAGGCATACCAAATGCTTTCATTCCCAATTGTTCATATAATAAAGATCCTATAGGAACAGAGATTTTGAATAAAGCAATTTAGAAAGGGAAAAGAGGAGAGTCAAATCTATAACAAACAGTTACTGTCATTACCTCCTTCGTTGGAAGTCTTCAAAAGAAGATGAACAGAATATAGAGAAAATATTGACACGAAGACTAAGAGAATTCTAAAAAAACAAATACAAATGCAAGGTTTTGAAATTGAATATGCAAATAAAAAGCATAAAGAACATTACAAATTTATATACATATTTCTGCCAGTGAGTTAAATTAAAACTATCTGAACACACTTAAATTCTTTATTGGTTATAATGGCTTTGAAAAATGAATAAATTTAACATGGTCACATCAGTCCCAAAGTAAATAATGAAATTAAATATAAATTTAAATGTAGTAAATATATTAGGAATATTTACTGTGCTCAGGGGACAAGGAACAGTCTAAGAACGATTAAAAATTTCAACTGCCACTTTTAAAAATATAAATCTAGCACAAATCATTTCTAGATCAGAAGATTTACTCATGGTCACTCATGCTCTGGTAATCTCTGTAGATTACTGCAATCCACTCTATATTGGGCTGCTCCTGAAGACTATCTGGAAACTTCAACAAATGCCAAATGAATTGGTGCAAGCACTTAGGTTTGTTTCTGGTAGAATACATGTCACACTCCACTGAGAGCATCATTGTTTTCCAGTGTGTTTCTGGTGCAAGGTGCTGGTGTTGATTTCATGGCATGGCACTGAGTTGTTATGGGTTCAATTATCTATAGAGCTACATTTTGCAGGCCCTTGACAATGAGTCTTTTCTGCCTTGGCACATGTGCTGTAGAATCTTCTGAGTCAAGGTTGGCTTCATCACTATTGGGCTTCTGGAGGACCCTTAAGACCAGTTTATGCCTGCAGGCCTGGGGATTCTAGAAGATGGGCGAACTAGTGAGGTAGCTCCGCTATTTTTAACATTTTGTCTATTATTCTTCATTTTAGCTTGATTTTAAACTTTTTAATATATTAACTGTTTTTTGCTCTGTTGTATACTGTCCAGAGCACTTTGTGTGGGGGAAGCTATATAAATTTGTTACATATATATATTTGTCAAGATTTAAGCTAATTCAGGTTCAGAATGAAGTCATTTTAAAGCTGATCAATGTTGTCTACTCATAGTCTGAAATGCTTATTCCAAGAAGAATTTTTTTTTAATTTTAGTCCTTGCTTTACATTTTATATAAATTAATTTCCAATAGAAAAGTTAAATTTAAGAAAAAACCATATTACATGGTTTTACATTTTTTATATCTGTTTGCAAGCCTCATTGAACTCATGGTTTATTCTAAAATACTTACACTGATATAAAATGTACTGAAAATCTCTGTGTTTGTGTGTGTGTTTATATATGTGAATTCCCTCCGACTTAAGTGGGCTTTTTGTCAAACCCTGCCTGTCAGAGAATTCCACTAGCATGCATTATGCTGATTACATTGTAACCACTGCAAAACGTTTTTGGAGCATGAAATGGCACAATAAAATTTTGTATCTGTCTGAGTTTGTTTGTTTTTAAACCTGTATGGCACATTTTTGCTTAAGTTTTTTTTCATGTTCTAGCAAGAACATTTTAGAATAATTTGCAAAATAAAAATAAATGCCATACACCAAAATGTGCTTCACACTTCAGTTTGTTTTGGTGGCAACAGTAACATTACCAGCATACTGCATGTTGAGACATTCCCACATGACCATCAATGAATCAATCATTTTGAGGGACCTGAGAAAAGGGGAAATTCAGAAGCATTAATAATTGCAGTTAAAACAAATTAGGCCATTTTGAATATCAGCTTACATACAGACTTTGAATGAATTCATATTTAAAGATTAATTTGAGGGACCAAAGCTGTTTGCACTTAACAGTATAGCAGACATGTTATTTAAAATTCAGTGGACCCTATTCCCAAGTAAATATTTCTAGCATCACTGCCTTCAAGAGCTTGACCGCTCCTCATTGCCGATATGGATTAGTGAAAGACACAATTGCAATTGCAACTGCTCTTGGTTTTTATATTAATTTCTAATTATATTGGAAGGTTGTCTGGCTATCACAGAAATTCCTAGACACATATCTGAATTTTTAATCCTGCACTTAACATTAAAATAGTTATTTCTATATTTTTTTGATTTTTACTAATAACCAACATATGCATGCCACTATATATTTGCCTTTCAGAATATGCAGTCCTTTAACTTTTCAGAAAGCCTCCTAACAGCTATACATCTCTATGTATCTCCTTGCTTTTCATACCAATGACTACATAGCTAAATTCTACTTGGGATCTGTTGCTCTCTGTAACCTGACAGATGCCCTTTTCCAACAGCAGACACTAAACATGTTTTTCTTAATGGAAAATTATCAAGAAAAAAGTGACATGCTTTATGATGCTGTAGGCAAAATGTAGGATGGCAAATAGTAAATCTAAATCTAGTTTATGTGTTTCTCATTTTTATAAATAACTGAAGGTGATGAACATACTTAATTCTCCTCCCTCCTGCTATTTTACCACAGTAATAACTCTTGTGAGGTGGGTTGGGCTGAGAGAGAATGATTGGCCCAAAGTCACCAGCCAGTTTAGTTGTAGAACATTATAATTCATAAATTAAAATGGATAAATTGTATTTTTCCTACAAATAGTTTGAGAAAACTATTAGTGATATTTATATTAATGTAAAAATCATTTTTGAGGAAAGACACAGCAAACAAAAGGCAACTTAACAAATTGTAACTAAAAGACTAAAAGTGAATGCAATTTCATTTTTATAGTGTATAAATTCAAAAATTTCAAAACGTTTTGTTTAATTTCCATTGCCCACAAAAAAGAAGGAAGATGTATAGGAACTATTCAAACCTAAATGTTTAAAATCCTACTGGCTCCAATATGAGAAACATAAACATAAGCTGTATTCTTTAATTGAAATTATTGGGTCTCTAAAGTATTAGTTTGAGCTGAATTATTTTTCTGTTCAAAGTAATTTGCAATCTAATCTCAGGCTTGCCACTTAAAACAATTTACTATGAGTTCAAGCATATTTCTAGATAAATATTCACTGGTTCTTGCCTCTAGCAATGTCAATGGGATTAAAATGGCTTGTGTTCAGTTAGTTTAGTAGAATTACCTTTTAGGCTTGAAGCAAGCACCTACAATATTTTCCTAAATAATATGTGATTTTATTGCATTCTAATACTTACACAAAGAGAGCAATTCCTGTGTTTGCCATGGCATAAGAAAGTCCAAGGATGCCACTGCCTACAATAGCATTGCTCAGGTTAAATACTGACATTCCAAAGGAAGTTGTACCTGGATGCTGTAAATAAGAATGGTGAAAGTTCACAATTTGTTCTCACTTGCAAGAGGTTTTATAATAAAATTGATTTTACTTTGTAAAAACATATTGGTATGTGCTTACATATTCAGTTTCATATTTCTTCTTCCCTTGGTTGGATTCAAGTAAAAAGTTTTGGTTTTCTGGATCCGTATCTATATAATGGCTGTGAAAGGAAGAGAACGATGAACTTTAAATACTATTGTAAAATTCCACTTATTTTAACTGAGTTAAAATCTGAATAAATGTGTCCACAATGTGCAACATTTTCTTTTTTTTCCTGGCTTGTGATATGGTTAGTTTTAAAGATTTTCCTTTAGTGGGGGAATTCTAAAAACAGAACTCTCTCCCTGCTCCTCCCCCCATCCTATTTTTCCCCAGTTCAGTCAGTTGGGACAGGTATTTGAAGAGGATGCAGTACTGTAGTTCAAAGTAAGGCAGAGAAATCTCCTAACCTCTTCATCACAGCTGATTTGGTGGGGTACTGATAGCTGAAGTCGTTGCCGTTAGAGCTGTAGCTGCTGCTGTCCTCCTCTCGGGTGCTGTTCAGCTTGCCCATTTCAGCTTTGGTCATGCTGGGATCCAGGATGTCTTCTCAGGGAGCGGGTCAATCAGGCCAAATAATTATTTGGTTTGGGAGGGGTCGCTTGGGGTCCTCGTGATCTTTTGTCCTTGGCGGCAGCGGGTCCTACCTAGTCTGCGAAGGTGAGGGGGAAAACGTCAATACTGCAGTAGTCTCCCGAAGCTGGTCACGTGAGAAGCTGCTTCGAAGCTGCTGCTCACCGCGGCTGATTCAGCCAGGCGAGTGGAAAAGTACCAGCAGAGAAGGGCGGGATAAGCGAAGAGGGGCGAGGGAAGGAAAAGTACTGGGAGGAGAACAAAGCTATCTCTGGCTAGAACAGTGGGAGCACACGCTGTCTGGAAAAATGGGTGACTGGTGTGTGTGGTGGTGGTGGGAACACAAAAGATATACAATGAGAAGCCAGGGCAAAAGGAGGCTTCTCTGCCCAGCCAAGCAGATAAGCAAAGAGCCTTCACGCTTCTTCTCCGTTTCCATCCAGAAACTGAGAAACACAATACATCCGCCGCAGGTAGATTAAGATAAGGGAAGCTTATCAATTCTCTTTCTCTCGCGACACGATTGCGTAATCAGATTTGGAAGCGAACGAACTCCACCCATCCATCGTCTTTTTGCCCGGAACTTCACATGATGCAATCTTAAGTAACCGATTGTTACAGTCCCTTTCTAATGTTAACTGACTGCCGCCCGAAGCATCTCTTGGACTTTCTGGACCGTTTCCAGCTATTTATTTCTCCTCCTCGGGAATTCTCCCTTCCCGGGAATTCTACTTCGGAAAATGTGGACAACAATGCAAATCAGTCACAAGACTGCATTACTAGCGACGTCTTTGTGGGGAAGGTTTGAAAAAGCGGAGGGGGGGAAAGACCCTGGACGCCCTGCTGTGATACAGTAGCGCTGGCGGCGGCTGATGAATTCTCCTCCCCCAATGCTCCCTCCCTATCCCGCTTACATCTTAAGTCTCACATTCTTACATTTAAAAAATCAGTCCACAGCTAGTTATATCACAAGCAAACCCACTCAAACAGCTGTTGAAATCTTCTTCGAGCCCCTCCCCCAAACCTTAGAATATTTTACCTCAATTTACAAAGTTTAAAACTTGCAAAGTTCCGGAGCTTCTTTCTTCGGTCGATTTCTCTTTAAACGGAAGCAAAAAATCCTTTGATAGTGACAGTCAGAAGGACCGGTACGAAAAAAAAATAGTAATAAAATTAAATATATTAAAAATAGAATTGTAATATGTCAAGCCGACAGAAAACGATAAGTTAGATTATTTCTGGTGAAATCAGACAAAGGCCCCAGCGCTCAGGAGAGCAGCACTCAGATGAACGAAAGCGATGAGAAAACACTCGCGGAACAGCAACCCCGGTTCTGGAGGACGCGCGCTGATGCCTCTGCTTTTGAGAGAAGCACGTGGCGACGTCAGAGCAATGGAAGGAAGGGCGGGGATTCGCGTCAGCAATGTTCAGCGGCTTTTCTGTGTGTACCAACATTGTGCTTCGTGGCTCCACCCTCTTCTCCAAACACTCGCTGCGACTTCCAGGAACCTCCCGGTCCTGGTCCAAGAGAAGATATCTCAAGCTGACTCCACCCGGTGTTTTATTTAGACACTATTCGAAGTAGCTCGGCGGAAGCCTTAAATCACTCGGTGCTGAAAGTAGGGAAGAGGTGTATTTATTTATCTTAGGCAAGTCCCCGGTTTCAAAGGGGTCACAACTGAGATCATGTAACTGCTTCCAAGAATCTGTGTGGTCCTGGCAAACTTGAAATTATCACTGATAATGACAGTGCAGGGAAGAGACAAGTTAAATAATACTTTAACTCAGAAAAATTCCAGGGAAATGTCATACAATATGCCTGCCAGCAAATTATGCATGCTAAATTCTGGGAATGTCTTCTGAATATTACAGGTGAAACTCAAAAAATTAGAATATCGTACAAAAGTTCATTTATTTCAGTAATGCAACTTAAAAGGTGAAGCTAATATATGAGATAGACTCATTACATGCAAAGCCTATAGTTTTTAGTTTTTAATTTTTAATTGAATTGAATAGACAGCCGGATCAAATTATTTAATCTATTTTTAATTATATTTATTGTATATTTATTGTATATTTTTTAGTAGGCTGTACACCGCCCCGAGTCCCTTTTTGGGAGAGGGAGTGGTATAAAAGTGTGATTAAATAAATAAATAAATAAATAAATAAAGCCAGATAGTTCAAGCCATGATGTGTCATAATTGAGATGATTATAGCTTAAGCTGTGAAATCCCCAAATCCACAATCTCAGAAAATTAGAATATTGTGAAAAGGTTCAATATTCTAGGCTCAAAGTGTCCCACTCTAATCAGCTAATTAAGCCATAACATCTGCAAAGGGTTCCTGAGCGTTTAAATGGTCTCTCAGTCTGGCTCAGTAGGAATCACAATCATGGGAATGACTGCTGACCTGACAGTTGTGCAGAAAACCATCATTGATACTCTCCACAAGGAGGGAAAGCCTCAAAAGGGAATTACAAAAGAAGTTGGATGTTCCCAAAGTGCTGTATCAAAGCACATTAATAGAAAGTTATGTGGAAGGGAAACGTGTGGAAGAAAAAGGTGCACAAGCAGCAAGGATGATGGCAGCCTGGAGAGGATTGTCAGGAAAAGGCCATTCAAAAGTGTTGGGGACTTTCACAAGGAGTGGACTGAGGCTGGAGTCAGTGCATCAAGAGCCACCACGCACTAACGGATCCTGGACATGGGCTTCAAATGTCGTATTCCTCTTGTCAAGCCACTCTGAACAACAAACAGCATGAGAAGCGTCTTACCTGGGCTAAAGAAAAACAGAACTGATCTGTTGCTCAGTGGTCCAAAGTCCTTTTTTCTGATTAGAGCACCTTTTGCATCTCATTTGGAAACCAAGGACCCAGAGTCTGGAGGAAGAATGGAGAGGCACACACTGCAAGATGCTTGAAGTCCACTGTGAAGTTTCCAGAGACTGTTGATTTGGGGAGCCATGTCATCTGCTGGTGTTGGTCCACTGTGCTTCAACACAGCCGTCTACCAGGAGATTTTGGAGCACTTCATGCTTCCTTCCGCAGGCGAGCTTTATGGGGATGCTAACTTCATTTTCCAGTAGGACTTGGCACCTGTCCACACTGCCAAAAGCACCAAACCCTGGCTCAATGACTGTGGGATTACTGTACTTGATTGGCCAGCAAACTCGCCTGAGTGTTTAAAGAATCTATGGGGCATTGCCAAGAGAAAGATGAGAGACATGAGACGGAACGATGCAGAAGAGCTGAAGGCCGCTATTGAAGCATCCTGGTCTTTCATAACACCTCAGCAGTGCCACAGGCTAATAGCTTCCATGCCACGCCACATTGAGGCAGTAGTTGCTGCAAAAGGGGCCCAAACCAAGTACTGAGTACATATGTATGCTTATACTTTTCAGAGGTCCGATATTGTTCTATGTACAATCCTTGTTTTATTGATTGCATGTAATATTCTAATTTTCTGAGATTATGGATTTGGGGTTTTCATGAGCTATAAGCCATAATCATCACAATTATGACAAATCACAGCTTGAGCTATCTTGCTTTGCATATAATGAGTCTATCTCATATATTAGTTTCACCTTTTAAGTTTCATTACTGAAATAAATGACCTTTTGCACAATATTCTAATTTTTCGAGTTCCACCTGTATATACACTCTTCAGTTGGGTTGCTTAAAGATAGAACAGCCAGATTGGTGTGGCAGTTACAGCATCAGGCTAAAAACATGAGACCTAGTCTTGTCTTGAGCATGAAACCAACTAGGTGATTCTGGGGCAATCACTCTTACTCAGTCCTAGGAAGCAGATAATGGCAAACCACTTCTGAAATCTTGCCAAGAAAAATGCAGGGACTTGTCACCAAAAGTCAACATTGCCAAATCTTGCCAAGAAAACTGCAGGCAGTCGCCAGGAGTCAATATTCTCAAAGACACTCTATAAATAATTTGTACAGTAGGATAAAAATCATTATTATGCTACCTCATTTGACAATATCCTGGTTAAGATTTCAGATCACACATCAAATAAAAGAACAAAGGGAGATAATATTGATTAAACCTTGAATTCTGCAGTTGGTTGATGTAAAAATTGACTAGAGTGTTAATGCAAAATGCAGTATTCTAACTGAAATAATAGAAAAACAAAATACCCTCATGTAAGCCCTTCTTATAAGATAATTATTATAAAAACGTTGAGTTCTACTGTGGGAAGCCTACATCTAAAATAGTTTGTGTAATGTTTTCAGTTATTTTCTCTAAAACTCTAGTCCCATTGTATCATCAAGTACAACCATAACTAATACTTTCTGTACGAGACATTGGCAGATAAATTGCAATAGTGAGGAACTTGCTGTAGTTCTGTATTATTATTAACCATGCAATTTTGAGTTCCACACAAACATGTGACAATGTGTATATCACATGATGGAGTCACCATATGTAAGTTGGGTGACTATATAAAGTTAATAAAATAAGTAAATAGAAATTCACCAAAAGAAATAATATAATTTGCATAATTTATACTTTTAATACAAGTTTATTTTTTAACACAACTTATATTTAACAAGCTTAAGTCTTGAGTTATGAATACAATTTTAAAATAACTTTCAATTTATATCACTGTTTTCAAAATATTGAAAGCAAATTTATATATTACCCAAGACTCCAAATTTATCAAATCCCAAGTTAATGCTAATCCAGACCAATTTAATTTTCTTATGAAAATATATCTTATTTTCTTGCACGGGAAAAGTAAAAGATTGTTTCAGCTGATAGAACTGAGCTAGAGCAAAATCATTTTTTCTATGTGTTATAATTATCTTACTGGTAATAATTTCTCAGAAAAATATTATTAATAATAAAATATAAAATAAGAGTAAAATTCAGGTAAAGATGAACTGCATGGATTTTGGCTGAGACATCTCAATGGTCTATATCTGTGATGGCGAACCTATGGCATGAGCCATTTGTGCCAGCATGCGAGTTGCAGGCAAACTTACCTCACTGCGCATATGCTGTATTTTCGGAAAAACAGGAAATGATGAAACGGGCTTGTTTTTGGGCTGCAAAGCTTGCAGAAGCCTGCAGAAGCCTTCTTCAAGCCTTTGGGAGGCTGAAAAAGGCCTCAAACCGGCCAAAAATCAGCTGTAAGGCGCAGTGCAGGTAAGGGGGTGGTGGGTGGATGGGATTGTGCACGCATGGGTGTGGGGGGCATGCATTGCCTTCTGGACTCTGGCACCTGAGTGCGAACATGCACAATTTTTGGCACAGGAATCCAAAAGGTTAGCCACCACTGGTCTATATCCACTAATTGTCAAGCAGTTTAAAGCATATTGTAAGAAGATAAAACTAAAGACTGGCAAAATCTATTTGGCAATGAAAAATCCAATAAAAGAGGTAGCACCAGGCAACTACAAGCCAATTACCTTCTTATCAAGAACTTTCAAATTGTTAATTTAGTTAAAAATAAGCTGTTTCCAGCTGAGCAAAAAGGAAACTCCCCAAACAGTAGAGAACCAAAAGATCAACCCCTGGTTGACAGGTTGATTTTGGAAAGCTGAAAGAAAAGAAAGACCAACTTGAATGTAGCCTGGACTGATTATAAGAAGGCATTCGACTCCCTACCACATGATTGGATAATCAAATGCCTAGAAATAAGGAGACAGTAGAAACATCTGAAGCTTTATGCAAAGATCAATCGCACAATAGAAAACACAGTTGCTGGTCAATGGTGATAGACTGGGAAGGGTTAATATCATGAGACAAATCTTTCAAGGAGACTCATTATCATCACTATTATTCATCATTGCATTGTGTAAGCACTGGACTTTTCCCCTTCAACAGAAAAGAATGAACTTCTGAAAGCTAGGTAGTTCAAAAGGAATTCTTTATTAAAAGGAAGTGATCCAGGTACTAATCAAAGCAGAATCTAAGATGCTTCCAGGCATATAGTAACAGATAAAGGGAGTTAGAACCCCTCCCCTTATTCTAGAGTTAGAACCCCTCCCCTTATGTGGATTTAGTCGAACAAAGAATCAACATGTTAATTCCTCCCCCTTTTCTGGGAACGTATCTTAGAAGAGTTTCTCAGGGAGTATCTTTCAGAGCTGGAATTTTTATGGTCCCTTCTCCTCTTACTATCTCTCCAAGACGTTACAAGTTTCTAGACATTTTGCTCCAGTCCTCCAGTTGTATATCATGTGCAAGTTATACAGATTCAATATAAGGTTTAAGATATTCAGGTTACATAAAAAAGAATTACTTGTATCAACTTCTCCCCCTTCTTCTTCCATTGAAGAATGGCAGATACACGGATCTGACACATTGATTCAACACTGATGAACAAGTCAGGCCATAGTTATCAAACATTAAAAACATCTGCCGGGTTATCCCATCTCTTATATGGATGATTCTAGGCTGTATGGAAAAACCCCATCTAAAATGGAATTGCTACTTAACACCAGGGGTGGGATTCTACCAGTTCGGACCGGTTCAGTAGAACCAGATATTATGATTCTGTGCAATTCGCAGAACTGGCAAATCGCATCACTGACTGGCCCCACTCCTCTTGGCCCCTTCCCTCCTACTCATTCACTTTGTGCTGCCTGCGGAGCTTTTCTTCGCTCATTCATCCAGCTGCCTCCCATGCGGTCACTCTTCTTCACCTGGCCTGAGAAGTTAAGGCCGATGGCAGGGGTGGGGCCCTCTGTGCTTGGACAAAGGGGCTGTGAGGGGGGTGCACATAGTGAGGCCTACCGCCGCCACTGCACTACATGGGCTGGTGGAGGGGTGATACTGGTGGCGAGTGGACTGATGCGCATGGGGAGGGAGGGGAGTGTGTGGGAAATCATGGCACCAGAGCCCTTCTCCATGCTTCCTTGCTTCCCAAGCCAGTCTGGCCTGGGAGGGAAGTGGGCGGGAGATCGCAGCACCGGGGGCCTTTCCCTGTGATTGCTTCCCAAGCTGGCTTGGCCTGCGAGAGAAGCACATGGGAGATCACCAGCTGGACTAGCAAGGTGGACCATGGAGGGTGTTAGGATATGTGCAGAGTAACCCTTGTATAAAAAGGATATGCACACGGAAACGGTTTATGAGAACAGTTATGAATAAATATACAACCACCCAGAGTTGAACAAGTTGTATTAATGTTTACTTGAAGAAATAGCACAGTCCAATAAACAGTCCATGTCATACAAATATCAAACCATAATACACCAAATAACCTTTGATATCAACAGAATATCAAAATAAACAGGGTTAGTCAGTATCGGTCCGTAGTCAGTAAGTATAGTATCAAGAGAGATCATAAGTGCAGAAGAGAAAAAGAAAGAGCATTAAACCATGATCCCTCTTATGGCAACTTGTAGCATAATTAACCAATCAGAACACAGCATAATACATTACAGTATTTTTCCTTAAAGCTACAAACATATATATATTTGTAGTTTATATATTGTCAACCCAACTATGTTATTTACATATACATAGCATTCTCCCCTTTGGGTTGGTCAATATATAATACATCTTTAATTCATATTTTTTTTCGCAATTAATAACTCATACAATTTCATAGAAATTAGAAGATTCTTTAACTCTACATACAATGCTTGTTTGAACTCTGTTATATTTACGTCTCTCTCTAATTGACCTTCTAGAAAACTCAGTACATGTTGTTTGTTTATTTTCTTCCTCTACCTTCCCTATCTAATCTTTTGCAGTTATAGATGGTTCGTTATTTACTGATTCATCAATATTCCTATCATTTTTATGATAGTGAACAATGGAGTTTTTACAATAATACTATGTTTTTCATTATTATATTCTTGTTTATTATATTCACCAGCCAACATGCTCCAGAAATTTAGCACTTGCACTCCAATATATATTAGTAGTACCTGGCTCCCAAAATTTAAATAATCTATGATTAGTTCCATAACCTACAAAATACAATTTCTTAGCTCTATATTGTCCCTTTTGCCTTACTTGCGTGGGAATACGAATCCATGCTGGGATTCCAAATCTATGCAAATAACTAAGATCTGGTTTTCTTCTATGCCAATGAGTAAATGGTAATTCACCAGTCATTAAATTTATTACATTATTCAAAACATGGCGAGCACACATTATTGCCTCACCCCACAGCTGCTCTGATATACCAAAATCAGACATCATATTCCAGCCATAACCTGTAATGTTTGTCTTCTACATTCAATATATGAGTTATGTTGTAGTCTATAAGGATCAGAACGCTCATGTTCAATTCCAGCTTTTCGTAACATAGTTTCAGATTTGTTATTAGTAAATTCAATATCATTATTCGTAATTAATCTAATAATTTTCTGTTTTCTTTCAGTAAATTTTAGCCAGTTTACAAAATACTGGCATGTTTCTTGCTTTGTTTTCATTAGGTAACAGAAACCATATCTGGAAAAATGATCCATAATACTCAATATATAACAGGCCTATACTAGGTTTTCTAGGTCCAATGATATCAGCAAACACAACCTTTAATGGTTTACTGGTTTTCAGTCCATTTACCATATTTTCAGAAATTATCTTGTTTTCCTTTTTATTACACATATTGCAATCTACATACTTTATACAAGGTTTTAAATCTATACCAGTTGACAACTCTGTAGGAATCAAGACTCAGGATCACATGAAGATGAGACAAGCTTCCTACTTTATTGTCAGATTGAAAATAAGAAGAGCTGTCTGCTCTATTGCCAAAGTTTGTTTATCTATATCTCTCCATAGTAGCATACCAGTGGTTAATTTATACACTATACATCTATTTAGACAATCTTTGTTACTATCTGCTTCAGCAGTTTATACATTCACCTCTAGTTAAGATTAACTCTAGTTAAGATTAACATAAACTTCAGTTCCTGTCCTTTGTTCCGTCTTATCTGGGTTTTAAGGTCTTGTTTTCTCCAGATTAAACATACAAACGTTGCACTTTGCACGGAATATTCTTTGTCTGAGGTTTGCCATCCAAGACAAGAATATCCAGAATGCACAACGCCTACACAACTCAACAGTTTTTGTGATCATTTTGAAATTTATATGTCCCACACGTCTATGGAGCAGATGAATACATTCATCATGAGACTTCTTATTCTCATAAACTGAGTTAACATTACTTGATGGATCATCATTTAAATAAACAAACCATTTTCCAACCTTGCAGTAATACTTTTACCTTGTTTATCTATTAAACATGTATCTCCCTTAAATGTTACTACAAAGCCTGCTTTTTCCATTTCTCTTACAGATAGCAAATTATACTTCAGGTACATATAACATCAGTAAATTTTCATTTATACATGAATAATATGCAGTACCTTCTCCATATGCTTTCATTTTCCATCCATTAACTAATGATATATTCTGTTCACTTTTCTCATATTAACAAATCTCTCTTTACTTTTAGTTATACACTGCGATGCTCCACTATCAACTACCCATATATCATGGTTTACATTTGTAGTTATATTTGATATTGCTAAACTAACATTCTTATGAACTCTCTGTATATTATTCTGTTTCTTACCCTTTTTACAGTATCTGGCTATATGTCCTTTAGCCCCACAAGAAAAACATTTCCTAACAATATAGGCAGTTGAAGACAGTTTTTCTTCCTGCGGTTGTCTTTCTCTCAGTTGAATTCTATCTTGCCTTCTTCTTGACTCTTCTAACAGTCTTCCAGTTATGCCAATCAATGTAAGTTCATCTCTGTTTAAAACTTCCAGAGAAGACACATAATCATCGTAAGTTTAATCCAAAGAAGAAAGAATAATGTAAACCTGATGCAACTCAGAAAAAAACAGTTCTTTTTCTTGTAGTTCCTGAAAAGTCCTTTTCATAAACTCCAAATGAGCTAACATATCGCCACCTTTTATAAGATGAGCTCTAAATAGTTTATGTGTAAGGTTTATGTGTGCACCCACATTATCTCGAACATAAATCTTCAGAATGTCCCAACATCTAGCAGCAGATTCTTGACCATGAATATGGACTAACTGCTGATCACTTAGTGTCAGTCCAATTATACTAAGAGCCTTTTCATTATCCCGGTTAAATTCAGCTATTTTCTCTTTGTCTTCATCATTCAATGGATCCAAAGTTGTTACATCTGGTGGATTATTCACTACAGTCCATAATCCTTTATGCAGAAGTAGGCTGCATTTCATAGACCAGGAAACATAGTTTGTTCCATCCAACCGGGTTATTAGGGATAGACTGGTTGACTGTTCTTGTGCCATTGTAATAATAAACCACAATTAGCTGTTTAAATATGAAACTGTATATTCACACTGGTTCTCAATATCTCTCTGGGCTCATAACCAATGTTAGGATATGTGCAGAGTAACCCTTGTATAAAAAGGATATGCACACAGAAACAGTTTATGAGAACAGTTATGAATAGCCACACAGAATTGAACAAGTTGTATTAATATTTACTTGAAGAAATAGCACAGTCCAATAAACAGTCCATGTCATACACGTTTTTTAACAGCCCAGAAATATCCAGTTATAAAGTCTTCTGATATTTAGTTATAAAGTCTTATTACTGGTTCCATGTCTTTTACAGCAGACAAACACCAAACTATAATACACCAAATAACCTTCAATATCAACAGAATATCAAAATAAACAGGATTAGTCAGTATCGGTCCGTAGTCAGTAAGTATAGTATCAAGAGAGATAATCAGTGCAAAAGAGAAAAAGAAAGAGCATTAAACCATGATTACAGCTCCCTCTTATGGCAACTTAACCAATCAGAACACAGCATAATACATTACAGTATTTTTCCTTAAAGCTACAAACATATATATTTGTAGTT
The DNA here is from genome assembly GCA_023653725.1 of Bungarus multicinctus. Classification (NCBI taxonomy): domain Eukaryota; kingdom Metazoa; phylum Chordata; class Lepidosauria; order Squamata; family Elapidae; genus Bungarus; species Bungarus multicinctus. The sequence continues at coordinate 31,799,470 of CM042848.1, forward strand.
TATATATTGCTAACCTAACTATGTTATTGACATATACATAACAGAGGGGGTGAGCAAGCAGCCCTTGAAAAAGTGCTGCACTGGGGTGCTGTGTGCTCTTGGGCCTCCTGCCCATCTCTGCTTCTTCCAGGCAGAAAGAAAGCCATAAAAAGTCTTCGCCTGAGCCCTCTTTGGGCCCTAGACTTGGTGCCAATTCGAGCGCGTCCTGCACGGACCGCTAACAGCCCAAAACTGGTTGTGTCAAGCAGCCCATGCATCCTGCTGCTTTGGGCTTGGAGCTGTAAGCCGGGAAGCACTCCAGCAGAGAGAAGCCAAGGTCAACCCTAGCTAGCTTTGCTATCTGTTGCAGCTAAGAATCTCAAATACAGATGAGAATGAACATTGTGAACTTGTAGCCAATGGTAGATCAGTCTCCTGCAATTTCCTTGTCTCTTGAGGAGCCCAGCTGCTTGCCAATCGTCAAGTTGCCTGGACAGGATAGGGGCCCTTCACGCACTTAGTTTGCCTGCCTGTTTAGTAGTTCCAGCCAATGGCTACACACAAACATTCATTCTTGGCTGGGAGAGGCAGGGAAAAAGGCGAGGGGGAAGCATGGTTGAGGGTCCAGGAGCCAGGTGTGGGCAAGCAGATTAGAGGCAGGCAGCCGATCATTGGCTTGCTTGCTTGGCTGCCTGCCGCTTGGAGCATGGAGGCAGCGAACTAAACCTGTGTCACCCATCAAATCTCCCCCCAGCACACTTCTCTTCCTCCTCACGAGAAGCCCTCTGCACCCCTCTGCCGCCTGTCAAATCTTCTCCCAGCACACTTCTCTTCTTCCTCACGAGAAGCCCTCATTGGCAAGGCATCTGGTCTTCAGAACACCAGATTCCCATCATCCAGCACTAGTTCAGAGATTCCTTCCCCCCCTCTTCCCCCCCGGGATGGACATAGAGACACAGAGAGAGAGAGAAAGGAAGGGAAGGAAAGAGAGACAAGAGACAAAGAGAAAGGGGGGGTGGAAGGGAGGGAAAGAGAGAGAGAGAGGACAGAGAGAGAAAGGGTGGGAAAGAGAGAATCCATACTAATTCATTGCCTGTGAGATATAGAAAATTGCCACTAACTTAATGTAAATACTTTTCTTAAATCTAGTTAAATAGAGAATTCCTAGTGCTTAAAAACATAGAGTTATGTTTTTAAATATGTTATATTAAAATAAATATGTTAACATATCACATATATTAAGCAAGGGGACTTGAACCTGGGAAAATGAAAGTCAAATAGCTTTTTGATGTCTATTAAATTAATTGTTAAAAAGTATGAGTAAATAAGATTTTGACTCCATTGTTTTCTTGGGAGGGTACCCCCTTTTTAGAGCAGAGATTCCTTTTCTTTCCTTGTCCCCACCCTGGGATTTCTTTGGCACAACTTTATCTTTTCCCCTCCTCTGGGCTTTTTAAAAAACTAACCTCCCTCCCTCCCCCCCTCCCCCACACATACAAACAAACAGAGGTTGGATCTTTCTTTTCTCCTGGCCCATACAGGCAACACCCAAGCAAATAACTTAGAGTTGGCCGCACCTACCCAGTCACATGATCAGCAAGCCACATCCACCCAATCACATGACCACCAAACCACACCCACAAATTAAGCCACGCCCACAGAACCAGTTGTTAAGCAATTTGAATCCCATCCCTGCTTAACATTGTCTATATATACAGACAGGATAGTGCAATGGAGTTTGGATTGTACAAACATATTAACCCTATCATCATCAAGAGAAAAATAGTGAAAGTGAAGGAATCAAGGTGCCCTATGGAAACATTATAAAAAGTCTAGATGACAAAGATCACTGCAAATACATAGGCATCCTTCAAGCTGATAATATCAAGCATACTGAAGTCAAGAAGATTAGTAGTGAATATATCATGAGAGTGAATAAGGTCTTAAAGTCTCTACTCAATGAAGGAAATACCATCAAGGAAATAAAAACATGGGTAATTCCAGTTGTTGGAAGAAAAATCCAATCCGATTCCAAACTGGGAGAAAGGTGCTGGAAATAAAATGGAGGCAGATTGGAGAGAAGGACTCTGTTTATTGATGAGAAGACATGCAGCATGTAATTCTGGCATAGCTGACAAAATGGGGTTGGGATAGGAGGGCTTTTATACATTCTTTGGGGTTTTGTGTTTGAAATGCTCCAGGGGGTTGTGCAATGTAGTGAGCTTTGTGTTTTTTACTATTGTAATGGTGGTGGGTAAATCCTATTATGTCTAAAAGGTTATGTCCTGTTCTTAGAATAATCCCATTGTTTTGTTTGTGAATAGATTGGCCCAGTCTTCCTGAATGGATACAAAATGTGCATTCCTAAAGGCCAGCCTTTTCAAGTTTCTTAGTTTGAAGCTTTTTCCTATGAGAGAAAGACTGGGGTTGTTTTTTGTTTTTTCTGGAGATGGGGCAATCGACAAAGGGCCTCGGAGAAATGGAGGAAAATTCCAGAGTTAGGCCAAATTTTAGAGTATTCAAAACCCATAAGTCTGAAGTCATCCTTTCCCATTGGTGGGCAAATAGACCTAGGCTCCTGCCAATGGGTGGAGAAAACTCTGGCAGTCACTTTAAGTGGCAAAAGGGACGTCCCCCCCTCCCCCTCGAAAGGGCCGCTTGGTCTGAGGATGCTGTTGCTGTCTAAACCTATCCCGGAAGGGAGGTCTGTCCTGTCAGTCAGACCTGGGGGGAAAGGAACACTGAAAGGAGGAGGAATCAGCAACATTGTCCAATTGGCAAAAGGAAGGCTGATGCCCATAAGGCGAAGCCCGCCTATTAGCTCTCTTAATAACAGAGGACAAGACTTTACGCTTGTCCTTGTTCTCCATTAGAAATGGGTTCAAGGCCTCTCTGAAGAGGTGAACCCATGTAGGGAACAGAAGCCAACCTCCATTTGGTCTTTGCATCCTCCCGCCTTTGGTGAAGCCACAAGAGCCTACAGGAGGTGTTGTTAGAGATGAGAGCCCTAGAGGAGCAACGGGCAGCATGCAACGAGAAATCAGCCGAAAACTTGGCTGCTGCCACCAGATTGTTAATGTCCTGGTGAATGCATGTCTCCTCTGGGGGAAACTCTCGCCTGTAACTCCTTAAGCCAGAGTAAGGAGGTCCTTACAAAAAAGGAGGTGGCTGTGGCTGTCTTAAGTGCCCAAGCATTAGTCAAGTGTGTATGGCAGTAATTCAATTCCACCTTTCTATCCTCGGCCTTTAAGGCCTCAACAATGTCCCCAGAGACCGCTGGGGGGAAACAAGAAAGGTCAGAGGATCATCCACTGAGAGTAACTCCAAGGTATCTGACAAGGAAGGAGCCATATTGAAGTGCCTCCTGTTATGATATGTACAGAATAATCCTTGAATAACAAGGATATGCACATGGAAATGTTTATGAGAGTAGTTATGAATAATTTTTCAGCCACACACAGATACACTAAATTGAGTTAAAATTTACTTTAAGAAATCGCACAGTCCAATAAACGGTCCAGGTCATATATGTTTAACAGTCCAAAGAATATCCAGTTACAAAGTCTTCTTACCAGTTGCCTTTGTCATTTACAGTAAACAAAGAAATCAAAGTATAAGCACAGCATAAATACAACAGAATGTCAGAGAGACAGAATGTCAGAGATACAGAATGTCAGAGAGAGCAACCCATGATCTCTAGCTCCCTCTTATGGCAACTCGCAACACAATCAACCAATCTGAACATAGTACAAATCAATACAGTGATCCTGTCTTAAAGCTACAAACATACACTGTTGGTTTATATATTGCCAATCCAACTAATTGGTGGACAGATTCCTAACACCTCCTATCATTACTACCTAGTTTGGGAAAAGTCCCAGGCTGGCTCCACTGCCTTTGAACAACCTCAAGAAAAAACCTGGGAGAGGGGATGTTCTCCTGCGAAATGACTGGTTCAGAGAACTCAGCCTTGTCGAAGGTTCCACAGGTGTGGATGAAGAGGTCCCAATTTGGGCAGTGGCCTTGGCTTTATGAAGGAGGGACCTGAACAGCGCTGGACGGAAGAGTCCAGTAAAAGGAGGGGCATCAGGAACCATCTCAAGCTCATCATCAGAGAAACCCTGACCCAACTCTACCTCCTCTAATACAGAGACTCTATCCCTGAACGAGTGGGCTGGCGATGCAGACCTATATGATTGCTCAGCCTCTCTAGCATACAAATAATGGTGAGGTTATTGGGAATGTGTCTCAGAAGAGACAGAAACAGCCCTGCTCCCCAGATGCAGGGTATTGGCCACACCCTGGGAGATAATACGTGAAATGAGGACCTTAAGTTCCTCAGATAGTCCAGGCTCATGCCTCTCAGCTGGGGGGAGACCTGCCGAAGTTGGAGTAAAGTTAGCTTCAGGGGCTAAGATCTCTGCCTAAACTGGGGATCGGGGCCTACAGTTGCCCTACAGTCAAAGGGAAACTGCTCAGTTTGAATCAAACCTGTTGGAAATACAGAAAAATGTTTGCCTTTTGGTGACCAGCTCATAGGAACTGCAACAGTAGTCTGCAAAGCTGGCGGGGGGGGGGGGGGTGGGGGGGGGATTGGGGGGGCTGACTGCTTCAGACAAGGCAACAGCTGGTATACTTTCTTGCTGTGCTCTGGAAATTCTCCTGTCAGTATCCTTTTCTTCAGCTCTGGAAGGTTTTCTGGAGTGAAGGGCTTTCGTCTTGAGTTTATTGTGTGGATGCTTAGGCATTATACCTTATTAAGATATATAAGTGAAGAGCTATAGGTGTGCCCCTTTCGTTGCCTGCCATAAAGCAGCTTCTTCGAGTTATTTCTATGTGTAAAATACATGCGTCCATTAATAACGGGTTTTTTGGGCTGCCTCTTATGTTAGGTACTGTCCCCAATAACATGGTCGGGGCGGGGCGGGGGGGGGAGGGCTTACAAAAAGAAAACATGTGTTGCCATAACTATACCCTATACAATATTTTCCCGCCTCTGTTATGAGTTCCTCGCTGCTTGGTCTTCAAAAAAGCAGGCAGGGGAATGGAAGACGCCCCTGCTCCTTTTTGCCTTCTTCCCTCTAGGCGACGTTATAAAAAAATTAAAAAACCTATTCGGAAAGAGCTCCCCTTCTCTCTTTCCCGAATATTCTAGAATCTAGAAGCAGAAGAGAGAGGTTAGCTGCGCGCGCAGGCAATCAGATCTAAAAATTTCCACTGGAAAATTGCAACTGGAAGACGATTGACGCGCCCTTCTCGTAACGTGAAGCTTTTACTCACCTTTCTACCTCGGGGCGGGCGAGGCGGAGTAGCGCAAGTTGGTTCAAAGTCGTTCACGGCCACTTAGGGAGGAGAACGAATGGAAACGCCGACGGTACAGTTAATTATCAAAACCGCTAATGGTGAGAAAAAGGCAAGCGCCGGCTTGCGGAGGTGTATCTCCGTGCGGACGCGCGCTAAATCGCTTTTCCTACTTCGTAATCTCATCACAGCATCTTCCAGGGACGATAACCAAGCTGCTTGTAGTTGAGCTGGGGGACTTGTGATGAAGCCAGCCTAGCAAGCCATTGATGGATTCACCCACATCAAAGCAATATTGCTTGTCACGTTTGCCTGTGTGCAGAGTGGTTCTTTCAATCCCAAGGAATGTTAACATAGAATATTAAAGGAAAGTTATCCGAGGTGAAACACAAAGACGTAAAAGATCTGCAGAAGGCACGTGGGATTTATTTGGTTTCTCTGAACTCAACAACTCAATTTAAGAGCTTATTTATGTTTTCCATTCACCACTTCCTTTTTACTGTCACAGAATTAATTTTTTTCTTGTGGCTTTGCACACGAAGTTCAAGTGTTCACATTGGATCTGATCTTAGCTCTCCAGAGTGTCTCGGAAAGAAAACAACATCCGTTAAGTGGGTAGCCTAATTTGTAATGAGATAATTCATGAGATGATCCTGTGACTTTTACTTTAGTTCACCCTTCTTTTACCCTTTAGATGTCTAAGAGACCAGCTTCCATAATGAGCAGGGAATCTTTACTGACAGTTATAGGAGTTGAAATCAACAGATTGAAGGATATCAATTTTGGGCTGGCAGCCCCAGATGAATGGGAGCATTCAGGCTGCCAGAACAATGTTTGAACAGCGAGAGATTCTTGCATTTTCATATGTTTATTAGAAATTATGAGTTTGAAAAGCATTTCTTATATTTATACTACAATAAAATTGGAAAGTCATTCAAACTAAGCGTTCACTTAGCTCATGTAGCTTCACATGTGTTTCATGTGCTTGGAGACAGGATTTCTAAACTCTGTAGAAGGCATCAACTTATTTATGAAGTCACTTGGAGTCAGGCTTAATTTGAAGAAAAGCTTACTTTTTTCATCAGGAAAAAATGACAGCACAAAAATGTCTCCTATAATTTCATCAGCTTTATATATTTGAACAAAGTGGCATTTAAACATGACATAACATGTAAATAAGATTATCTTATATAACATGTAAGATAATTATATGTTATAGGGATATGTAGAGGAAAAAGCACATATGTCAAGAAGGGAAGATCATTATCTTTTGCAAAGTTATGTGTCTTCTTTATTGCTTTCCTGGTCCTATGGAATAGCATCCCCCACTCTCCAGATATGCAGGGCTGCCTCTCTCCAAAGATTCCAGAAATCTATTGAGACTTGGCTCTGTTCCCAGATCTGAGATTAGGATGTCTGAGAAACCCCTGTTCATCTTTTTTCTGAATATTTGGAATGAATATTCTAGGGAATCATTCCCTTCCTTGTTTTTGTTACAAGCAAAGAGAAAAGAGCTAGGTCTTTTAGAGACCAATAAAATGGGAAGTTGGTCGTGCAAATTTCTGGGGAAGGATGCTGTTCCTAGAACAGGTGCTGCAACAAAGAGCCACCTTCTAGGTCAGGGGTCTTCAAACTTGACAGCTTTAAGAGTTGTAGACTTCAGCTCCCAGAATTCCTCCTCCAGTTATATTAGCTCAGGAATTCTGGGAGTTGAAATTCACAAGTCTTAAACGTGCCAAGTTTGAAGACCCTTGTTCTAGGTCCTGTTAGGTGCTATTGTTTAATTGATGGGACCAGTAATGAGATAACTGTCAGGTGGGAGAGACCATAGGAGACAGATGGTACCTTAAATATGCCTTGCTTTAAAGTGACAGCCAGTCAGCATGTTGAATTGATCCTGGAAGCTAACTGGTTCACAAAACATGAGTTAGAGGAATGTGGACCAATGTGCTCATTCTACTGCAGTTTGGACCAGCTGTAGTATACAATTAATTTTCAAGGCTAGGTGCTATTACAGTACATTGCAAGAGCTCATCTGTGAGGTGACAAAACCTAACTTTCAGAAAGGCCTTTTAGTCCAGAAAAGGATTCAACAGACATATGAGATGAATTTGTATAAGACCCTCCTGGTCTCAGATTGTGCATTTTATCTACTGTAATTGGTGTAGTGTGACTTGTATTCAGAACCAAAGATAGAATATCTTCAGTATCGGGTTTCAAACATCAGTAGCCTTTCAAAGTAGCAAGGGTTGAGTCTGAGCTTGTTCCTCCCCATTCAGACTTGTACAGCCTATAAGCACTGGCTGATAAATTTCATAGTATTGCTTGGCTGATTTAGGAATCAGGTATATAGCTGCGTATCATCAGAATGCCGATGACTTGACCCAGCAGCCTAAATTAGAGAGTGAAGACATCCAGCCCTAAGCCTCATCTCTCCATTCCTGCAAACCCCATTCTATCCTAGCAATAAATACAGAATGAAAAATGATGGCTAATTCAAAATCTCAATGAGCTAATGTTGTCAAGTATCTGAACAGGTAAAGGAGATTATGGGCAATTGGGGAGGAGCATAAGTGTTTGATATTAGCTCACACTATTTTTTTAAAAAATCTTTATTTTGCATGTGCAACAAAAATTACAATCAAAAATTGCAAAAAAAGGCCTACATGTATATGAAATGATTTTTTTCCAGCATCAGAAATACTGATTTTTCAATCTCAGGAATGTGCTAGAGCAGATAAGGAGACAAAAGCTTTGTGTGAGTAATTGATTAAGGTTTTGTCAATTTCAGAGTACTAATCAGCTAATTAAAGACCAGTGCTTGTTAATTTGCTGTTAATGCCAATTAGGAAAATGCTACACCACAGAGGAAAGCTGCTCAGGAAAAAGCCCTACAATATTGATTTTAAGGCTATGCCTGCGGGATGGAAGGCATGAGGACAAAAAGGAGGATATGTTCTCGTTTTGCTGGATGTCCCATAACCCTACCATGACCTCCAAGCTTGTAATTATGTTTTATTATCTAAATAAGATCAAACTTTATTTTTTCAGACAATTTTTGTTAATAATGATGTGATTATCCAAACTTCCCTTTCTTTTAAATTCAATTTTATTAAACCATTTTTTTGCAAATTATTTTACAGCTGTGTTTACAATTTATTATATAATTTTTCATATTTACAATTTACTGGACCCTTTTTAAAACTATAATTTATTTTAACATTTTGGCTTGACATAATCTTATTCAATATATATGCTGTACTCTGAATTTAAGAAAGCATAACAAATATACAACATAAAAATAAATTTTAAGAATTAAAAAAGGTAAATTGTTAGTGGCAATGATTCTTTAGTATATTAAGTCTCCTTTGAGTGATCACTGGATATTTAATTGATGCAGCCATTTAGTTTGCTTAGCAAAAAAACAAACATGGTTTGTTAACATTTTTTCTAGCAATTTTGTAGTCTAAACCAGCTGTCTCCAGCCTTGGCCACTTTAAGACTTGTGGAATTCCTCAGAATTCCTCAGCCAGCAAAACTGGTCTAAACTGCAGTCCTGATATTCTCAGCAGGTTGTTCCTCCCAGTTCTCTCTGCTTAGCTTCAGAATCCAACAAGATCAGTTCGATATTGATTAATTGGGTAATCCAACAAATGTGGATTTGAAATTACTCTGTAAGAGATCCAAGGAGGTAAAAAAATTCTTGCTCATGTCCTCTTGCAATGTCTTTTATATGATAACCCAAAATGTGCTCTAATTTTCCTGATCATTTCCAAATACAAAAACTACACCAAGAAAGTTTATATTTATTACTTTTTAAGGATGCCAACCCCACACTCATCTTTATCAGATGGCCGAGTATATTCACCAAATTATAGAACTCCATAAAATTTTTAGATATGTCATTTTATTGTCTTGTTTTTTTCCCTTTCTCAATAACTGTTGTGTTAAACTATTTCTCTTTTTTCAGGTAAAAAGATAGTAATACAGACATTTGAATTTGAATGTACTCTGCAAGGTTTTTTTTATTTTGATTAAAGAGAACTGAAAAGAATCTAATAAGAAAAAATGGGTGATTCTTAAATTCTGAGATGAAACTTGGAAATCAGCAAATGATTTCCTAGTTCAAGATACCTACAGTAGTTAATGCCACTCTGATATATTTTTCCATAAAGTCAAGTTATGTATTGCATATAAAGGTGCACATCTATGATTTTAAAACATTTATACATACATTTATTTTCATTTCTCTGATGTTCACAGAACTGTTGTGTCAGACCTGCCCCAATCTAATCCCTTAGGGAAAAAAAAATCTCGACTCCATTTAGTTGAAGCAAAAGGTACTTTGTCAGCGTATAAGAGTTCATGAATTGGAATAGACATAGTAACAGGTCAGCCAATGGGAACTGTTTGGTGACCCAGACAGCGTGGAGCCTGGGTGTGGTTTAGCTTAATTGATTTGTATATAAGAGTTACTTCCTCCTTGCAATATGTATATATTGCTTCTGTGCTTATATAGCTTCTGTGTTTCTGTGCTTCAGTTCTGGTGGTTCTGATTGCTTCTGCTTCTTGTCCTTGTACTTGCTACCATGTTGCAAGAACTGCATGGGTATTGTATACATGCATCATGTTTATATTATTGTATATAAACAAGTGTAGAAAGTTAGCACCCACTCCTCTCCTAGAAGAATGAAATATTCTAGGAAATATTAAAAAGGCAGAATGTTATTTTTCCCTGGATGAGAAAAGGAGAAACATGTTTTAAAGACAAAGCAGCTTCCTGCAGTTCCCTGCCCCACCCTTCAGCTCCAGGGTGATAGGATTAAGACATGGCCCTCAGGACATGATAGGATTACCCATCTCACCACATGGCACCTGGGAAGATTACACCATCCAGCAGGATTCAACCAAACTTATCATACATACAACCTACAAAGCTAGCTATGACCGCTGACAGCATCCAATTAGGATACTCTTCCTGTGCTCCAGGAAGTTCAAAGCTTAGAGACGGCATAAAACCAAAGGACTCTCAGCATCTCTTCCCTTTTCGCTCAGGAGCTCCAAAGCATGTGGTCCTGTCCACCATTAAACCTTTCCCAAGCAACTTCCATGAATCCAGTCTTTTTCCCCACTTGGAACTGAACCCAGAAGGATATTTCTTCCAACAATTTGGCGACCCAGATGGGACTCCAAGTTAACCTTATCAATGGACCAGGTCCAGATAAGCAGACCCTTGCCGGCAGAGACCCATTGAGTCTGTGGGTGAGTTTTCCTGGACCTTGGCCATTTGGAACAAAGATTTTAAAAGGGTCTTGAGTGTTGAGCTCAAAAGCTGCTTGGAAAGAAGGTGAGCACCTCTAAAATTTAATTTTATAGCCCAGAAAAGCTTGGGAAATGTGTGTATGCCTCTGTGTTTATGTGTGTGTGTGTGTGAGAGAGAGAGAGAGAGTAGATCTTTCTTCCTCTGTGTGTTCTATCAAGAGAACTAGTATCAATTATATTACTGTTAATAACAATAATAATCATGCTTTTCATTTAACTGAGTTAATGTTTCTTTCTTATATCACTAATCCTTCATATATTTCTCTTTTTCTAGCTCCTGGTTTGTCTGCTAGCCATTGATAAAATAAGCCCCAAGTTTTAAAAAAAATGCAGTTTCTTCCTTTTTCTTAATTGTAAGAGTTAGCTTATTCTAATCACATCTTCATCGGTTGGGATCTCTTCACTTTTCCATTGTTGTGCAAATACTATTCTCACAGTCAATACATGTAAAATCATATATACATTCCCTTTGTTATACCTGTCTTGTAGTATGCCCAACAAAAATATATATGTTGTTTTACCATTTTTTCAAGCCATGTATGTATTTTTGTCCAATATTTTTTTCCACTTTTTGATATGCCCACTACATATGATAGTATGAACCAGGTATCTGGTGACATTTCCAATATTTTGCAAATTTATCCTTAAACATCTTTGCTAACCTTGAAGGTGGAAAATGCTATCTGTAAAACATTGTATAAAGATTTCCTTTGTATGCAGTAGACATCGTTAATTTATCATTTCTATCCCATAATTTCTGTCATTGATCTAACTCAATTGAATAGCCAAGAATTTTAGAATCTTACAACATTTTCAAGTTTATCCTTGCTTGATATATTCCCTTGCCAAATATATTTTAATATTGTTTAATTTTTCAAAATATTTTTTCTCCAGTTTTATTGGTATTGTTTGGAATAAATATAGTAATCATGGCAGGATATTAATTTTTATAGTGGTTACTTTTTCCATCAATGATAGTTGTAGATTTTTCCACTTAACCAAATCCATTTTAATTTCTTGCACCAATTTATAATAACCTTCTTGACTATCTGTATACTTATTTTTCCTCGTTACTTCTTTTTTCTGTATGCCTGTAAACAATTATTTTGATTTTTTTTCTTTATTAGTTTCAATCCTGCAACTTTACCATATTCTTCTATTTTCCTAATTAGTTTGAGTCCATTTTCTTGTGGGTCTTCCAAGATAAACAGCAAATCTTCTACAAATGCCTGTAATTTATATTGTTCCCTTTTTATTTCCATAGCTTTATGTCTTGTCTAATATTTCTATTTAGCACTTCCAATGTCAATATGAATAGTAAAGGAGATAGTGGACATCCTTTTCTTGTGCCTTTCCTAACAAACAGGAAGCAGCAGGTGAAGCTAGGCAAAATCACATCCGATATCTGTACAATCAGCACAGGGCCCCCCCAAGGCTATGTGCTATCTCCACATCTCTTCTCCCTGTATACCAATGACTGCATCTCAAATGATCCATCCGTTAAAATACTGAAGTTTGCTGATGACACAACAGTCATTGGTCTTATTTGAGACAACGATGAATCCGCATACAGACAGGAGGTTGTACAACTTGCCTCGTCGTGTAACCGGAACAATCTGGAACTGAACACACTCAAAACCGTAGAAATGGTGGTAGACTTTAGAAGAAATCCTCCCATACTACCACCTCTTACAATACTAGACAACACAGTATCAACCATAGAGACCTTCAAATTTCTAGGTTCTACTATATCACATTACCTAAAATGGACACCTAACATCAAAAACGTCATCAAAAAAGCACAGCAAAGAATTTTCTTTCTGCGCCAACTCAGAAAGCTCAAAGTGCCCAAGGAGCTGCTGATCCAGTTCTACAGGAGAATTATTGAGTCTATCATCTGCACCTCTATAACTGTCTGGTTTGGTTCTGCAACCCAACAGGACAGACACAAACTTCAGAGGATAATTAGGACTGCAGAAAAAACAATTTTCTTCTCTATGGGTGCCCCCGCCCTCTGGAATACTCTGCCTCCGGAGCTCCATACCGGCACGGACCTGAGGGCCTTCAGGCGCGCGTTGAAGACCTGGCTCTTTGAGCAGGCCGGCCTGGGCTGAGATGGTTTTAAATTTGGTCTCCATCTTATTTAATTTTAAATTGGGGTTTTAAGGGCGGGGGTGGGGTCTTTAGTTTATTAACCAGCCGATATTAATTTAATACTTTTTTAACTTTTGTATTTCTGTGGGGTTTTAGATGGGCTGTACACCGCTCTGAATCCCTTGGGAGAAGGGCGGTATATAAATTGAATAAATAAATAAATAAATAAATTACCACCCACGTGCCTTCAATCGAGGACCTGTATACTGCACGAGTCAAAAAGAGGGCTGTGAAAATATTTACAGACCCCTCACATCCTGGACATAAACTGTTTCAACTCCTTCCCTCAAAACGACACTATAGAGCACTGCATACCAGAACAACTAGACACAAGAACATTTTTTTCCCGAAAGCCATCACTCTGCTAAACAAATAATTCCCTCAACACTGTTCAACTATTTACAAAGTGTACACTACTACTACTGCTAATCTTCTCATCACTCCTTATCACCCATCCCCTCCCACTTGTGACTGTAACTTTGTTGCTTGTATCCTCTGTTTCCTAGTATGATTTGATGTTGATTGTACCTTATGACTATCATTAAGTGTTGTACATTATGATTCTTGATTCTTAACGAATGTTCCTTCTTTATGTGTACTGAGAGTATTTACACCAAGACAAATTCCTTGTGTGTCCAATCACTCTTGGCCAATAAAGCATTCTATTCTATTCTATTCTATTTTTATATTAAAATTCTCTGTCATATCTCCATTTACTATCATCTTTGCCATTTGTTTAAGGTATATTGCCTTTGTATTTAAAATTATTCTCATATTGTTTTTAATCTGTCTCTTAGGCAAAAAGCCATTTTGATCTGAATATATAAATTCATTTAGAAACCATTTTAGTTTCTTTGCCATTATTGAAGCATATATTTTATAGTCAGTGTTCAGTAAAGATATGAGCCTATAGTTTTTTATCTGCATTAAATCTGAATCTTCTTTTGGAATCAAAGTAATATTTGCCTCCATCTACAAATTTGATATCTTTGCATCAATCAATACTTCATTATGGATTTCCAACACTGATGGGCCTAAAGTATTTTGTAAACATTTGTAAAATTCTGCCCACAGCCCATCTGGCCCTGTGTTTTATTATTCTTTTGTCTCTTGATCACACTTGGTTTAGTGAAGGGGAAAAAAGTAGTGATACTTCACTTGACGCCACTGTGATGACATGAGTTTGACACCCCTGATCTAAAGAATCTTCAATACTATTTCAATAGAAGTACTTTTCAGTACCCGCAGGCAGTGGTAGGATTCAAATAATTTAACAACCAGTTCTTCCTAATGACCAGCTGAGTGGGCGTGGCTGTGGAGGTTATGTGACTGAGTGGATATGGCCAACTCTACATCACTCGTGTGGGTGTTGCTTGTATCGGCCAGGAGGAAAGAAAGATCCAATATCTCTCTCTCTCTCTCTCTCTCTCCCTCCCTCTCTCCCTCCCTCTCTGTTTGTTAAGAATTGATTTCAATGCAATAAGAACTGAAGCATTAAAGAGAAGAAAAGATGATGGATAGAAAAAATTGTCCTTTTAATTATTAAAGTAGCCTGATTGTAAACTGAAGGAGGCAGAAATAAAATTAGATAGGGGAAATATTAAAACATAAATTTTTATAGAATGAATAAAAATAATAGAAAGATTAGAAGCTTACAGATGTTAGGCATTTTTCTTTTATGTATGTTTAAATAATATAATGAGGATTACATAAATTTGATAAATGTGATAGAGATGATTAACAATGTTAGGGTGAATTGGATCGATATGAATGATATACTTAGTCAAATTTGCTTATATATAACAGAGAAATGTTTAGATTGAACAAGAAAGGTATAAAGATAGAGACAAAGATGAGGAGTTAGACATTTTTTGTTTATGTATGTTTGAACAATATAATGAGGATTACTTAAATTTGATAAATGTGATAGAGCTTATTAGTACTGTTATTATGAATTGGATTAATATGAATGACAACCAGAACCAACTCTGCTCACATACAATATGGATGTATATTTAAATAATAATCTAGTAGTAATAATAATAATAATTTTTAAAAAGATCCAATCTCTGTGTGTGTGAGAGAGAGAGGAAGGGAGGGAGGGAGAGAGTGTCAGAGTATTCATTTACTGGCAGAGACATAGTTAACAGAGTCAGTGAGTAGGCATGGTAACAGACCAGCCAATGGGAGCTGACCTGGAAAGTGAAACTAGAAGTTCTCTCTCTGTTTTGCTCTTAGCTACTGAAGTTGACTTACTTGCAACATTTTTACTGCTGTTTGAGTTTGCTCCATGTTGGAGAAAGCTACAACTGGTTTGTAAAATTTACTTAATATTTTTATAAAGACGTTGAATGAAACATCAGCTGAAAAGGAGAGCTCTTTATCCCATTTGGGTCAGAAGAACTATATTATTTGGGCTGCAAAGATGGAATGTTTCCTGAAAGCTAAAGAGCTATGGAATATTGTTGAAAATCCACCCCAGGCATCATTGAATGCTGCAGATCAGAAGCTGCATAATAGAGCATTTGTTTATATCATCTTAAGTTTAGAAGATGATCAGTTTATCAATGTAGCTGATTTAAAGACTGCAAAGGAAGTCTGGGATAAATTGAGGAATGTTCATGTGAGTGTATCTGCATGCAACATTATACAATTATCAAGAAAGGTATATATTTTTATTTTATTTGTCGAGCGATTATAAGATAACAGGTATAAGTATAAACATAGTTATGAATATATGAAATGGATACATATAAGAAAAATAGAAACAATAGGACAGGGATGGTAGGCACGTTTCTCTTATTTTTCTTATATGTACCCATTTCATGTATTCATAACTATGTATATACTTATACCTATTATCTTGTAAGCGATTGACAAATCAAATAAATAAATAAATAAATTTCAAGTCTGGTGGCATAAGGTATTCTGCAACGAGTAAAGGAGTGGAGAACTCTTGTGAAATATTTCTGGACTTTCTCAGCTGTATTAATATCAGATACGTAATGTGGGTTCCAGACTGATGAGCTTTATTCAAGTATTGGTCTAGCAAATGTTTTGTATGCTCTAGTTAGTAGTGTGATATTACCAGAGAAAAAGCTACACAGGATTAGGTTAACAACTCTTAATGCCTTTTTGGCTATGTAGTTACAGTGGGCTCTAGCACTTAGATCATTAGAGATGAGTATTCCAAGGTCCTTTACAGAGTTTGAATCATCAACAAGGTCTTGACTATTCAGCTTGTATTATATTTTCTGATTTTTTTTGCCAATATGTAAGACAGAACATTTATTTGTTGAGATTTGAAGTTGCCATTTGTTTGACCATTCTGATACATAGTCGAGGTCTTTTTGAAGGGTAGCACTGTTGTCAGAATCAAAGGCTTTACAGAAGTCTATGTAAATTGCGTTTATTGCTTTGTCATGATCGAGTTGTTTAGTCCATATGTTTTTGCAGTCTAAGAGTTGCAGATTACAGGATAGATTTTTTCTGAAACCAAATTGTTTATTAGAGAGTAGGTTGTTTGTCTCTAAGTGGAGGATAATGGATTGGTTAATAATTGATTCCATGACTTTACAGGTGACGCAGCATAAAGAGATTGATCTGTAATTTTCAACTAGGCTGGGGTCTCCCTTTTTGAAGATGGGGATGACCGTGGCTAGTGATCATAGGTTTGGCAAGGAGCTGGTCCTGAAAGGTTTTTCAAAGATTATGCTTAGAGGTTCGGCTATGGCAGTGGATAGGTTTTTTTAAGAAGTAGGCACATATTCCATCGGGTCCAATAGATAGAGATGGTTTTAGATTGCATAGTGCTTTTTCAACATAGTGTTCTGTAAAATCGATATGTATTAGATCATTGTAGATGTCTGTGGTTCAACTAGAAAATACTGGGAATGATCCATTGCTGTTTACAAATACTGAGCCAAAGAATGTGTTAAAGAGGTTAGCTTTAATGGTGTCATCATTGCAGTCTTTACCATTAGGTTCTTTCAGGGGTGGGATGGACCTTGAGCTTGTTGTTTACAAAATTATAGAAAGTGCGGGTGGAATTGGTGCATAGAAGGTTTTCCTCTTGTTTAATGTGATAATTGGCGTATTCGGTCTTTATCTGGTGGCATAAATTTTTGTATCGGCTTTTGAAGTTGGCAACGTGACCAGATTTGTTTTTCCACTAAAGTGATTTCTTTTTGAAGCATCCTTATTGTTATAGGTAATTTGTTTTTTCTGGTTTTGAGAGTTGTTATTGGTTCATATAGTTTGATGACTCTTGACTTCAAGTAAAAATATGTTGTAATGGTCTTCAACAGTATTGCATCCAGTGAATAGAAATTGCCAATCAAGAGAGCTCCCATATTACACCGCTCCTGCGTGAGCTGCACTGGCTTCCGGTGGCCTTCCGGGTGTGATTCAAGGTACTAGTGACCATCTTTAAAGCACTCCATGGCTTGGGACCTGGGTACTTGCGGGACTGCCTGCTGCCACCATCGGCTTCCCGCCGGCTGGTGCACTCCCACAGTTGGCCTCCTTGGGGTGCTGCCAGCTGGTCAATGTCGGTTGGTGGCCCCGAGGGTGTGGGTCTTCTCTGTGGGAGCACCCTCCCTTTGGAATGAACTACTGGCGGAGATGCGAGCCATTACTGACCTACAGGCCTTCCAACGAGCTCTTAAGACCCACCCTTTCCAACAGGCCGGTCTGTTATGAGTAGGGTTTTTAATTCGATTTTAATTTTTTACAGGTTTTACTGGTCTTAGCCATGTATTTAATTAATTTTTAAACTTTTTTAACTGTTCTATTTGTATGTTTTTACTGTGGCCGTTCACCGCCCCGAGTCCCTTTTTGGGAGAGGGGGCAGTATACAAATCGAATAAATAAATAAATAAATAAATAGATGAGAGATTGTTGTCTATAAGATTAGTTGCCTTTTTTGAAGTTATAATTGGGGATCCCATCGTTATGATGATTTTTGTGTGGACGTATGTTGAGACAAAAGTCAATCATGTTGTGGTCACTGTTGGAAAAGGGTTCTTTAATTTGTATTCCATAAATTGAATTCAAAGTATTGCAGAAGATGAGATCGAGGCAGTTGTTAAGCCTAGTATTGTTGGTTACTAGTTGTTCCGGTCCCAGATTTGTTACAGCATTGTAGAAGGTTGCATGTATGGGTTCAGTTTTACATTCAGTTTAGGGTCCAGTTAATATGAGGTAGATTGAAGTCACCAAGAAAGATAAAAGCGTGTGGGCAGGATGTTGCCCATATAGAGCTTGTTTGCAGCCAGGAGTTTCAGTGAAGCAGCATTTTGTCCATACGCAAACTTTGTTTGTGGAATTAGAATAGCATGGGATGAGGATTCCAGAATCTCAGAAAGTACTGCTAGTTTTGAACAGCCTAGATGAAACTTGGGACATTATTTCTGTTGTGTTTGAATGCAAACCCGAGCAGGAGCTGCATTTAGAAACCCTTAAAGCTTGTTTAATTAGCCATGAGGAAAAATCCCCGAGGAGCGGGTCCAAGGAGCAGAATGGAAAATTTCACAGATTGGCTGTCTCCAGAGAAGAGAAGAGAAGCAGGGGATATCAGATTACAACCAGCAACAGAAGAGGTGCTTCGTAAGGACTCATTTAAAGAAAGACTGTTTGCAAGGAGACTGTTTGCAAGGAAGATACATTTTGCAAGACAGAAGAAATTTGCAAGAAAGACAAGTTTATGGTCAAATTGCAATAGCAAAAGTCAATTCTTGCAAAAGAGATCAATGTCTTATTGATAGTGGAGCTAGCCAAACAATTATTAATAATGCTAAATTGTTTTACAAGATGGATGCAACTGCAGGAGACACAGTAGCCTTGGCAAATAGAAGAAGGCTAAAGTCATTGGAAGAGGTAGTGTGCAAATTCCATATTTGGAAACAAGGTTTAATAATGTTAAACATTATTTTATTTTATGTGTGCCAGAAATGGAACATAATTTGCTGAGCGTCTCTAGTTTAGACAAGCAAGGATTTGAGACCACATTTGTAAATGGGCAGTGTCTTATAAAGAAAAATGGGATTGTATGTGCAAAGTGCATAAAGCATGATAATCTTTATATATTACAGGAACAAAAAGTTCAATGTGCACAAATATTTGGCAGTGTTGCAAAACATGATTCATGTGTTCATCTTTTGCACAGAAAGCTTGATCATGGCAGCTTTAAAGTTGTTCAAAAGATGGACCGGTATGCAGAAGGATTTCATGTAAAGGGATGTTGTGCAGTATGCAAAACATCAAACTCCAAGGCATTCCCAGTAAGTAAGAGTAGCACAAGGCAGACAAAAGAGCTCTAGAGCTGGTACATGCAGATTTGGTGGGCCCAATGCAAGCCAGTTTGGGAGGAGCTAAATATCCGCTGGTCATTGTAGATGACTATAGCAGGTTTGGATTCTGCTATTTACTAAAGAGTAAAACAGAGGTGCTACAGAAATTTAAGCAATGGCTAAGCTTTGTAGAAAGAAGGTATAAACAACAGGTATGTCAGCTGCAAACTGACAGAGGTTCAGAATTCATGTCAACAAGTTTTCAACAGTGGTTGAGACAGGAATAAAACACAGACACACAAATCCTTACACAGTCGCTGAGAATGGTGTTGCTGAGAGACAGAATGGGGTCTTACAAACCATGAAGGACTCACTGCTAGAGGATTCTGGTCTAAGCAGGTAATATTAGGGTGAAGCCATATTGACTGCTAATTATTTAGTTAATAGGTTGTAGAGTTCCTCCATTAATAATACTCCATATGCAGTGCTATGTGGGAGAAAACCATCTCTAGCACATTTAAGGGTGTTTGGAAGCAATGTCTGGGTGCATATTCCAAAAGCAATTGGAAGAAAGGGGCAACCAAAGGCTAGAAAGCTCAAGTTTGTGGGCTATGAGCCAGGCTCAAAGAGTTATCGCTTTAGTGATGGGAGCAAAATAATAATATTTTCAAGGTCTGTAAGCTTTGCAGAGCAAAATTGGAACAAAATTTATGCAAATTTGTGGAATGATTCACTTAGTGATGGTGATCCACTTAGTGACGGTGTCAGCATTCAGGGAGGAGAAACTGAACAAGATATGAAGCAAGAGAGGGTTGACACACAGGGGCAGTCAGTGCCACGCAGATCAGAGCGATGGAACAAGGGGATTCCACCTGACAGGTATTGTGCTTGTGAAGTTAAAGTGTATAATGTATGAGCCAAAGAACTACAAAGAAGTATTGGCATTACCTAAAATTGAACAAGTAAAGTGAAAAGAAGCCATGGACAAGGAAATGAAATCCATAGGAGAACATGAAGTGTTCACATCTATGACTTTGCCACAGGGTAGCAAAGTTGTAGGGTGCAAGTGGGTATACAAGAAAATAATGAAGTACAATATAAAGCAAGGTTAGTGACACGGGTTTTCACAGATGAAAAATGTGCACTATGATGATGTATTCCTGCATGAGGCTGGCACTAGCGTTGGCAGCGGAATATGGCCATAAAACTTGGCATTTTGACATAACCACTGCATTTCTCAATATAGAATTAAAGGAAGTAATTTACATGATTCAAGCACCAGGGTATGAAAGTAAAAAGCTTAACACAGTATATAAATTGAACAAGGCTATTTATGGGCTGAAGCAGTCAGCCAGGAATTGGAATATCTGTTTAGATACTGCATTGAAGGGTCTTGGGTTCAAGAGTTGCAAGGCTGATGGTTGCATATACACTTGGAAAATTAAAAGGTGGGGATTGTCAACTATTAGCATTTGTGGATGATCTTTGCTTATTGCAAAGGATGAATCACAGGTAAATGAATTTGCAAATAAGTTGAAGAAATTTGAATTAAAGAATTTAGGAGAAATAAAAAAATTGTCTCAGTGTAACAATACATAAAACTGAGAAAGGTGGTTATATTCTCTGTCAACAAAGGAAAATTTAACAGTTGTTGGAGAGATATAACATGAAAGATTGTAATACTGCTCCAACGCCTATGAGTACAGGTTTTCATAACAGTTTGGGTGAGGACGAAAGTGAAGTCTGTGATCGGGAGATATATCAGTCAGCAATAGAGAGCCTATTGTATCTGTCACAGTGGTCCAGACCAGACATAGCTTGTGCAGTAAGCATTTTGAGTCACTTTACTGCTGCACCAATGCAATTGCATTGGATGGGTATAAAAAGGATTCTCAGGTATTTGAAGGGAACTGTGAATTTAGGTCTTCAAATACAGGTCTCTGAAGAATGAAAATTGAAATGCTATGTTGATAGTGACTATGCAAATGAAATGAAATCCATGGGAGAATGGATAGTAACTATGCAAATAATGTAAAAACCAGAAAGTCCAATTCTGGGATTGTGATATTGTTTGGAGAGGCTTTAATTGTTTGGAAGTCCACAAAGCAAACAACTGTAGCTATTTCTACTGCGGAGGCAGAATTTATTGCTTTGTCTGAACTCTGTTCAGAGATAACTTGGTATGTACAACTCTTACAGGATTTAAATATAAAGGTAACTGAGCCTGTCTTAGTCTATGAAGACAATGCTGCTTGCATTAAAATGGTTACAGGTGACGGAATAAAAAGTAGAAGCAAGCATGTGGATATTAAGTATTGTAATGTAAGAGAAGCCATCAAGTGTAAATTGATTAGCTTGCTTCATTGTTCCTCAGAAGACAATTTGGCCAACATAATGACCAAGCCATTGGGTGGAGTGTACCATGGGAAGAATATAAAGTTAATTGGATTATGTCTCTTCCAGTATTGAAGAGAGGGATGTCAGAGTATTCATTTACTGGCAGAAACATAGTTAACAGAGTCAGTGAGTAGGCATGGTAACAGACCAGCCAATAGAAGCTGACCTGGAAAATTAAACTAGAAGTTCTCTCTCTGTTTTGCTTGTGGCTGCTGAACTCGAGTTACTTGCAACATGTTTACTGCTGTTTGAGTTTGCTCTATGTTGAAGGAATCTACAACTGATTTGTAGAATTTACTTAATATGTTTATAAAGATATTAAATGAAGCATCAGCCATCTGTGTTTATTTTTCTGGTGATAAATTTTCATTGCAAAACTCTGAACAGAGAGAGAGAGAGAAGAAACAGATAAGAGAGAGAGAGAGTGGGCTTTTGTGTTGTTAGTTTTTTAAAAAGCCTAGAGGGGGGGAAAAGATAAAGTTGTGCCAAAGAAATCCCAGGGCAGGGGCAAGGAAAGAAAAGGAATCCCTGCTCTGAAAAAGGAGTATTGTCCCAAGAAAGCAAACAAGCCCTTTGCGTGCATACCAGGGAGTGCATGCTGATGCACCAGGGAGCATGCTGCGCACCTTTTTGTTTGCAAGCAAGTTATTTAGCGCCCTAAATAACTGCGAGAACTGGGGTCACCAAGTAGTGCCAAAGCACCCTGCACAGCTTCTCTAAATATTGCTTAAGAGCCAGCCTGCCAAGACTTTCCTTAGAGAGGATCTCCTGCAGATCCACTTAGCAAAGGATCTGGTTAGGTGGACATGCTTGGATGCAAAAAGATATTGGACAAAAATCGACACATGGCTGGAAAAAATGATAAAACAACACATAGACTTTAAACCAGATATATTTTTATTAGGAATTATACTGGAAATATATAATAAAGAATTGAAATATTTGATTGTAAATGTCTTAACAGTGGCTAGAATTATATTTGCTAAGAATTGGAAAAATGAAAAAATACCTATGCAGGAGGAAGTTATTAAGAAAATTATGGACTGTGCTGAAATGAGTAAATTGACATTTCAAATTAGAGAACAAGAGGTTAAACAATTTTATAAGATATGGGATTTATTTTATCAATGGTTAGACAAAAAGACATGGTAATGAAATATATTATGAAATTTCATAATATAAGACTAGTAGAATGATGTAGAATATAATATAAAAATATATAACCATTGGATGAATGTATAATATAAATTCATATAAAATTTAGAATACTTTGTATAAAATGATGGAATAATAGTTAGTCAAATGAACGATTAATAATTGATAATGCATAAATATATGCTGGACTGATAAAGTGAGAATTTGTAAGGGAAGACTATGAAAGGATAGCACAAAAGATTTGTAACCAACTGACACACTGTTCGTATATAACTGGAAGATGTTTTTATGTTTTTTATGTTTTGTTTGTGTTTGTTTGTTTCAAAAATAATTTTTTTAAATAAAAAATGCTTCTTTTTCCCAGATAGCCGATCTTCTTTCCATCTCAGTTAGTTTACGGGAGGTGTAAGCACAAGATTGTAAAGTTCCAGTTTCATTTGCTTGAAGTAGCACCACCTCCACCATCATCACTCGCATCAGCCTGGATCACAAAAGGGGTGTCCATCTCTGAATGCTTTAGCACTGGTTCAGCTGCAAAGAGTCATTTTAGCTTTTCAAATGCTGCCTGGCATTCCATGGACTATTCCAATGGTTGACTGGGTTTTGGACTCAATTATCCCTTAGTCTTTAGGAGGTTTGTAATAGGTAACACAATCTTTGCAAATGCAGGGATAAACTGACAGTAAAAATTACCAAATCCTAGAAAACTCTGCAATTGTTTCCTGGTGCAAGGGAGAATCCATTCCAAAACGGCCCAGACTTTTTCCGGGTCCATCTCTATGCCTTCATGTGGTATGCGGTAACCCAAATAGTTAATTTTCTCTTGGTGAAATTCACACTTGGACAATTTTGTGTACAGTTCAACTGTTTGAAGTTTTTTCAACACTGACCACACCAATTTCCCATGCTCCTCCAAAGTCTGTATAGATAAGGATGTCATTAAAGTAAACCAACACCCCTTGTATAAATGTTCATGCAGCACCTCATTTATCAGGGGCTATTGGTTTACCTTGATGACATCCTTATCTATACAGAGACTTTGGAGGAGTTTCTGTATCAGATCTTGTATAATGTCAGGTGAGGCTCCATTCAAAATCCAAGAAAGAAAACCTTAGACTAGATTATTTTAGAGAAAAGGACTTTTACTGGAAATCGATATGGTAGCATCAGAGGAATACAAGATCTGAGGCAATAGGCGTGAAAATCACATATAGAAAGTTATGCCAATGTTTCCACCCCCAATAGTTCAAATTGGCCATCCAATCTGAGATGTGCATAATGTCATGTGGGGCACTTTCAGGTGGTGTTTCAGACATCTGGCTCGCCATGGCAGTTGACCTTAGCCTGGATAGATAAGAAGCGGCAGCTGCCCAGTAAGCAAGTGATAATTGTTTTTTCTGCAGTCCTAATTATCCTCTGAAGTCTGTGTCTGTCCTGTTGGGTTGCAGAACCAAACCAGACAGTTATAGAGGTGCAGATGATAGACTCAATAATTCCTCTGTAGAACTGGATCAGCAGCTCCTTGGGCACTTTGAGCTTTCTGAGTTGGCGCAGAAAGAACATTCTTTGTTGTGCTTTTTTGATGACGTTTTTGAAGTTAGGTGTCCATTTTAGGTAATGTGATATAGTAGAACCTAGAAATTTGAAGGTCTCTACTGTTGATACTGTGTTGTCTGGTATTGTAAGAGGTGGTAGTATGGAAGGGTTTCTTCTAAAGTCTACCATCATTTCTACGGTTTTGAGTGTGTTCAGTTCCAGATTATTATGGTTACACCACAAGGCAAGTTGTATAACCGCTTGTCTGTATGCAGATTCTTCGTTGTCTCGAATGAGACCAATCACTGTTGTGTCATCTGCAAACTTCAGTATTTTAACAGATGGATCATTTGAGATGCAGTCATTGGTATATAGGGAGAAGAGAAGTGGAGATAGCACATAGCCTTGTGGGGGACCTGTGCTGATTGTACAGGTATCGGATTGTACAGATAATATAATGCCTTTTACATAATATTTTGGGGAGGTGCCATATTTTGACAATGTCATTGTGTCTGCAACTGACAATGAACAACTCATCCAACACTTGAGGACAGTCCTGAGCCAATTCCAGGAAGCAGGGCTTAAAATGAAAAGGGAAAAGTGCCAAATAGCTGTGCCCCAGGTTGAATTCTTGAGATTTTTAATTGATGGGTCAGGCATCCATCCTACCAATGGCAAAAATAAGGCCATAAAGGAAGCCCCTACTCCCCAAAACAAGACTGAGCTACAGGCATTTCTAGGCCTGCTTAACTTCTATAGCATTTTTCTGCACAGAAGGCGACTATTGCGGAACTGCTTCATCGATTACTGGATAAGAGGGCAGAATGGACCTGGGGATGCAAGGAAGAAATCACTTTCACAGAAATAAAAAATCTTTTAATGTTCAATACTGTATTCGTGCAATACAATGAGACCCTGCCGCTCCTACTAACATATGATGCATCACCATATGGGATCAGGACTGTCCTTAGTCAAAGAATGCCAAATGGAACCAAAGTGCCAATTACATTCTACTCCAAAACTCTCTCAAAAGCTGAGATAAATTACAGCCAACTAGACAAAGAAGCATTAGTTGCTATGGCAGGGGTCAAGAGATTCCACAAATATCTCTATGGGAGAGATTTTGACTTGGTCACTGATCACAAACCGGTCCTTGGCATCATTGTGGGAAACAAGCCCACACCTAATGTATTGTCCCCGAGAATGATGAGATGGACTTTTTTCTTAGCAGCATACAATTACCGCCTACTTCACTAGCCCGGAAAGACAATAGACCATGCCGATGCCCTCAGCCAGAGCCCACTTCCAGACTTAGTGGTGTACCCTGTTCCAGCCACCTCCATTCTGTTAATTGAGGATCTTGCAACCAGCCTGGTGACAGCACCTGAAATCGCGAGATTAACTGCCAAAGACAGGATTTTGGCTCGAGTTTTAAACTGGGTGTGGAGACAGTGGCCAGAAAACACAGGGGAAAAGTGAATTTAACTCATTTAAAAATCAGAAAATGGAATTGTCTGTATTAAAAGGGTGCCTACTGTGGAGGTGGGGAGAGAGTGGTAATATCAAAAACATTAAGGAAAGAGCTACAAGAGCTATTACATGAGGGTCACCCAGGAATAGCAAGGATGAAAGCATTAGCAAGAAGCTATGTATGGTGGCCAGGGATGGTTACAGAAATAGAGGAATGGATTACCACATGTCCACCATGCCAAGAATCACAATCAGCGCCACTCTCTGCATCAGTCCTAAAGTGGGAAATGCCCACATCACCCTGGGCATGAGTATATATAGATTTTTCAGGGCCGTTCCGCGGTCAAAAGTTTTTAATAGTAGTAGATGCTTACTCAAAATGGCTTGAAGTGATCCTCATGAAAACAACCATGGCAGAAGCCACCATTAGGGTTCTTAGGAAGCTCTTTGCCACCTATGGGCTACCGGACATAGTGGTGTCTGATAATAGGCCACAATTCAAGGCACACCAATTTGAGCTTTTCCTAGTGGGGCAAGAGATCCGCCATGCCCTGTCAGCGCTGGGACCCCCGTCAGCAAATGGTCAAGCAGAACAGATGGTGAGATCCACAAAGGAAATCCTAGCAAAATGGGCCCTGGGGATTGACAGGAAAAAATAGACAAGATGTTACTAGTATAACACATTATCCCCAGTGCCACCACACATAGGAGCCCAGCAGAATTATTAATGGAATGAAAATTGAGGTCACCCCCTAGACAGATTACACCCAAACTACAACACAGACACACCAGTGGACTCAATCAGCAAGTGCTGGTCTGTAAGGCTCAGAGTCTCTCCACTTCAAACGATAAGAATGAACTTCTGAAAACTGGGTATTTCAAAAGGAATTCTTTATTGAAAAGGAAGTTATCCAGGTGATAGTCAAAGCAGGATCTAATATGCCTCCAGGCATGCAGCATAAATAAAAGGAGTTAGAACCCCTCCACTTAGTCTGATGTGGATTTTGTCAATACAAAGAAGCAACATGTTAATTCCACCCCTTTTTTCTGGGAATGTAGTTGAGAAGATTTTCCCAGGAAGTTTCTTTCAGAACTGAATTTTTTATGGCCCCTTCTTCTCTTACTATCTCTCCAAAAGGTGGCAAGATTCCAGGCATCTGGGCTCCAGTCCTCAATTGTATATCCATGTGCAAGTTATACAGATTCAATACAAGAATTAAGATATTCAGGTTATATCAAAAAGGATTACTTGTATCACCACCACCCCTTCTTCCATTGAAGAATGGCAGATACATGGATCTGACATATTACCTTCCTCAAAAAATTGAGAAATCCACCTGGAAGACATAAAACATGTGTTACATTTACAACTTATGATGGTTTCTGAGGGTATTTCAGGTGAAACTTCCATAGTAATGTGGGTGCTTTTACATGTCGTTTGGCTACCCACTCATTTTGTGAGAAGAGAAGGTATTTCCAAGCTACTAAATATTGTGTGGATCCACGGTGAGTGCGTGAATCAAGGATATCTTTAATTTCAAAATGTTCCCCATCTACCAACTCCCAGGTATGGGAGTTGGAGATGTGGGAAGGGGGCAGTCTAAGTTTTGAAGTGATCTCTGGTTTGAGTAGGCTACAATGAAATATTGGATGAACCTGTCTAAGTGTCTTGGGTAGTAGAAGCTCTACAGTAACAGGATTGATAATTCTGGAGATGGAAAATGGGCCAATGAATTTAGGTCCCAGTTTCTTAGAGGGTTGCAATGATTTTAGGAACTTTGTAAACACATATACGTGGTCCCCAACTTTTAATAGTTTAGGATCACAGCATTTTTTGTCCTCTTGAGCTACTCTAGTCTCTTGTAAGGCTAGTCTGACATTGGCCAAGTGGTTTGCAAATTATTTATCCACTCCTTAAGGGAGGGAATTTCAGGTTCCTTGATAGGTAGCTCTGGCATGGGGTTGAATTCTTGTCCTGTGGCTATCTGGAATGGGGTGAAACCTGAGCAACTGTGATTGTGTTATTGTATGTTACTTCTGCAAAAGAAAGAAGGTCATTCCAATTGTCCTGTTGGTAATTAATAAAGCATCTTAAATATTGTTCTAATACACTATTAGATTGTTCTGATCTGCCATTGGTCTGGGGGTGATTCGAAGAAGACAACCCCTGGGTGGAGCCTAATAGGTTTAAAAATGCCCACCAAAATGTGGAAGTATATTGTACACCCTTATCTTAGATAATCCATTGGGGAACTCCATGGAGGCAATAAATGTGTACTAAAAACATCTCTGCCAATGCCTTGGCTGTTGGGATCCTTTGGCAGGGTACAAAATGAATCTGTTTTGAAAAAAGATCAGTTACAACCTAAACAACAGCACTTCCTGCACTTTCAGGGAGCTCCACTATAAAATCCATAGAGATCTCTTTCCAGGATGCTGAAGGTTCTGCCACTGTTTGTAAAAGTCCAGGAGATTTTCCTTGTCTTCTTTTTGCAACAGCACAGATGGGGCAACTAGCCACATAGTTTTCAATATCCTTTTTGAGAGATGGCCACCAAAATTGTCTTTTGATGAGGTGCAGGGTTTTTACAAATCCGAAGTGACCCACTATTTTTGAGTCATGGCATCATTTCATAAGGTCCATTCTCTGGCTGGCAGGGACATAAAGCTTGTTTTCTACCCAGGCTAGACCGTCTT
This sequence comes from Bungarus multicinctus, assembly GCA_023653725.1. NCBI lineage: Eukaryota > Metazoa > Chordata > Lepidosauria > Squamata > Elapidae > Bungarus > Bungarus multicinctus. The sequence goes on from CM042848.1 coordinate 31,827,771, forward strand.
TGAGTAAGCAAATGTTTTTGTTAGCCTGGAGCCAGTCATCCTTAAGTAGTGCCTCCTTAAATTTGGAAGTCATTGCATTGTCAGTCAGTGGTTCTTTCTTCCCTTATACTTGGGTGATTACTTTGGCTGCAAGTTGGGTTGGTTGGATCATGGGTTTTACAACTTCAATCTTTTTGCTGTTGTATTGGAGTTTCCTGGACAGGGCATTTGCCAAGAAATTTTTTTCCCCTGAGAGATATTTGAGAGTGAAATTAAACAGTTTAAAATATTGAGCCCACCTTACTTATTTTGGGGAAAGTTTCTGTGGAGTTTTCAGGGCTTCTAGATTTTTATGATCAGTCCAGACTTCAAAGGGGATTTGGTTCCCTTCTAAGAAGTGTCTCCATGTGAGGAGTGCCCATCGTACAACATATGCCTCTTTCTCCCATATGGCCCATCTTTGCTTGGTTCCTGTCAGTTTCTTTGAAGTATAAGCACATGGTTGTAACTGTCCATATTCATTCTTTTGGAGTAGAACTGGTCCAACTGCTACATGGCCAGCATCTCCTTGGGTGACAAATGGTTGTTCAGGGTCTGGGTGTTTCAGGATTGGTTCTGCTGAGAACAATTATTTAAGTTTTTCGAATGCCACTTAACATTCCATCATCCAGGTAAGAGGTTGCCTTGGCTTTGGCTCCTCTCCACCTTTCATTTTTTAACAAGCTTGTAATGGGTAGGGTGATATTTGCAAAAGCTGGAATGAACTGACAGTAAAAGTTTGCAAAACCCAGGAAGCTTTGCAGTTGTTTACGAACATAGGGCGGCTCCCAATCAATGACAGATTTTACTTTTTATGGGTCCATCTCTATTCCCTTGTGTGACATTCTATATCCCAGGTAGTCAATTTTTGCTTGATGAAACTCCCAGAGAGTTTTGCATATAGTTTGGCATTTTGGAGTCTTGTGAGAACTGCTCGGAGTAACTTTATGTGCTCTTCTTTTGTTTTGGTGTGGATTAAAATGTCATCGAGATAAACTAGAACCCCTGTGTACAAAAAATCATGGAGAACCTCATTAATTAGTTGCATAAATAGAGACGGTGCTCCTTGTAGTCCAAAAGGGAGTACTTTAAACTGATAGCATCCCAGTGGGGTGTTAAAAGCAGTCTTCCACTCATCCCCCTCCCTTATTCTGATGCAGTAGTATGCCTCTTGTAGATCTAACTTTGATTGTTTTTCCTTTAGAGAGGTGAGCTAGCATGTCCTTCATGAGGGGAAGTGGGTATTCCACAGAGATGGCGTTCAGGGGATGGAAATCCACACAAAGGCATAGAAAGCTATCTTTCTTTTCAGGGAATAATACCGGGGCTGCTATTTTCAGTCAGGTAGGTTCAACGAAATGCCATTTTAGATTTTTATTGATAAATGCTCTGAGTTCATTCAGTTCTCTGGGGGACATGCAGTACATATTTGATTTTGGAAGTTTAGCCCCTGGTAGGATTTCAATGGCACAGTCTGTGGCACGATAAGGCGGGAGTTCATCATAAGCCTCCTCGCTAAATACTTGGGCCAAATCCTGGTACTCTTTGGGGATGTTAATGGGTTCAGCCAGCTGGCTGGTCATGGCTGGTTTTCTGTTCTCTTTTCTTTCCTTTCCCCCCTTCTGGGATGTTTGCAAAGGCATGTTGCGAAGAAGCAATATGTTAATCCCCCCTTTTTCTGGGAATGTAGTTGAGAAGAGTTTCCCAGGAAGTTTCTTTCAGAACTGAATTTTTTATGGCCTCTTCTTCTCTTGCTATCTCTCCAAAAGGTGGCAAGTTTCCAGACATCTGGGCTCCGGTCCCCAGTTGTATATCATGTGCAAGTTATACAGATTCAATACAAGACTTAACATATTTAGGTTACATCAAAAAGGATTACTTGTACCAACTCCTCCCCCTTCTTCCATTGAAGAATGACAGACACACGGATCTGACACGGTCCTTCAACACAGGGCAGTTAGTGTATGCCCATAACTACACAGGGTTCCACATGGGTGCCAGCACAAATTATGGAAATCACAGGTCTCCGAAGAATTAGAGGATGGTAAGATTTGGAGTAGGCACATTAGTTAGGAATGATAGTCACCTAACAGTTGGGTTGGCAATATATAAACCAGGATAGTCATTTAATACTGTCTCTTTAAGGGAATGCTGTAATTGTAATTGGGTGTGGTTCTTCCAACGGCCATAAGATGGAGCCAGAAACCTGGTTTGTTAGTTCTTGCATTTCCCTATTGCCTTATGCCTGTTTGTCGTTCTGCTTGGATTGCTGTGAGTCGTGAAACTGTTAGCAAACTCTGTTTACTGAACTTTGTTTACGATACTGGACTTTGTTTTTGGATTATCCCTGGATTGAATACTGACTGCTTTAACCGTGTATGACTTGGACTGTTTGTTGGACTTTGCTTAACTGTTTATTGTACTTACGGGACCGCCTGCTGCCATCAACAACCTCCCGCCGCCCAGTACGCTCTCAGAGGGTTGCCCTGCTTGGGGTGCCGCCGCCTGATGGTTGTCGGCTGGCGGCCCCAAGGGTGCGGGCTTTCTCTGTGGGAGCCCCCTCTCTGTGGAATGATCTCCCCCCGGAGATACGGGCCATGACGGACATCCTGACCTTCCGGCGCGCAGTTAAGACCCTATTTTTCAAGCAGGCCGGCCTGGCCCAGTAAATGGTCTATGGGTTTTAAATTTAATTTGAGTTTTAATTGTTAAATTTTATACTTTTTAAATTTTTAATCAATCCCGGATTTTAAATGTCTGAATTGTAGTTGGATGGGATGCAGCCGGATTTGTTTATTTAATCTAGTTTTAAATTGTATTTAAATTGTATTTATTCTGCGTGTTTTTAGTAGGCTGTACACCGCCCCGAGTCCCTTTTTGGGAGAGGGAGCGGTATAGAAATCTGAATAATAAATAAATAAAATAAATAAATTGGACCTACATTTTACTATTTAGTGTATCTGTATGCTAGTTGTGTGTTGTTCATCATCACTCTCACTACGTTTCTCTGAGAGCGCTCATTCTCCTAATGGGGAATACCTCAACACTGGTTATGGGCCCAGGGCTCAGATAACTGAGAGTTAGTGTGAATGCACAGTACCATATACAGACAGCTGTGTACTGTTTAATTGTGGGTTACTGTCCTGGTAAAGATGGCACATGACCAGTTAACAAGTCTACCACTGATAACCCAGTTGGATGCAACAAACTGTTTCCTGATCTATGAAGTGCAGTCTACTTCTGCGTAGGGAAGAGTTATGGGCTGCATTTCAGGATCCACCAGATGTAAATGCTTGGGATCCAGATGATGAGGACGATGCCAAAAAGTTAGCTGACTTTAAACAGAACAACGAACGAGCTCTTTGTATAATTGGACTAACACTGAGTGACCAGTAGCTAGTCCATATTCGTGGAGAATAGTCGGCTGCTAGGTGTTGGGAGAATTTGAAGAGGATTTATGTTCGTGACAGTGTAGGTGCACACATACATTTTACACGTAAACTGTTTAGAGCACAACTTGTGAAAGGTGGAGATATGTTAGCTCATTTGAACTTCATGAAAACAACTTTTCAAGAGCTACATGAAAAGGAACTGATTTTTTCAGAGCTGCATCAAGTTTACATCATTCTTTCCTCATTGGATGAAAGTTATGATGATTACGTATCTTCACTTGAAAGAGGCGGTAGTAAGATCCCTCCTCAAGAAACCGTCCCTGAACCCAACTTTGTTATCTAATTATCATCCGGTCTCCAACCTTCGCTTTGTGGAGAAGGCTGTTGACTGTGTGGTGGCACGACAACTTCCCCAGCAACTGGATGAAGCTGTCTATCTAGATCCACACCAATCAGGCTTCAGGCCCGGGTACAGCATGGAGACGGCTTTGGTCGCGTTGGTGGATGATCTCTGGAGGGCCCATGATAGAGGTTATTCCTCTGTCCTGATCTTGTTAGATCTCTCAGTGGCTTTTGATACTGTCGACCACGGTATCCTATTGCGGCGGTTGGCCGGGTTGGGAGTGGGGGGCACTGTTTTGTGATGGTTCTCCTCCTTCCTCTCCGACCGTTTGCAATTTGTGTTGGTGGGGGGGCAGAGATTGACCCCAATGCCCCTGATTTGTGGGGTTCCTCAGGGGTCGGTGCTCTCGCCCCTGCTGTTCAACATTTATATGAAGCTGCTGGGTGAGATCATCCGTGGCTTTGGGGTAGAGTTCCATCATTACGCTGATGATACTCAGCTGTACATTTCTACCCCAGGCCACCCCAATGAAGCCGTGGAAGTGATGACCCGGTGCCTGGAGGCTGTGCGGAGTTGGATGGGGCGGAACAGGTTTCAGCTCAATCCAGCCAAGACCGAGTGGCTGTGCTTCCCTGCACCCCGATACAGCCAGTTGGTTCCATCACTGGCTGTGGGGGAGGAAACTCTTTCCCCCACGGAGAGGGCACGCAATCTGGGTATCCTCCTGGATGTACAGCTGTCGTTAGAAGACCATATGGCGGCCGTCACCAGTGGGGCTTTTTGTCAGGTCCATAGGATCTACCAGTTGCGGCCCTTTCTGGATCGGGATGCACTTCGCATGGTCACATCCACCCTCGTTATCTCCTGCCTAGACTATGCCAATGCTCTCTACATGGGGCTCCCCTTGAGGAGCACCCAGAGGCTCCAGCTGGTGCAGAATGCGGCCGCGTGGGTGGTTTTGGGGGCTCCTCGGGGCTCCCATATTACGCCACTCTTGCGTGAGCTGCATTGGCTCCCGGTGGTCCTTCAGGTGCACTTCAAGGTGTTACTTACCATCTTTAAAGCACTCCATGGCTTGGGACTGGGGTATTTACGGGACTGCCTACTTCCATCATCGATCTCCTGTCGGCCAGTGCACTCCCATAGAGTGGGTCTCCTCGGGGTGCCACTGGCTGGATGGCTGGCGACTCCGAGGGTGCGGGCCTTCTCATTGGGAGCACCCTCTCTCTGGAATGCATTACCCCTGGAGATGAGGACCATCCCTGACCTTTTAACCTTCTGGCGCACGTTGAAAACTCATTTATTCCATCAAGCTGGTCTGGCCTAGGGTTTTTCTTGGGTTTTAATTCAGTTTTTACCTGGTTTTAGTCTCTTTTTAATCCTTTGTCTGTCTTTTCTAATTTTCAGCCATTATATTTAATCTTTTTAACTATTTTTAATTGTTTTATTGTTGTTGAGTTTTCATTTGGCTGTACACCACCCCGAGTCCTTCAGGGAGAGGGGGCGGTATATAAGTTTAAATAAATAAATAAGTAAGTAAGTCCTGACCAGAAATGAACTGACATTGACTGACATAACCGGAAGATTATTAGAAGAGGCAAGAAGATGGCTGGATAGGGACCAACTGAGGGAGAAACAACCACAAGAAGAGGATTTGTTTTCAACTGCCTATACTGTTAGGAAATGTTTTTCTTGTGGGGCTAGGGGGACATATAGCTAGATTCTGTAAGAAGAGGAAATGACAGAATACTGGTAATCACCAGAAGGCTAAGAAGAATGTTAATTTAGCTATGTCTAGCAATTCAACTGTAAACCATGATTTGTGGGTAGTTGATAGTGGAGCATTGCAGTGTGTTACTAGAAATAGAGAGAGGTTTGTAAAGATGTCCACGAGTAAGCAACATGTATCATTGGCAAATGGATGGAAGATGAAAGCATCTGGTAAAGGTACTGCATATTGGTCATGTGTAAATGAGCATTTACCTATGTTATATATACCTAAACTGAAATTTAATTTGTTATCAGTAAGGGCTTTAGTTAATATTGGTTATGTAGTAACCTTTAGGGGAGATAACTGTATAATAGAGAAAGAGGGTAAAAGTGTTACTGCTACTTTAGAGAATGATTTATATGTGATACATGATGACCAGTTGAAGATGGCTAACTCAGTTTATAACAATGTTAAGCCACATGACGAATGTATACATTTACTGCATAGATGTCTGGGGACATTAATTTCAAAATGCTGAAACAAACTGTCAACTTGTCAGAGGGAGTAAAATTAAAACCCTGTAGCAAGTACTTAAACTGTAATGCCTGTAATTAGGAGAAAAGCAAGGTTACTCTAGCAACAGACTTAATGGGTTTAAGACTAAAGAACCTTTAGAGGTTATTTTTGCTGACATAATTGGTCCTAAGAAACCCAGTTTGGGAGGTGCCTGCTATGTTTTGAGTATAATAGACCATTACTCACAGTACGGTTTCTGCTATCTAATGAAAACAGAAAGGTTCCAACATTTCTTTAACTGGCTAAGATTTGCTGAGAGAAAAATGAGACGTAGGGTAATTACTTTAGTTACAGATAACGGGACTGAGTTTATTAACAATAGATTCCAAATGATGTTGAAATTGGCTGGTATCGAGCATAAGCATTCTGCACCTTACAGGCCACAACATAACTTGTTTATAGAACAAAGAGGGCAAACGTTACAAGCCATGGCTCGCACTTATGTTATCCGATTCAGATTTGCCTGAAACACTGTGTGGTGAAGCCATAATGTGTTCCAATCATATGTTAAACAATGTGGTGAACAGAACCACTGGTGAATTGCCATTCACTCGTTGGCATGGCAGAAAAACAAATTTAAATTATCTACATACATTTGGAGCTCCATCATTGGTGCATATTCCCTCACAAGTAAGACTGAAAGGGGAACATAGAGCTAGGAAATTAGTTTTCATAGGTTACGAGGCCTACCATAGATCATTTAGATTCTGGGCTCCAGGCACAGCTAATGTTTACTGTAGCACTAGTGCTAAATTTCTTGAGCACGTTTGGTGGCATAAACTAGAACAGGAATCCAACAATGATGTTGTTATTGACACCCAAGTAGTCCCTAATGATGAGATAGTTAAACGATCAATAGCCATTAAAAAGGAAGAATAGGCACAGGAGGAGGTAGAAGAACAGGAGCAGGTGGAACAGGAGAATTCACCAATAAGCCCTGAGTTACCTAGACATTCAACCCATGTAACACAACCACCAGATAGATATCAGGCTAGTATAGTATGCCAAGTAAATATAGTTCCTACTAACTATAATGAACCGAAACTATATCCTGCTAAAGATCAAGCTGCTTAGCAGGAAGCAATGGATAAGGAACTGAAATCCTTACAAAGGTTGGAGGTATATGAAAATGTCAGGTTACCACCAGGTAAGCATACCATAGGGTGTAAATGGATTTATAAAATTAAGACAAGTGTGGATGGGACTGTTACCCAGAAAGCCAGATTAGTAGCACCAGGGTTCGATCAGAGAGTCAACAACTACGATGAGGTGTTTGCATCTAGTCTGAAGGCTACCACATTACAAGCAGCATTACTGTGGGCAGCTAAGGAGAAATACATAATAAACCATTTCGATGTTGAGACGGCATATTTACATGCACCATTGCAACATACTATATATTTAAAGAAACCTTTGGGGATAAAAACTGATAACACAACTGATTGCTGGAGATTGAAAAAGAGTCTTTATGGCTTGAAGCAATCAGCCTATGAATGGAACCAATGCATAGTGAAGGAATTAACAAAGATAGGTTTTGTGGCTGGCATGGCTGATCTATGTTTATTTAAAAAGGAAAGTGATGGTGTAGTTGCATTGTTGCTATTGTTCACTGATGACATAGCATTAATCACCAAAATTGAGCAAGAAGCTACTGGGATTATTTCACTGTTAGAGAAAAAATTTAAAATCAAACATTTAGGTGAAATTAAACAATATCTTGGTTTGAAAATAGATAAGACTAGGGGAGGCTACAAAATCTCACAGGCAGATAAAATTAACCAGTTACTGAAGAACTTTAAAATGGAATTTTGTAAACTGGCTAAGACACCAATAAGCCAGGAGTTTAGCCACAGTGATGTGTAAAGTCCTATTTTTGATAAAGACATTTATCAGTCATTAATTGGTAGCTTATCCTATCTTAGTAATTGGTCTAGGCCAGATATAGCATATAGTGTTAACCAATTAGCCAGGTTTAATGCTGAGCCCAGTGAAAGGCACTGGCAAGCTGCTAAGCGTGTATTGAGATACCTTAAACAAACGATGCATTATGCATTATATTTGGAGCCTAAGGATGAACTAAGTTTAATTGCATATGCCAATGCAAGTTTTGCTAAAAAAGTACCTACACGTAAATCAACGACAGGTACTGTAGTATTATTAGGAAAGGTGTTAATTGGATGGCGGTCTATTCAACAGAAACATCTAAGCTTATCAACAATGGAGGCTGAATTGTCATGTTTGTCTCTATTATGTACAGATTTAGTATGTTATAAACAACTGATGATAGACATGGGAATTGATGTAAAAAATTCTATTGTTGTATATGAAGACAACCAATCAGCAATTCAGATGGTTTCCAATCTCGCTGTAAAGACAAGATCAAAACACACAGATCTACGATATCTGAATGTGAGACAATGTGTGCAAAGTAAAATGATTAAACTGGAGTACTGCATGTCAGAGAATAACATTGCAGATCATTTTACGAAAGCCCAAAGAACTGTAAAACATAAGGCTTGCTATGAGGAATATGGACTTAAACTATAAGGTGTTATATATTGTCCTACCCGAAGGGGAAAATGTTAGGAATGATAATCACCTAACAGCTGGGTTGGCAATATATAAACCAGGATAGTCATTTAATACAGTCTCTTTAAGGGAATGCTGTAATTGTAATTGGGTGTGGTTCCTCCAACGGCCATAAGATGGAGCCAGAAACCTGGTTTGTTCTTGCATTCCCCTATTGCCTTATGCCTGTTCGTCATTCTGCTTGGATTGCTGTGAGTCGTGAAACTGTTAGCAAACTCTGTTTACTGAACTTTGTTTATGATACTGGATTTTGTTTTTGGATTATGCCTGGACTGAATACTGACTGCTTTAACTGTGTATGACTTGGACTGTTTGTTGGACTTTGCTTAACTGTTTATTGGACCTACATTTTACTATTTAGTGTTATGTGTTGTTCATCACCACTCTCACTACGTTTCTCTGAGAGCACTCATTCTCCTAACGGGAAATACCTCAACACTATTGACCAACTTTGAGGATGGTTAGGCCACCCCAGAACCGGGCAAGAAGACACTAAACCAGCACGGAAACACAATACCAGCTCTGACAACTAGAGATATCAAAAGCCAACTCGAACAAAACCCCAGACTAGCCTCAAACCTGAATGGGTTGTGAAATAGCTTAGCTTTACAAGTAAGAGTCCAGTGGGGTACTTCTGAGGCTTCCGGTTTGGAGGAGCCAGCCATGCCTTGGAAGAACTTTGAGATGCTTCTACAGACAGCAGCAAATCTGACCATTCAGGCCATCGCCGTGGGGACGAATCAGCTGCGCAGGTCCAGTCACACCCATTGAAGTCCCGCCTACTTGCGTGACTACATATTAGCTACAGGAGTTGATAGGGTGAGACTAGGGGATCGGTGTTAAATATAAGGAGTGGAGTCTGATATCAGACTTCACTCATTGGAGGAAGTTACTGGCGGGAAAGTTGATGCTGGAGCAGTGGCCAAACTGTTGGACAGCTGCGGCTTTAAAAAGCTGGAGCCGGCAGCAGTTTGAGGCTTTATTTATGGGATCTTCATTAAAGGCTGAATTACTCATTTCACATGTCCTGCCTCTTCAATGATCTACCTATTCAACAGACTGCTTGTAAGCCATTTATAATTGGAGAAGGAGAATCTTTGCTCAGATAAAATCAGATATGGAAAAAATAAAAGGAAAAGAAAATAGAGATGGAGAGAGAGAGAGAAAGAAAGAAAGAAAGAAAAAAGAAAGAAAGAAAGAAAGAAAGAAAGAAAGAAAGAAAGAAAGAAAGAAAGAGAAAGAAAGAAAGAAAGAAAGAAAGAAAGAAAGAAAGAAAGAAAAAGAAAGAAAAAGATGATAATTGCAAAAGGAGTGAAAGAATCAATAGACACGCCCATTTCTAAGGGTGTACCTAATTTTTATTTTCTATGACAGGATGAGATTATGTCAACATCCCCTCTCCATGCTGCTGAATCAGTTTCTTTGATTTGTATTTTTGTTTGCTTAAAGGAAGGCTACAGCCATGTCATGATGAACAAATGATTTTCAAGATGAAAGGTTACTGTTGGCTGAACTTTGCAGGTTATCTGAGCTCCAGCTCTCATACTAGGTCCTAAATTTGCATAGGAGATGTTACTCTTGAAGGAATAGTTGTGTCTGGAATAAAATAAGATTTTTTTTGAGCCAGGATCCACCCCTATGACTTAACAGAAATTGATGTGATTTGCTATTTTCTTTTTCCAAGACCTTTTTCTTTTAGTTTCCCAGTGTAGCTTTAAGCCCAAGGATTTCCATTCAAGTCCAATGCTGCTTGACTTTTCAAGGTTAGGAAGTTAGCTAGCTAATTCCTCATTACTAGAGAACAAAAGGGTTGAGTTTAGGGTATCCTCTCCCCTTGCTGCATAGCTTTTCCTGGAAAGAGCATCTAGACCAGGGGTCACCAACCTTTTGGACCTCAGGGACCAACAAACTCATAATTATAAATCCCGTGGACCAGAGGCCCTGGGAAAATCCCAAAAAAAGTCTGCAAGAAAATTTCCCACCCCATTATCCTACCGATCAATCATTCTTTATTTGGGATTGCAGGATACTGCTCCATTCTCAGGGGAGGGAGAGAGAGAGAGAGACTTGGCTTCATGCAAGGAAAGCAGCAGAATGAGTCTTTGTGAGACTTGTCACACTAACGCAGCCTTTTGGAGCAGGATGCCTTGTAGAGTCACAAAAACTCATTTCTGATGGAGTTTGGGGGAGAGAAAGAAAGACTTTTGCTGCTTTCCTTGCATGCAGCCAAAAGCAGAAAGAAGAAGCAGAAAGAAGCAGCCCAGTGGCCAGGCGAGGAGCATGGGGTGAGTGGGGCAAGTTCCTCCCACTTGGCTCCTTTCCTCCTCCCCTCACTACCTTGTGTTGTTCGCAATGCAAGTGACACAAGCCTTGTGTTCCCATGGACTATGTGGGTGGCGCAGCCTTACGTTCCCACGCAGCCTGGATTCATTGCTTTGGGGGGTGCTTTGGGAGTGACATTTCTCTATGGACCATCAAAATTTTCTCACGGACTACCAGTGGTCCCCAGCCCACTGGTTGGCAACCACTGATCTAGACCAGTATTTTTCAAACTTGGCAACCTTAAGATGTGTAGACCTGAAGTCTTCAGCGTGGCTGGTTGGGGAATTCTGGGAACTGAAATTCACGCATCTTAAAGTTGTCAAATTTGAGAAACACTGATTCAGTTTTACTTGTCTACTGTCACTAATAAAGTCCCAAGCTGATTTATTAGCTTTCAACATCTCTTCTAAATTTATTTTAAAAAGTGATTATAAAAATGAAGTCACAGTAGAGAATAATTACCTATGAAAACTATTCTGGTATATACCGAATTTTAATCTGGATTTGTTATATTATTTATTGCTCCTTCTACTTATCATTATTCTAAGTCTGAAAGCATTTATAAAGTTTAATTTCTGAAATATAGATCTTTAATAATGTTATGTGTTTATATGCACAAGCCTCAAAGATATTTGTCAAATATAATGTGAAACTCTACAATGGCAACTTATTAATACCCATGGTGCCATAAGTATGTTTGTGGAAAAGGGATGTAACTAAACATTTTTTATATGCAATGCATTAATTCTTACAGGATGATTCACTGTTACAAAAAAACCTAGATAATTATATGATAGGGGCCAATCTGATTTACATAATCATGTATATTCCTATCTGAGCATATAAAATTAAAGTACTTTGATAAGTTAGCCAATAATATAGCTTGAAGGTCAAATTTGGATATTCAGTCTTTTGGTGAAAGTAGGCAATGTTTATATCTAGCAAATGTTTTAGGAAATGATTATTGGATTAAGAATATTTCCTTTCCATCTCTGAAGATGTCCAGCATTTTGCCAAGGTTATATTAACAGAGATGCTTCCCATATATCTCTTGTCATATCTTATGTTTTAATGGATATTAATTATCCTCATTTGATGCAATAGGACATTTGAACTATATGCAACAAGATATGGACAGTTGCAATTGAAGCTCAAGGAACACCAGGGTTTATTATTCTTTTTTCCTGATTTTGCTTATCCTCATCATACGTGACACCATTAATTTGGAGTCTCATTCTAAACATATATAGATGGAGTTATGTCAGGGAAACTAGAAATTGTGAAAACAGAGGAATTTATAGATTTTAGGGATGTGGGAAACGTTTATCCATTTTGCAAATTAGTGGAAATATGCTTAATTTTACCACTTCCAAATTTTACAGTGCAGTTATTCAATTAAAAATATGAGTACAAAAATGTACTCTTTTGGAAAAGAGTAGATAAAGACATACAAATGAAAGGAATATACAAAATATTTTAGAGAATTTTTAAATTGCAGATACAGTACAAATTGTGCACACATAAATGAAATATTAATGTTAATTAAAATTATCTAACTGATGGAGAAACAGAATGACTAAAATTTAAGAATCAATGCATTAGAAATAAAAGAAGATTTATCCTTGGTCTTTATTGTCCCTTTTCTACTTAACAAATAAAGGATATCAAAATCTGCTGTGTGCTTTTATCAGATCCCTAAAAATGATACTGCCATTCAGTTGGGAGAAGGGGGAGTCTTGAATTCAATTCATCACTATTGCCTATGACAACTGCTATTTTATAACTTGTATCTTGATCCTGGAGCATCCTGTGATTTTCTCATCTCTTGGGGAATGTGGTAGAGAGGAGGGCCATGTGGGTTGTTTCATTTTGAAAGCCAGCAGAGATAGCCATGGAAATGTCTGCTTATCTATTTCTCAGAGCGGCTGATACAGTAACATCTTTACACCTGTGGATTGGCTGAATCCGCATCTGGCTAAAGAGAGGGGTTTCTACTGCTTTAATTCTATTTGTTTTGCCTAAGGGTATTCAGATGTTGCTTTGAATGTATTGCTGTCACTTCTGCTTAATAAAAGGTTCCTTTTGAAATACTTCATTTCAAGAGTCTTCACTTTCTTAAGTTAGGAGGTGAGGCAATCCTTACAGCTTTACTGAAACTTTTCTGACTAACTCTAAAGAGTCTACAAGAATTGCAACATGTACTGGCAAGTTAAAATAACTAAGCCAGAATGCAATGTTGTAGACATGCTTAAGCAATTGACAACAATAATAATCCAATACAATCATTTGCCCCTCCCTTCACACTTGCTGGAGAGCAGTGCTGCTGTGCCTGATATAGGAAACATAGCTTATTGCACATTGAGTTTTTATTGAACTTGAGTTTCCTTCTCATTCCATTCCCTTTCAGGGCTAAGCTGGTGTTTATCTGAGGGCTACTGAATATCTTCAAAGTCATTTCTGTACGCTGCTTTATTCTATGAAAACTTTCTCAGAACTGGGCCACTCACTTGCAAGATCTCATGATAAAATTGTGCTATGTCCTGCCTGTTGAAAAAATGTTTTAAAAAGTACCTCTACTGTACATAATTAATGATAGGTTTTAGATAGGGAGGTGGAGATTTTGTGACACAATAGTAATGAACACATAGGAGAAAAAATTAGAATCTTTTTTCTGATCTCCAGACAGCAATGATGCCAATTGTGTTTTTAAAAATGCCACAATTACTCATCATAATTTCTCTGTAATTAATTCCCAGAGTGAATTATGAACAATAACAATACAAGATGAGAATTATAGCTTTGAAACAAATACCAAAAAAAGTGAGAGATTTAAGAAGAGAATATCAATTCTTGACAAAGATGTTAATCAAAAAAGAAATTAACTATAGATGGTTGATTCCGGAAGATTTGACATTTATTTGGCGAGAACAAATAAAAAGAATTGATTAGGTGGAGAATGCAGAATTATTCTATGATGAATACTTTGGAGGAACAGAAGATGAGAGAGCAAGAGAAGAGGAACTTAAAATGCGAGCAGAAATGGCAAAGGAAATGGAGAAGGAACAAAGGGAGGAGAGGAGACAGGAGGAGGGATCAGTAGGTGGCCAAATGATAATTACAGAACCAAGGGAACAGAGAACAACAAGAGCAATAAATCCTAACTATAAAGTATAAATAATGGAAGAGGAAAAAAAACTGATTTCTATAAATATAAATGAATTAAATTTGGCTATTAAAAGGAAAAAGATATTTCATAAACTAGGAAAATTAAACATGGATATAATCTTACAAGAAGTGCATATCAAAAGACAACACGCACATTTGTTGAACTGTTCTAATATTGGGACTATATTTACATCACTGGCACAACAAAATAAAAGAGGAGACATCTTATATATTAGAAATGCAATTAAAGCCAAGCAAATCTATGCAGATGAAGAAGAAAGAATATTGATAGTTGAAATAATAGACAATAACTCGAAAGTACTTTTAATTGCAATCTATGCTCCCAATAACCAGCAAGACCAATTTTATAAGAATCTACATAATAAAATAATTGAACTGGATTATGATAAGATATGCATTCTTGGAGATTTCAATGCAATTGTAAATATTTATTATTTATTATTTATTTATTTATTTATTTATTTATTTAATTAAACTTTTATACCGCTCCCTCTCCCAAAAAGGGACTCGGGGCGGTGTACAGCCTACTAAAAACATATAATAAATACTCAATAAATACAATTAAAATAAATTAAACCAAATTGATCCGGCTGTCTAACCCAAAAGTAGAGTTAAAAATTAAAAACTAATAAAACCCCGATTAAAATTAAGTTAAAAACTAAAATACAGTTACTGGGCCAGGCCAGCCTGTTTAAAAAATAGGGTTTTCACTGCGCGCCGGAAGGTCAGAATATCCGTCATAGCCCGTATCTCCGGGGGGAGATCATTCCAAAGGGAGGGGGCTCCCACAGAGAAAGCCCGAACCCTCGGGGCCGTCAACCGACAACGGCCGGGCGGCGGTACCCCGAGGAGGGCAACCCTGTGGGAGCGTACTGGGCGGCGGGAGGTTGATGATGGCAGCAGGCGGTCCCGTAAGTACCCAGGTCCCGAGCCATGGAGCACTTTAAATACTGTCAGTACCACCTTGAATCGAATCCGGAAGGCCACAGGAAGCCAGTGCAGCCTGCGGAGAAGCGGTGTAACGTGGGAGCTCCGAGGAGCACCCACGATCACCCGCGCGGCTGCATTCTGGACCAGCTGCAGCCTCCGGAGACTCTTCAAGGGGAGCCCCATGTAGAGAGCATTGCAATAATCCAGGCGGGAGATGACGAGGGCGGAAGTGACTGTGCGAAGTGCGTCCAGATCCAGAAAGGGCCGCAACTGGTAAATCAGACGAATCTGATAGAAAGCCCCCCTGGCGACGGCTGCAATATGTTCTTCTAAAGACAGCCGTACGTCCAGGAGGACACCCAAGTTGCGCGCCCCTTCCACGGGGGTCAAGACCTCTCCCCCCACGGCCAGCGAAGGAACCAGCTGGCTGTATCTGGGCGCAGGAAACCACAGCCACTCGGTTTTGGTCGGGTTGAGACGAAGCCTGTTACGACCCATCCAACTCCGCACGGCCTCCAGGCATCAGGACATCACTTCAACGGCTTCGTTGGGGTGGCCCGGGGTGGAGATGTACAGCTGAGTATCGTCAGCGTACTGATGGAACTCCACCCCGAAGCCACGGATGACCTCACCCAGCGGCTTTACATAAATGTTGAACAGCAGGGGCGAGAGCACCGACCCCTGAGGCACCCCACATCGTAGGGGCCTCGGGGCCGATCTCTGCCCCCCCGTCAACACAAATTGCGAGCGGTCGGAGAGGAAGGAGGCGAACCACCGCAACACGGTGCCTCCCACCCCCAACCCCTCCAACCGCTGCAATAGGATACTGTGGTCGACAGTATCAAAAGCCGCTGAGAGATCTAACAGGACCAGGACAGAGGAACAACCCCTGTCCCGGGCCCTCCAGAGGTCATCCACCAACGCGACCAACGCCGTCTCCGTGCTGTGCCCGGGCCTGAAGCCCGATTGGAGGGGGTCAAGATAACTCGCTTCATCCAGGTACTGCGGGAACTGACGTGCCACCACACTCTCAACAACCTTCGCAACAAAGCGAAGGTTGGAGACAGGACGATAGTTAGATAACAATGCTGGGTCCAGGGACGGTTTCTTGAGGAGGGGCCGCACCACCGCCTCTTTCAAGGCGGCAGGTAACAGCCCCTCTCTCAAGGAAGCGTTTATAATACCCTGGAACCAGCCTCGTGTCACCTCCCGAGTGGCCAAGACCAGCCAGGAGGGGCACGGGTCCAACAAACAGGTGGTGGCATTCAGTCCCCCCAGTATCCTGTCCACGTCCTCCACAGTAACAGGATCGAACTCAACCCAATTGACCGCACCGATATCCACCCCCGCCCCCCCGCCCGGAGATGCCCAGTCGGAGTCCAGCTCGTCCCGGATCTGAGCGATTTTGTCCTGCAGAAACCTAGAGAACTCCTCAGCCCGTCCCTGCAAGGGGTCCTCCCGCGCTCCTACCTCCAGTAGAGAGCGGGTCACCCTAAACAGGGCGGCTGGGCGGTTTTCCGCGGACGCAATAAGGGTGGAGAGGTAAGATCTCCTCGCCATCCTTATCGCCACTAAATACGTCTTAATATAAGATCGTAATAGTGTTCGGTCGGACCCAGAGCGGCTGGCCCTCCAACTGCTCTCTAGGCGTCTTTTCCGACGCTTCATCTCCTGAATACTGAATTGGACTATAAAACACAGAAAACAAAAAAGAAGAACAAGAAAATATTACCTAAATATTTTTTTAAAATGGTGGAGGAGCTGAGTATTAAGGATACATGGAGAGAATTGAACAGCAAAAATAGACAATTTACATTTTACTCAAATAGACGTTTATCATGGTCAAGAATAGACATGATTTGGATGTCAACAGATTTAATACCTAATATTCAAGAAGCAAATATTGACACAAACATTTGGGCTGACCACAATCTAATAAGGATTAAATGGAAAGGACAGAAGAAAAGATCAAGATGGACTTTGAATAATTTAATTTTGAAAGAAGAAAAATTTATTAAACACCTGGACAAAGAGTTGGCTTTCTTCCTTAAAGAAAACAAATCAGGAGAAACCTCATTACAAAATGTATGGGACACCATGAAAGCATATACCAGAGGGGTAATTATAACTTATAGAAGAAGGAAAGAATACTTAAAAGAGACAAACACAACAATCTTTAGAACAAGCGTATAAAAAACTGGAGAAGGATTTACAAAAATATCCACTACACAAAAATACCAAAAACCAAATGGATATAATTAAACACAAAATTGAACTAATGGAAAAAGAAGAACTTGCACAAAAGATTAGAGGAGCTAAACAGAACTATTTTGAAAATGCAAATAAACCAGGGAGATGGTTAGCATACAAATTAAAGAAAGAAAAAGAATCAAAAAGAATACCATAACCAATGGATGAAAATGACATGTTATGAAAATGAAGAAAAAAAAATAGTACAGAAATTTCATGAGAAACTATATGATCAAGGGACAATATCAGAAAATAAAGTACAGCAATATCTACAAGAGGCAGAACTACCGAAAATACCCAAGTAAGTAAAGACTATTTTAGATAAAAAATAACAATGATGGAGTTGATAGAAGTAATAAATAGACAAAATACTGGAAAAGCTCCTGGCCTGGATGGGCTACCAGCTGAATTTTATAAGACAATTCAGGAAACAATTTCTACTACATTGTCGGAACTATTGAATGAAGTTTTGACAATAAATAAAATACCTGATTCATGGACAGAATCATATGTTCCACTTATACCAAAAGAAGATACTGACCCACAACAAATAAAAAACTATAGACCAATATCGCTGCTAAATGCTGATTATAAAATATTTGCTTCAATATTTGCAGAAAGATTAAAAAGATATTTAAACTATTTTATACATTCAGATCAAAATGGATTTTTGCCCAAGAGACAAATAAAAAAACAATATGAAGATAATACTGAACACTTCGGAATATTATGAAACCCATTCAGAAAAACAAATGGCATTAGTGTTTTTAGATGCACAGAAAGTGTTTGATAATAATAATAATAATAAATATTTATTTATATACCGCTCCTCTCCCGAAGGACTCGGAGTGGTCTACAGCCATACAGTTAAAACAATAAATATGTGGGAAGATAAAACTAAATTAAACCCAAACCCTGGCTGTAAACAATTTAAAACCCTTCTCTAAAACCCTAAAATTTAATAAAAAATAAAACACCCCAAAACTAAAATCAGCCCAAGCCGGCCTGGTCAAAAAGCCAGGTTTTCAAAGCGCGCCTGAAGGTCCTCAGGTCCGTGGCTGTCCGTAACTACGGGGGCAACCCATTCCAGAGGGCAGACGCCCCCACAGAGAAGGTCCTATTCCTCGGGGTCACCAGCCGGCACATAGATGCCGATGGGACTCGCAGGAGACCCTCCCTGTGGGAGCGCACCGGACGGTGGGAGGAAAATGGCAGAATGCGGTCTTGTAAATATCCTGGTCTGATGCCATGGAGCGCTTTAAAAGTTAACACCAAAATTTTAAAGCGCACCCGAGAGGCCACTGGCAACCAATGCAGCTCGCGCAGGAGGGGCGTCACATGCGCAAACCTTGATGCCCCCATAACCACCCGCGCGGCCGCATTCTGTACCAGTTGAAGCCTCCGGATGCTCCCATTCGGGAGCCCCATGTAGAGGGCGTTACAATAGTCCAGTCGGGAGGCGACCAGGGCATGAGTGACTGTGCGTAAGGCATCCCGATCCAGAAAGGGCCGCATCTGGCGAATCAGGCGAACCTGATGAAATGCCCCCCTGGAGATGGCCGTAATATGGTCTTCCAAAGACAGCCGTACATCCAGGAGGACACCCAGATTGCGAGCCCTCTCTGAAGGGGGCAAAATCTCACCCCCAATAGCCAGCGATGGAACTATCTGGCTATATCGGGATGCCGGAAACCACAGCCACTCAGTCTTGGAAGGGTTGAGTCGGAGCCTGTTCCCGCCCATCCAGTTCCGCACGGCCTCCAGACACCGGGACATGACCTCCACGGCATCGTTGGGGTGGCTTGGGGTGGAGATGTACAGCTGGGTATCATCAACGTACAGATGACATCTCACCCCAAAGCCACGGATGATCTCCCCCAGCGGCTTCACATAAATGTTGAACAGGAGAGGAGAGAGGACCGACCCCTGAGGCACCCCGCAATCAGGGCCTAGAGGTGGATCTCTCCCCCCCCGCCAACACAAATTGCAGACGGTCGGAGAGGAAGGAGGCGAACCACCGCAACACGGTGCCCCCAACCCCCAACCCCCCCAACCGCCGCAATAGGATACTATGGTCGATAGTATCAAAAGCCGCTGATAATGTGAATTGCAGTTTATGTTGATGCAATTGCAGGAGATGGGTTTTGGAGACAGGTATACGAATGCATTAAAAGTGATATATAAAAACCAAATAGCAAGAGTAATGACAAATGGAGCATTGACAAAAAACTTCAATATTTTAAAAGGAACTAGACAAGACTGTCCGTTATCCCCATTATTATTTGTATTGACATTGGAAGTCTTGAATAGAAATATTAGAAAAAATGGAGAAATAAAGGGAATGAAAAAACGAAGAGTATAAATTACAAGCTTCGCAGATTATTTGTTTTTTATATTGGAAGAACCATTGGAAATAGGCCCAAAGTTGATTAGAGAAATAGAGGAGTTTGGCGAAGTAGCAGGACTGAAAATAAACAAAGAAAAAACAAAAATTTTGGTGAAAAATGTGACAGGAAAACAAAAGAAAAGACTAATGGACAAATTAAATATTCAAATTACAAAAAAAGTGAAATACTTAGAGATACAAATGTCAGCTAGGTATGGAACACTTAAAGAAAATAACTATGACAGATTATTACAACAGATTGCGATAGATCTAGAAAAATGGAAAAATCTACAATTATCCTTAATAGCTAGAATAGCGACAATTAAAATGAACATACTGCCAAAAATATTGTATCTATTTCAAACGATTCCAATAAGACTGAAAAAAAATATTTTGAAGATTTAAACAAAATGTTGATGAAATTTATTTGGGGGAAAAGGCAAGAATCAAGATAAAATTACTACAGGAAGCAACGTTGAGAGGGGTTTTTGGATTACCCAATTAGGAATTATACTATCAGGCAACAATATTGATGTGGGTGAAGGAATGGATTGTATTGAAAAATGCCAAATTGCTAACGTTAGAAGGACATGATTGACAATTGGGTTGGCATGCATTTTTACTGTATAAAGAAAGCAAGGCACATGGATATTTTAGGAGACAGTATAGAATTTTAGATTTTTTTTATAGAATTTTATTTGATTTGTCAATCACTTACAAGATAATAGGTATAAGTATATACATAGTTATGAATACATGAAATGGGTACATATAAGAAAAATAAAAGAAACAATAGGACAGGGACGGTAGGCATGTTGGTGCGCTTATGCAAGCCCTCTACAGACCTCTTAGGAAAGGGGTGAGGTCAATAATAGACAGTCTAAGGTTAAAGTTTTTGGGGTTTGGGGAAGAAACCAGAGTCAGGTAGAGTATTCCAGACATTGACCACTCTGTTACTGAAGTCGTATTTCCTGCAATCAAGTTTGGTGCGGTTAATCTTGAGTTTGTATCTATTGTGTGCTCTTGTGTTGTTATGGTTGAAGCTGAAGTATTCATTGACAGGTAAATCATTGCAATGCATGATTTTATATACCATACTTAGATCAGATTGAAGACGGTGTAATTCAAGGTTTTCTAGGTCTAGAATTTCAAGTCTGGTGGCATAAGGTATTCTACAACGCATAGAGGAGTGGAGAACTCTTCTTGTGAAATATTTCTGGACTTTCTCAACTGTGCTAATATCAGATACGTAATGTGGGTTCCAGACTGATGAGCTGTATTCGAGTATTGGTCTAGCAAATGTTTTGTATGCTCTAGTTAGTAGTGTGATATTTCCAGAGAAAAAGGATTAGGTTAACAACTCTTAATGCCATTTTGGCTGTGTAGTTACAGTGGGCTCTAGCACTTAGATCATTAGAGATGAGTATTCCAAGGTCCTTTACAGAGCTTGGATCATCAACAAGGTTTCGACTATTCATCTTGTATTTTATTTTCTGATTTTTTTGCCAATATGTAAGACAGAGCATTTATTTGTTGAGATTTGAAGTTACCATTTGTTTGACCATTCTGATACATAGTCAAGATCTTTTTGAAGGGTAGCAGTATTGTCTGTGGTATTGAATAGCTTTACATCATCAGCGAAGACAACACAGTTGCTTTTAATATGATCACAGAGGTCATTTATGTAGAGTATGAAGAGGGTTGGTCCTAGAACACTGCCTTGGGGACACCATTATTAACAGGTACAGAATTTGATAGGACACTCCCAATTTTGACCATTTGATGTCTGTTTGACAGGAATGCTTCTATCCAGTTATGCAGTTGTCCAGATTGTATTGTGTTGTGTTATGTTACGTTACATTACGTTACGTTACGTTACATTAATTATATTATATTATATTATATTATATTATATTATATTATATTATATTATATTATATTATATTATATTATATTATATTATATTATATTATATTATATTATATTATATTATATTATATTATATTATATTATATTATATTATATTATATTATATTATATTATATTATATTATATTATATTATATTATATTATATTATATTATATTATATTATATTATATTATATTATATTATATTATATTATATTATATTATATTATATTAGAGATGCTTTATTAACAGTATGGGAAAAGATAAGAGACTATCATTATTTGAAAATACCAGTCTGGTTATCAACTTTAGAAGCCTTTTCATATCCACAGCTATTTAAAAAGGAACACATAATTAGATATGATGAAATTTTAAACGAAAAGGGTGAACTCAAAACAAAGCAAGAATTTTATTTACAAGGGATAAATATAAATTGGTACTCATACTTGCAAATGCATACAAGGTATGAAAAAGACATTAAGATGACTGGGTTTTATATAGAATTGACTGATGAGAAGTTGATTAGAAAACTATATAGTTATTTATTAGGAGTGAAGTTAGAGGATGAACAAGTAAAAGAAATAATTATTGTGTGGGGGGGAAATTTTGGATATGGAATAGATCTTGATAAATGGCAGACATTATGGTCTAGAAATTATAAATTAACTATGTCAACGGCCTATAAAGAGAATTTGTATAAGATGTTTTACAGGTGGCATTTATCCCCAATGAGAATTGCTAAGATGTTTGAAGATAAGTCAGCGAAATGTTGGAAATGCCAGAAGTTACCAGAATCATATTACCACATATGGTGGACATGCACAGAGACTAAAAAGTATTGGGCTAAAATACACATGTGGCTGGAGAAGATGATAAAACAACCTATAGACTTAAAACCAGAGACATTTTTATTGGGAATTCTGCCTGAGGGTTATAACAAAGAAATAACATATTTGATTATTAATATTTTAACAGCAGCTAGGATTGTATTTCCACAAAATTGGAGAAATGAAAACATTCTGACAGAAGAGGAAATAATTAAGAAAATAATGGAATGTGCAGAAATGAGTAGATTAATAATGGCGATTAGAGAACAAGAAGAAAAAGACTGTTATAAAATTTGGAATCTATTTTATGAATGGTTGGATAGAAGAGTAAAGAACTGAATTATATAAGTATAGTATAACATATTGTTACTGATAAATAGATGAGTTAGAGTAAGAAAATGAACTTGGAATATATTATTGAAAGTTAAGGACTTAAAAGTTAAGGATAATAGAATAAGTGACAAATGTGATATAAAATATTGATAAAAACAATTATAAATATATACTAGTTAAATATATATGATATTATTTTGTGCACAAAGAAATATGTACTCAACTGATACACTGTGGAACAGAAAGAAGGTTTTATGTTTGTTTTTGTTGTGATAAAAATAAAAAACTTATTTAAAAAAAAGATGAGAGTCATAGTTTGGAGACATTACATCAGAAAAAGACATGGATACAGTCATTGACAACAAGCTGATTATGAGGCAGTGGTGTGGACAGTTGCTAGGAAGGATAATATAGTTCTGTGATGCATCAAAAGCAACACTATATCAAAAGTGTGTGAAATCATCATTCCATTATAGTCTGCACTGGTGAGACCACACCTGGATTATCACTATGGTTCTAGGCATTACATTCTCAGAAGGATATTAACAAGTTAAGAGAATGACAAAACTTATACAGCAATTTGAGAATATGCAATATAAAGACAGATAGTGGGAACTTGGAAAGTTTATTCTGGAGAAAACTCTGAGGAGAGACACTACATCACTACTTAAGTGCATAAAAGATGCCATAAGAAATATAATCAGAAACTAATTCCCATTATGATGAGAGACTTTACATCAAAGTTCAGGTGAATAAAAGATACAATAGAAAGGATGCTCAAGAACTATTAATACAGGCACCAGCACCAAAAATAATGGACATAAGCTGCAGTTATCTATATTTAAATTTCCTGACTGTAAGACCTGTACAATAGTGGAGCAACCCAACTGGAAATTCTGGACTCTATTTCTGAAAATTTTAAAGAAAAGCTTGACAGCACCTTTCATCAGAGGTTTAATTTGTTTTCCTGCACAATTTAAGAGGGATAGATTAGATCAGGGGTGTCAAACTTGCGGCCGGTGGGCTGGATCTGTCACATGCCTGGTTTAGCAAAGGGGGAAAAAGTCCTGATACGTCATGTGATGCCACAGAGATGGTGTGAGTTTGATATCCCTGGATTAGATTATCCTTGTGGTTCCTTCCAGTTTCACCATTCGGTGATTCTGTGCTAATTGCAGCTTTTGGCAGCCTAGCCAATGCAGACAATGGTGAAGTATGTGGAAAGTTCTATATTCTAGTCTATAGCATATGGAGAGCCACATCTTCTCCATCTGTGGTTGGCAGATTCAACTTCAGGAGCTTAAATTCAAATGTACTACTCTGTGATTACAGTACAATTTTAAATAGTTTTAGTTTCACAGAGAGCTCCAATGTGTTGGCAACAGGGGTGAACTTCAAAAATTTCAGCAACTGATTCTCTGCTCGGTTGCTGGGTGGATATGGCCATGGGGGGCATGGGCTAGTTGGCCTCCTGCACTACAATAGGAGGCTGTTTTCACCCTCCCCAGGCTTCAGATGCCTTCTTTGAGCCTTCAGGAGGGTGAAAACGGCCTCCTCTGGGCTCTGGAGGCCCCTTCCAGAGGCCAGAAATAGGCCCATTTCCAGCCTTCTGGAACTTCTGGGAGACACATTTTTCACTCTCCCTGAGCCTTCGCACTGGCCCTGTACTTATCTGGCATCCAAAATGGGCCACATGGGAGGGGCAGGGTGGGCAGGGCCAGCCAGGGTGGGATTTGCCGGTTTGCCAAACTATGCAGAATCTTAGTTAGAGCATCACCCGAACCCATGTGAACCCATAGCAGCCCACCCCTGGTTGGCAAATATTACATCAGACTGGTAGATTACATCTACATTTGTGTAATCTGACAATTCATTGCAGGTTCATTTTGTACAGGTAAGCACAGAAAAAGAACAGGATGTGTTTTTTTTTTTACAGAGGCATTTCAGGGGAAGATTCAATGTCAGTAGTGGGAAAAATCAGAAGCACCTTGACAAACACATTTTATTAAATAGCATAATTTTTCTTGAGTTGCAAAACACTTCCTCAGTTCACAAAAACGTATGCTGTTTAATAAAATTTGATATTTGGAAAAGATGCTATCAGAATCATTCTGGATTTTGTTTTATTTTTTGCAGTCATCTGCAGATGATTTAAAGGATATTACCTTTGAAAATGACACAGGTAATTGCTTTTTTATTAATTGTTTTGTTTTAATCATATGCTTATCATCCAGAATTGTAATTGTGACATGGCTGATATATAAATCAATATAATCAATCAATGTTAGGTAAATAAACATCTGAATATTTCTGTAACTGAGCTATTAAATGTTCAATGTTTATTACACTTCATAATTTTAAAAGAATGCCTCAGTATGTGGTACTAAATTAAGTAGCACTGGAGTTTCTTCACATTTTAGCTTTTAAAAACTTAATTATAAGAATTGTCTGATAAAATAATCTGATTAAGATTCATAATTCTGGAATGTGTATGGACTTCTTTACCTCTGAATCACCTCTACTTGCCAAGTCATGAAATGAAGGGCTTTGAATCATACAAGTTTGGACATACAACATGTCTGGACAGAATGATTTCTGAAACAAGAGCTCAAGTACATTCAGTTCTAATGACATGTTTCACAGGCATAACCTTGGTTTCAGCAAATTGCACACTATCTCTACAAATTTTCCTTTGTGCTTTGAGAAATATCAGCGAGACTAAGGGAAACTGTGATAAGTAGAATTATTCCTGTAAAAGACAGAATTACCTTACAGAGCTAAGGTAAAACATTTTTTGGTTATTTAGCCTCCGAGTAACCTTTACTGGAATATTAGATAAGATATTGTGTAAGATTTACAATAACAAGATTGTTTTGCATATTGTGGTTAGACATATTTTGGCAGGTTATACGATAGCTGGCAGGTCACGCTGTCCAGTTGTCATAGTAAAATTAATAAATGCTGACAATAAGTAGCACCTGCCAAACAGGATGGAGAGTATGCTATAAGGGATGGAGATTATTGGAAATGAATAAACAGATGGGATGGAACAGACGGAGTCTACCCAGATATTAACCAATGAAATTGAGGGGCAGTAACCAAGACCAGGGCTTTGAAACTGTATTTAACCAACATGTGTTCCTATGGAAAGGTCCTCCTTGGCTCCGCCATATGAGCAGGGAGATCCCTTTTACAAAAGCTCAATAAAGCTCGTTATTATTGTTCAGCTGTCTCCTGATACTTTTATACATAAAGGGTTAAACTAAAGGGTTAATTTCACAATTGGTGCCTGAACAGGGACTCGATACTTTTTTCCTCTAGGGGGCACTGAGTCCACTCTGAGAGGCATGCCATGCTGATTTTTAGTATCCAGGCTGAGAGATACTATGTCCTCTGCGGGAAAAATGTTCTCCACTGAAAAGTGAAATGATAGAAGCTTGAACAAGGAGCTGTGCCAGCCAACCCAAGCAGAGAGACATCGGTGCACCGACCCCAGTGAGTAATAAGTATTGAGGGTTACTCAGTGGGTGATTTATAACTCCTTGAATGAGTGAGCTGTGTGTGTTGAGCAACATTAGGAAAAGCCAGTTGTGCTGGATGTATTGATAGTTTTTTTCCCAAATTCAAGAAGGGAGAAAATAAAGTCTTGGATGGTGGATTTGGGGCCTGCTATGGCACATTTGTTAAGGATGCTAAGAAAAATCCCTTCCATTTCCCCCATCCCTCTTGGGAGGGAGGTTTGGCTTAGTCCATACACTGTACAGTTTAAGAAGAGACAATGATTAAGTAC
Organism: Bungarus multicinctus; assembly: GCA_023653725.1. NCBI lineage: Eukaryota > Metazoa > Chordata > Lepidosauria > Squamata > Elapidae > Bungarus > Bungarus multicinctus. The sequence goes on from CM042848.1 coordinate 31,854,332, forward strand.
ATGGACTGGCTGGAATTTATTTTAGTGGAGCCAAACTACAGATGGAATAAATATGGGGAATCTGTTTGTTATTTAATAAATGCCATAAATGAAGTGCTTAAGAAAAAGGAAAGAACTCAGTTGTAAGAGTTGTAAGAAGATTCAGAACTTCCCCAGGGCAGAGACAGGTAGTCCAGTGCTTAAGGAGATAGACCAATGGGTGTAACTTCAAGTAAAAGTGAGAAGTTCACTAAAACAATGAGGACAAATACTTAGAGATTGGGAAGCCCCTCCATCCAGTAGGATGATTTAGACTTTAGGGCCGACCAAAGATGATGTGGTTAATTAATGCTGTTATGGACAGAAGAAGTATAAGAAATGGAATACTGCAGTGATATAAAGATCTTTGGGAGATCTTTGATCTCTTTTGATCATTCTCAAAAGAGATAGAAAACTAAAATAATTGAGTGTAAAGAAGAAAAAGTTTATTGTTCTTCCCACTTGGGGTTTAGCAGATAGTAAAAGGGTAAAGCCTGTCTAAATGTGAAGATATAGATAATTTGCCTTTGATTAATGTGCTGTGATTTCTGTTAAACATTCTTAGATGCATATCTATAATAATAGCATGTAGAAGTGAATGGGATTGAATTGATTATGATATGTGTGGTCTGCTGGCAAATTAAGTAAGTTTCTTGGCTTGAGCTTGGAGCTATGGGAAACAGATCCAAAATCACATTTTTGATTAAAAACCACTTCCTAAAGTTTCCCACTGCTTGGAGAATGAGCTACAGGATGCCAAAAAGTGAGGTTTGGAGGGACAAAACCTCCCTGGGTCTGGAAGTGTTGTGTGCGTGAATGTGCCTATGTGTAACCATTTCCAGAACTGCAGGGTGAATGAGACCCTCTAATAAAAGTCTATAAAAAGTTGTTTAGACAATGGAGTTCATTGGCTTGTGAAAAAGCTCCCTGAAATAATTATACTGATTAGTTTGCAGGGAGAAAGTATGTTTATATGTCTAAAAAAATTAAAAGTCTGATTACAGTATAAATGTGAATATGTGTGTGAGATGCCCTGAGGCTCATAGGTAGTGAGAAAGAAGAGTGATCCTGAGACCTGTAAAAGCCTGTGTGCTGACCCTCCCAAGAGATTTCTTTTTGTAAAAAAGAAAAAAGAGTAAGTTGTAAGAATAAAGGAAATGAGAAAGATCCCATGGAGAATGTGGCAGAGAAAGAAGTGGAACATGTCTGTGAGTTAGAAAGAGTTATTTGTCAGTTATTGAATAGTGAAAGGAGAAGTATTTTTCCTCCTGTATTTCCCTTCCTTTTTGCCTTGAATGAATGACAGAAGTAGGAAAGGGGGGGGGGGGGAGGAAAGGGGAGGAGGTGCAGTTTGTTTTCCCTTTTACATATTTTTTTTTCTGCTGAGTCTATCTGAGAGAAAAGTGAGGCAAACGGGTGACTTGCTCCTGCAGCATTGTTTTTTAATGCATATGGCAGCTATGCAGATATACTTTCTTTTCTGCTCTGAATTGTGATTTTGATTTTATTTTTGCTGGAAATTTTGAGGTTTCAAATGCTTAAGTAAACCTTAATTAAGCAGAGAATTGATACTGAAAGTTAATCCAAACTTATTTCAGAGCAGTGACCCAAACTACCTCATTTAGATGGTTATTATTTTAATTTGAAATTGTTCTTTTTACCACCCTCTTTTATGTCTTTTATGACTGTGTATTTTGATTGCTTAGGAGTCAAGATGCTCCATCCTATGTTTGTCTGTAAACAAGCAGAGATGACTTAAGAATTACAATATGTAGAAAGAGGATTAAAATATTTTCCCTATAATAACATAATAAGATGTATGATTAATTAAAGGAGTTGAGGAGATTACTAGAATAGCTGGATATTGTAGGCTGTGAATAGATAATTATGATATTTTAGCCTAGTGTTACCTGGATAAGGGGATGTCTTTTAACCCAGAAGTGGGAAGGAAAAGGATAGCAGGTGGCAAACTTCTCTAAAATACTATGCTCTAGGATGTTCCCTAGAGGGGGAAAAATTAAAATGTTTATAGACGGGAAGAGAAAGTAATAAAAGGAAGAAATGGACTTTTGATCTTGTTAGCTAGAAAGTTACCTGTAAGTTGGTCTGTACGAATTAGTGCATTATATACCTTAAATCAAGCTTTGCATTTCTCTGAAGTTTGAGGCAATGGTTTAGTTGACTTAGAAGCCAGGATGGCAGCAGTAGATATGTAACATGTATGTGATAGATGAATACACGGAAAGAGGTGAATTCCTATATAAGGAATTGTTAGTGATGAATCATGGAAGTGAATTGGAAAGAAAGTATTACGGAACTGGAAAAACTAAAGGGAGCAATGATACAAGCCCCTATATTGAACTTGCTTGATTTAAAGTGGAAGAACACCTTCCACTTGCTTGTAGCAGTGGAGGATGGCATAGCCAAAGGAGTACTAGCTCAAACATGGGCTGGGAAGAAGAAACCAGTAGTATTTTTGTCAAAATTGATCGATCCAGTCAAAATTGCATTCAGGTTGTGACTGCTACTGTACTACTGGTGGAGGAGGGGAGAAAATTAACCTTTGGTGGGGCTCTAGTGGTGAGTAATCCCGATCAGGTAAGAACAATCCTGATGCAGAATTGCAAGCTCACCAATTCTAGGGTATTGAAATATGAGGTGATTTGTTATCCCAGCAGAACTTAATTCTCTCAACTGATAGGAACTGAAACCCAGCTGAATTCCAGTAGGTTAACAAACCTCTCTTTACTTTTAGTTATACACTGTGATGCTCCACTGTCAACTACCCATATATCATGGTTTACAGTTGTAGTTGTACTTGATATGGTAAACTAACATCTTTATAAGCTCTCTGTATATTAATAGCATTTTATTTCTTAGCCTTTTTACAGTAACTGGCTATATGACCTTTAGCTCCACAAGAAAAACATTTCCTAACAATATAGGCAGTTGAAGACAGTTTTTCTTCCTGTGGTTGTCTTTCTTTCAGTTGATTTCTATCTTGCCTTCTTCTTGACTCTTCTAACAGTCTTCCAGTTATGCCAGTCAATGTAAGTTCATCTCTGTTTAAAACTTCCAATGAAGACACATAATCATCATAAGTTTCATCCAAAGAAGAAAGAATGATGTAAACTTGATGCAACTCCAAGAAAATCAGCTCCTTTTCTTGTAGCTCTCATAAAGTCCTTTTCATAAACTCCAAATGAGCTAACATATCGCCACCTTTTATAAGACAGGCTCTAAACAGTTTATGTGTAAGGTGTATGTGTGCACCCACACTATCTCAAACATAAATCCTCTTCAAAATGTACCAACACCTAGCAGCAGATTCTTCACCATGAATATGGAGTAACTGCTGATCACTCAGTGTCAGTCCAATTATAATAAGAGCCTTTTCATTATCCCGGTTAAAGTCAGCTATTTTCTTTTTATCTTCATCATTCAATGGGTCCCAGACTGTTACATCCGGTGGTCTATTAACTACAGTCCATAATCCGTCTTTATGCAGAAGTAGGCTGCACTTCATAGACCAGGAAACAAAGTTTGTTCCATCCATCTGGGTTATCTGGGATATACTGGTTGACTGTTCTTGTGCCATTGGTAGTTTAACAATAAACCACAATCAGCTGGCTGAATATGAAACTGTATATTCACACTGATTCTCAATATCTCTCTGGGCCCGTAACCAATGTTATGATATGTACAGAATAACCCTTAAGTAACAAGGATATGCACATGGAAACGTTTATGAGAGTAGTTATGAATAATTATTCAGCCACACAGAGATACACTGAATTGAGTTAAAGTTTACTTTAAGAAATAGCACAGTCCAATAAATGGTCCAGGTCATATATGTTTTACAGTCCAAAGAATATCCAATTACAAAGTCTTCTTACCGGTTGCCTTTGTCAATTCCAGTAAACAAAAATATCAAAGTATAAGCACAGCATAAACCTCAGATAGCAACAGAATGTCAGAGAGCCAGAATGTCAGAGAGCCAGAATGTCAGGGATACAGAATGTCAGGGAGAGCAAACCATGGTCTCTAGCTCCCTCTTATGACAATCTGCAATACAATCAACCAGTTGGAACACAGTACAAATCAATACAGTGGTTTTGTCTTAAAGCTACAAAACATACATTGTTGGTTTATATATTGCCAATCCAACTAATTGGTGGACAGATTACTAACAGTAGGGAACCTGGGCAAATGGCCATTTCATACCCCAAGAAGCGATGAGTGGCGTCAGCTCCTGGGCCTGTCCCATAGCCACAGAAAACCCTGTCGGGAAACACCCTGAGCCTGATCTAAGGGAGTCCCTGAGTTGGGTGTGCATCAACACCAAGGCACACTCTGTGGACATGGATCCCAGACCCCCCCAATACTTGATCCTGGCAGCATGAGTATTCCTGTCCAGTAGTCCACAGGGGATTCCAGCACATCTCCGGAGCCACCACAAACTTTATGGACCTGGCGTTTGCAGCCAAATATGTCATCCCTCAGTGTCCAGTGAATCTTCCCATGCTCGTGGAGACCATTGATGGCCAGGTGCTTCTGTCTGGGCTTATTAAGGCTACCACGCAACTCTTGCGCCTGATCATCGGCTCTCATGAGGAGGCCATTCAGTTCTATATTACTTCCAGCCTGCATTTCCCCTTGGGCTTGGCTTGGCTCAGGATGCATGATCCACAAATTTACTGGTCCTAGAACCTCACCACTTTCCCGAGCTTGCAATATATGGACCATACCCACTAACTATGCGCAAGCCAGTTGCTGAGTCCAACCGGAGTGTCCTTGCCTTCCAAACTAGCAGACTTTGTGGACATCTTCAGCCAGCAGGAAGCAGACCAATTGCTCCCGCACCAGCCCTATGACTGTCCCATTGATTTACTGCTGGATGCACCACTCCCCGTGGGCCAATTGTACTCAATGTTGGACCCTGACTTGGCCTCATTGCGGGATTTTTTGGACAATAATTTTGCTTGGGGTTTTATCTGGCCCTCATCGTTGCTCCTGTTTGTAAAAAAGAAGACCAGTGACTTGAGGCTTTGTTGCGATTACTGCAAGTTAAATGTCACCACAGTACACAAACAAGGCACGCAGAGTATCCTCTGCCCTTGATTCCTGAACTGTTGGAACAGCTCTGAGAGGCTACTATTTTTACCAAGTTGGATCTGTTGCATCCAAGTTGGATGCAATTTGGATTGGATCTAGTCCAGAGATGAGTGGAAGATGGCATTTGGTACCAGGTATGGACATTTTGAATATACCATCATGCATTTGGGTTGACCAATGCTCCCACTGTCTTCCAACATTTTATGAATGACATCTTCAAGGACTTCTTGGATTAATTTGTCATGATTTATTAGATGACATTCTGATCTACTCTAACTTGAGGGAGAGCCACCACCAACACTTATGCCTGGTTCTGCAATGGCTACGGGAGAAGCGCTTGTATGTGAAACTGGAGAAATGCCCGTTTTTCCAGTACACCATTCTGGGGCATCGCATCTCTCCCGAAGGCATTGCGATGGAGCTGAGCAAGGTCGAGTCGTTGTGCAGTTGGCAACTTCCTCAGCGAGCGAAGGATATCCAGTGACTCCTTGGGTTTGCCAACTATTATCAGACCTTCATCCCCGACTTCATTTCCCTGACTGTGCCCCTCACTCAGCTCCTCCATAAAAAGGTACCATTTCAGCAAGTACTACCGAGCAACAGGCATTCCAGGCCTTGAAACAGGCCTTCATGAAAGATCCTATCTTCAAGCATCCTGACCCACACCATCCATTTGTAGTGGAAGCGGATGCACCTAATGTTGTGGTCAGAATAGTATTACTCCAGGCTCATGTGTCTGGCAGTACCCTCTTCCCTTGTGTGTACTATTCGTGGAAGCTCAATTCTTCTGAGTGCAATTACACCATCTGGGAGAAGGAGCTACTGGCCATTAAGGCAGTGTTTGAGGCCTGGAGACATCATCTGGGGAGAGTGACATCAAATTGAAGTCTGGATGGACCACAAAAACCTAGAGTTCCTACAGACTGCCTGGAAACTGAACCAACATCAGATTTGGTGGTCCCTCTTCTTTGTCCGGTTTACTTTCTGTATCACTTACATCCCGAGTTGCAACCAAAGGATGGACGCGCTGTCATGGAAACCAGAGTATTCCCGCACCAAAGACCAGCTCCTGCTCCAGATGGTTCTGCCCATTGAGTCTTTCTCTGCAGTTCAGGAGCCAGTGGACTTATGGGTTCAAATACATGAAGTGCAGCAGCACAACACTTGGGTGGAGCAACAGAAGGAAGAGGTGGGGCCCACCTCTCCATGGACATTCACTGAGGAACTCTTGCAGTACTGAGACAGCCTCTATGTGCCGGTGGGGCTGCTCCATGGACTTATCCTGTCACAGTGCCATGATAATCATGCGGTGGAGCACTTCGGCCTCTTCAAAACTTGAATCTATTTTTTTGTACCTTCTTATGGTCCCTATTATGACAGAAGATCCAATCCTACGTCATGTCCTGTATGTGATATCAAGCCAAGTCTGCAATGTGGACTCCCCCAGGGATGCTCCAGCCCTTGCTGACACCAGAGAGAACTTGGGGCACCATTTCTATTGACTTCTTGATGGATTTGCCTCCATCTTTTGGATTTATGACCATGTTCGTGGAGGTAGACATGCTGACAAAGATGGTGCATTTCATTCTGTGTTGTGGATAACCAACGGCTCGCACCACTACCCACATGTTTATCCAACATGTCTTCTGGCTGCATGGCCTACCTGATTGGACCATTTTGGACAGAGAGGCTCAATTTACAGCTCAGTTCTGGAAAGGGCTGATGACAGCCTTGGATGTGAAAATCTGCCTGTTGTTGGCGCATCATCCAGAAACTGATGGTGGAACTGAGAAAGTCATCGGGATCCTGGAGCAATACCTATACTACTTTGTGAACTAGAAACAAGGCAATTGGTCAGATTATTTGATAGTAGCACAGTTCACGTTCAACAACTTGTAGCACACCTCCATGCAAATAACCCCTGTCTTGGCCAATGTGGGCTTCATCCTCGGTTTTTTCCCTCACGCAACTTAACTCTCTGGTTCCGGTGACTAAAAACTATCTGTCCGAGTTGCAGACCATCCATCAATTGGTGCGATGGTATCTGGAGAAAGCCAAAGAGGACTATAAAAGAGTTGTGGACTGCTCTCGGCAGCCAATGCCATTGTTGACTGTAGGGGATCGGGTATGGTTGTCCACCAGGCACCTTCCATCAGACTGGCCAGTCAGGAAGCTAGACCACCGGTACCTTGGCCTGTTTCCTGTTGAGGTGGTTATTAACCCTGTTGCCTACCACCTGACATTGCCATGCTCGATGCATGTCCATCCAGTCTTCTATAGATCCCTTCTTGTTCCAGAACAGCCAGCCGGTCCACTCCGCCAAACTGTCCATTCCCAGCCAGTGCCATGTGACAGATGGATTGCCCGAGTATGAAGTAGTCAGCATTTGGGACTTCTGGTGGCTGAAAGGATAGTTCCAGTATCTCATTGAGTGGAAGGATTATGGACGGGAGGATTTCACGTGGGAAGATGCAACTTCTGTGCATGACACCTGCTTGGTGAAAGCATTCCATGACCAATTCCCATCACAGCCGCATCCAGATTGCCCAACCCGGGGGAAGGGCCCTGTGGTGAGGGATAGTGTTGTGGTCCACCAGTGACCTGCAGAGCTGACAGCAAAGTTGGACAGTGGGGAGGAACATGGGCCAGTCCTGGAGTCTGGGGAGGGCTTGGACAAGGGATCTGCATCTGACACAGAGACTGGGCCAGGCCATCTGAGAGTTATGTGCTGACTCCGGAGCCTCCAGAATTTTGACATCAGCAAGGCAGAGGAACAGGGGGAGCCTGTTCCCAGTGCCCGCTTGCGCAGAGTTGCCAGAAGGCAAGAACATTTAAGGTAAAAGGAGCAACTTGGGAGTAAGGCTTGGAGATGCTTGGCCCCTCCCATAAGACATAAAGGAGGAGCAAAGGAACATGAGCCTTTGCAGGAAGCAACTTTGTTCATTCTGATCAGTTTAAACTCTGAAGCTCCGTGTTGACTTTGAATTCTGTTTGGCCTTGTATAGCTAATTGGCAATTTAGTCATTGGCAACATTTCAAGGGAGATAAAGATGGGTGCTTATCAGCCTTATCTTGAAAGACTGTGCCAGACTTCTGTTGGACTATTCATAAATTGTTTGAGACCCATGGGCTGTGAATGCATATAATCCATAGCTGTTGAAATACAAAAAAAGGATTTTGGGAACAATGTGTGATTGCTACTGTCTCAGGAAGCCTTGGTCAGAACAAGCTTGCTAAAGCCAGTGGTAGACTCCAGCTGAGACCAGTAGACTGGGCAGTCCTAAAACTGATCATAGTGCAAGGGGAACACATAAAGAGAATTTTAGAATCCAGATTTTACAATGGGAAAATTTTAACAGAGAGATTACAATACCTAGTTCAATGGAAAGGGTCCCCGTTCTCTGAAGCTATATGGGTAAAGACTTGGGATGTAAAGGCAGACAGGCTGGTCAAACAGTTCCATGAGAAATACCCACAAAAACCAAAGGGACATCCAGGAGAGGAAGAGGTGGTTAATTTGAACACTGATTAGCACCTATGTGGTTTATGTTCTTTTTCAGGAGCTCCCCATCAATTGGGGTGTGTGTGTGACTATCAACTCTGAAGTGAGCCTGGCTGAGGCCATCTTGGATGCTTCAGGGTTGCCGCAAGGAAGAAGAAGGAATAGGGAGAGGAGAAATAGATATTTGGGGTTTTGTAGTCAAAACAAAAAAAAATTCCCATGGGAACCAAGAACATTCCAATAAGTGGCTGGGAGTGGTGGAGTGAAGTAACCAAGCAACCAGTCAGCACCTCAATTGGATAATGTGACTGATGACTTGGGGGAAGGGGGAACTTTTACTTTTTAATTAGGTGAAAACTGTGGGAATCTTCAGAGTCAGTTTTCACCAGTTGTGCCAATATGAAGTATCCAATAAATCATTCCTTGAGGAGCCTTGGAGTTCTGCTTTCTTTGGGTGCATTACTTGGAACACTGACAGCATCCTAATGTAAAACTTTGTCAACAAAGTTACCTCAAATGGGCTAAGTTACAAAATGCCAGAATCCATGACTCCTGGGGAAATCAAACGGGAAAGTTGTGGCTGTTTCAGTGCTGTAGTGCTATTCTGGTTACATGGTTCTCATTTTCAATGTTCTATGACAATTTCCTGGCTACTTATGCACTCGTTTGCTCCTTTTCCCACCTAGCAACAACCATTTAGCTGCTTGCTGGGAAAGAAAAAGAAGTGAAGGGAGGAAGAGAAGAAAGAAAAAACAGGAAGGAGGGAGGAAGGAAATCCAGTGCATTTTATCCAATCCATGTGATACTTCTTGTGCAGCGTCAGTGCCTTTTCTGACCCATGTGATACCCCCTGCACATCTCAGCTTGCCCTCCCTGACCTGTTCTTCCCCCGCATACTCCCTAACCTACACAGTTCCTATGTGCTGTTCCTAATCACATTGCACCTTTTGCATACTCCCAAGCAGTCCAAGACATCCTTCCCACCTCCTGGCCCCACCTCTCTCTGTGCACTCTTTCCCACCAATACTGCACACCCATGCCAACCATGTACACATCCTTCCCAACTTGCAGCCCTGCAAAACCCCATTGCTTCTTCCTCCACCCTGAAGCAGCTACTTACCTGGCTGCTGATCTTTCATTTGTAACTTCCATCTAGCTTCCCCAATGATTTTCTCCCTACAAACTTACCATAAGCAAAGCAAATGGGAAAGAGCAGGAATTCTAGAGAGGTCTTGGCATGTGTGGGTCTTTTCCTGTGTAAGATTGAGAGTATCTTGGCAACGTTTTGACCAGGTCCCACTCGCCATCTTCAGGCTGGTGCTTTTGGCTTCGTGCTTGTGCGAGCAAAGCGTGATCAGACCTGCCATCTCTCTATAAATACTGGTGGGGAGGTTGGCTGTGTTGTCATTTCTTGATTGGTTGATGGAGTTGATGTTTGCAAATTGGTTGGCTTTTTCATAAGAACATGTGTGGCTGAGGTATTGGCTGTGTGTCTATCAGCCTCCTGTGTTGAAACGACCTGGGTAATGGGCTGTGTGATGACCTTCTGAGTTCTATTGTTTTGATATTCTGGGTCTCGTGCTGTAATCCAGGTTGTAATGACCTGGATCATGGGCTGTGTGATGACCTTCTGAGTTCTATTGTTGTGACATCCTGGGTCTTGTGCTGTAATCTCCTGGGTCGTTGGCTGTGTTGCAACATCCTGAGGTTTTGTGGTGTAACCTCCTGAGTTCCGTGATGTGATATCCTGAGCGGGTGGCTGTGATGTGACATTCCGGGTTTTGGTTTGGCTCCGAGTTTGAGGCCTGGATATGTGTTCATGGCATGTGTCTGTTTGCTTGGTTTTGGGGGTTGTGTGGCAGCTGGTGATGCAGCCGTGGTCTGGTTTCTGGACAGTGGTCGTCTTTCATCTATGGGATGGGTTTGGGTTTGAGTCTGGTGAGGGAGAATGATGGTGGTGTCATGTGTTGTTTTGTGTCTGATGTTGGTTTTCATGCCTGGGATTCATTTGTTGATAAGGGCTAGTTTCAAGATGTCTGGTAGGCGGGAGGCATCATCCTGTTTATTCATGTTATGGGGATGTTTCTCTATTTTGATGGCTTCCCTGATTATTCTCTTGTTGAAGTGTTCAGTATTGGAGATTAATTTGGTTTCCTCAAAATTAATTCCATGTCCTGTGGCTTTAAGGTGCTGGAAAAGGGAGGAAGTATTTTCTTCTTTTCTGACTGCATTCTTGTGTTCTGCGATGCGTGCATTTATTCTCCTGTTGGTTTGTCCAATGTATGTGGCTCAGCAATTGTTGCATGGTATTTCATAAACTCCTTGGTTTTCTATCTGGATCTTGTCTTTGGGGTTTCTTAGATGTTAGCTATTTTTTGGTCAGTGCCAAAGGCTGTCCTGATATTGTGTTTGTGGAGAATTTTGCTGATTTTATCTGTGGTACCTTTGATGTAGGGGAGGAGGGCAATACCATTGTCCTGTTCTGTGTCTCAGTTCCTGGGAGGTGTCTCCCTTAGGTTTAGGTTGTAATTGTGCTTCTTTGGAAGCCATTGGAAATTAATACGTTAGTGAGTTTGTATAATTCTGTTCTCAGGTGGTCTTTGTCACCTAGATGTTTGGTTCTGGAGATGAGGGTCTTGGCTACAGAGTTGATCTGTGCAAGGTGGTGATGGGATTGTGTGTTTAAGTAGCAGTTGGTGTGTGTTTTCTTCCGGTGGATGGAATGTTCTAGGGAGCCATTGGATTTTTTGTAAATTAGGACATCCAGGAAGGGAAGTTGGTTGTTGGCTTCTGTTTCTATGGTGAATTGTATTTTGGGGTGTAGGCTGTTGAGGTGTGTGAGGAAGTTGTCCAGTTTTTCTTTCCCATGTGGCCAAGTTATGAAAGTGTCATCTATATATCTAAGCCAGAGTTTGTGTTTGTGTTCAGATTTGTCTAGAGCATTGGTTTCAAAGTGTTCCATGTATAGGTTAGCGATGACAGGTGAGAGGGGTGATTCCATAGGTCCTCCTTCTATCTGTTTGTATCTTTGTCCATTGTAGATGAAGTATGTGTTGGTTAGGCAGTTAGACACCACCATCATTCTCCCTCACCAGACCCATACCCAAACCCATCCCATAGACGAAAGACAAAAACCAAACCAGAAACCAGACCATGGCTGCATCACCAGCTGCCACACACCCCGACCCCCAAACCAAGCAAACGGGGACACACTATGAACACATATCCAGGTCTCAAACTCAGAGCCAAACCAAAACCCAAATGTAACATCACAGCCACCCGCTCAGGATATCACATCATGGAACTCAGGAGGTTACACCACAAAACCTCAGGATGTTGCAACACAGCCAACAACCCAGGAGATTACAGCACAAGATCCAGGATGTCATAACAATAGAACTCAGAAGGTCATCACACAGCCCATTACTCAGGTCATTACAACACAGGAGGCTGATAGACACACAGCCAATACCTCAGCCACACATGTTCTTACAAAAAAGCCAGCCAATCTGCAAACATCAACTCCATCAACCAATCAAGAAATGACAACACAGCCAATCTCCTCACCAGTATTTATAGAGAAACGGCAGCTCTGATCACGCTGTGCTCACACAAGCACGAAGCCGAAAGCACCAGCCTGAAGATGGCGAATGGGACCTCATCGAAACGTCACCAAGATACTCTCAATCTTACATGAGAAAAGACCCGAATATGCCAAAATCTGCATATATATATATATATATATATATATATATATATATATATATATATGACCTCAGAAAACAAAAACCTCAGAAAACACACACACACACACACACACACACACACACACACATATATATACACATATACATATACATACATATATACATACATACATACGTGGTAGATGATTGGTTTCTTGATACGTGGTTTCTTCGGGTATTTTCCCACGTCTTAGTATTTGTGCTTTTATTATAGCGACGTTTCGGCAGAATCTCATCTGCCATCCTCAGGCGTGTGTATTGGGTTCTTTTTAATCTTGTATGTCAGGATTGGCAGCCGTTTTTTGTTTGAATTTGGTGCTGGCTTTCTGCTTTATTTGAATGGTTTTTTTCCTCATCCTGATTGGCTGGGAGGATGAGGAAAAAAACCATTCAAATAAAGCAGAAAACCAGCACCAAATTCAAACAAAAAACGGCTGCCAAACCTGATACACAAGATTAGAAAGAACCCAATACACACTCCTGAGGATGGCAGATGATATTCTGCTGAAAAGTTGCTATAATAAAAGCACAATTATTAAGATGTGGGAAAATACCTAAAGAAACCTAAATACCATATGTATGTATGTATGTATGTATGTATGTATGTATGTATGTATGTATGTATGTCTTGGCGTGTTTGGGTCTTTTCCCGTGTACGATTGAGAGTATCTTGGCAACGTTTCGATGTTGTACATATGTTTGTACATATGTTTGTACATATTAGTACATATGAGGATTCTTTGCTCTTCAAGAACTGGACATACCATAAAGTAACAAGCCTGTACAAATTTCTTCATTTTGCAATACACACTTCCCCAACAACAGGCTATTGTTCTGGGTCAGCTCCACTCTTCTATGACTTGCAAGGTAATATTGTCAAATAAATATCCCACCAGGATATGCTGCTCATTATAGCTTGTGATCCTGGCAGTCAAATGAAAGTCCTCTTGACTCTTTGTAATAGTTGCTAATCTCCTGGTGTCATTTCCCTTTGTAGGCAGTTTGCTTACCATCTTTCCTGTTACACCTCACTCTTCCCACTCTGTCTTACCATTTGCTTTTGTAAGCTCAGAAGATTGAGTGCAGTGAATCTGCCTCTGGATGTCAGCTTGTTATTGAAAACACTAGGGTGTGTCTCAATTAGCCAGGCAGCTGGAATACCAGCTTGAATACCTAGGAACGCAGTACTGCGGATACGAATGAATGCCTGAGGGAAGGGGAAGGGAGAGATACTTGCCTGCACGAGTGCAGCTGCAACTTCACTCCTTTCCAGTGCAAAGTCTCTTTTGAATTGAACTTGAATTCTAGTAACTTCATCCACCTGTTCATGTAGTTTTCTTGATCATAGTTGAGAAGTGATTTCCTTAGATGCTTTTTAACTTGCTAGCTTAACCTACAGCCTTGGTGTTCTCTGGAAATCTCCCATCCAATGATATTGCTTAGCTTCTGAGTTTTCAAACAATATCAGCCAGATATTGGCATTTAGGGTTTCTAAACATAAGTGGACATATTAAGTTATGATGATAGCCATTATAGCCACCCAAGTCCTGTTTGGATTCAGAAAATCTGTTAAGACCAGGGGTGGAATTCAAATTTTGTAACAACCAGTTCTGTGGGCATGGCTTAATTTATCGGCATGGCTTGGTGGTCATGTGACTGGCTGGATGGGGCTTGCTGGTCACATGACTGAGTGGTCGTGTTTGGTGGTCATGTGACCGGGTGGACATGGCTTGGTGACCATGTGATTGGGTGGGCATGGTCAGGTGACTATGTGACTGGCAAACCAAATATAAGTGATCCTCGCTTAATGGCTGGTTTCTTAGCAAGTGTTCTAATTTATGACTGACCTCCCCAGAGCTACTTGAACTGTTTTTGGAATTATGACAGCTATGCGCATGTGCGCGCATGCACGCACATGCGCACACGCACACACACGCACACACACAAACACACTCCCTTCTAACCCTGCTATTCTATGATTCTGTAAGGATTTCCTGCTGGATCTCCTCTTTCTTTGTCTATCTCTTTTCTTCCAGTCTCTCTCCCTTTTTCTTTCTTTCCTTTTTCTCTTTTTTTTCTTGTCTCTTCCTTCTCTCACACTTTTTCTTTCTCTCCCTCTCCCTCTCTCTCTTTCCGTCTCTCTCTTCTCTTTCCCTCTCTCTCTTCCCCTCTCTTTCTCTCTCTCTTCCTCTCTCTTTCCTCTCTCTCTTTCCCTCTTTTTTCTGTCTCTCTCTCTCTCCCCCTCCCTTTCTTTCTTGCTCTTTCTTTCTCTCTCTTTCTCTCTCTCTTTCTCTCCCTTCCTCTTTCTTTCTTCTCCTTTCTTTCTTTTTCTCCCTTCCTCTTTCTTTCTTTCTTTCTTTCTTTCTTTCTTTCTTTCTTTCTTTCTTTCTTTCTTTCTTTCTTTCTTTCTTTCTTTCTTTCTTTCTTTCTTTCTTTCTTTCTTTCTTTCTTTCTTTCTTTCTTTCTTTCTTTCTTTCTTTTCTTCTCTCTCTCTCACACACACCTGGCCTGGGACAGTGTCATAAGTGGTGGTGTCAGCCTCCCATAAGCAGCAGCCTCCCATAAGTGCCGTTGGCACTTTGAGCACCCCTGGGGCCCGGCCCTCCCAAAATACCTCTGTGGGTGGCAGAGGTGGCGGACTTGGCTGTGGCTGCCTCCTCTAAGTGGTGGCAGCGGCCTCCCGTAAACAGTGGCCTCTGTAAGCGATGGTCTCCCATAAGTGGTGGTGGCACTTTCAGCACCCCCGGGCCCTGGCCCTTCAAAAACACCTCCACAGATGGCAGAGGTGGCGGACCTGGCTCTGGCTGCCTCTTGTAAGTGGTGCTGGTGGCCTCCCATAAGGGAGTCCTAATGGGAGAGGGGCCAGTATATAAATTAAATTAATAAATAAATAATAAATAATAAGTACCGGACTCCCATAAGCAGTGGCCTACTGTAAGTGGCGGTGGTGCTTTGAGCACCTCCCAGTCTCTGGCCCTTCCAAAACACCTCCGCGGGTAGCAGAGGCAGCACAGCTGGCTCTGGCTGCCTCCTGTAAGTAGGTCAGTCACCTCAGCATCTCCACCACTTCTGCCTACTTCTTTTTATTATGCCCCCAGGAAAAGCGGGCAGAGGCAGCAGAGGCAGTGGAGCCACCATGTGGTAGGGAGAGTTGAGAGAGCATCACATGGTGGCTTAGCCAGCCAGCCGAGCCCAGGGATGGGGGGGCAGGTAGGTAGGCTGGGTGTGGCCCAGGGAGCCCTAGAGATGGCTGGGCAAGGCTCGGGGAGCCATGGAGATGGCTGGGCAAGGCTCGGGGAATCCCGGGGACAGTGGAGGAAGGGCTAGAGAAACTCACAGGCTTACCTGTGAGCAGGCAGATCAAATCAGCTGGAAGGAACATTGGAGAGGCTTGTGTAAGTTCCGGGCTGCTTCTCTCATCTGCTCTTGCTGGGAGAGCCTCTCCCGGCAGAGCAAAAAGCTTGCAAGTCCCCCTCCCTTCAGGAAATGGCTCCTGGGCAGCAGAGAGAAACAGGATTCAACCGGGCTGCTTCTCTGCTGCCCAGGAGCTGTTTCCCAAAGGAAGGGGGACTTACAAGCTTTTTGCTCTGCCGCAGTAAAAGGCAGGCAGCAATGGCCGGCCTGGTGGGTGGCCAAAAGTAGGCTGCAGGCATGTCACGCATGAACATGATGTTGTGCATGTGCAATAGGGATTGACTGGGCAGGGACTGGAGAAGCAGGCAGAGAGGGGCAGGGCCAACCAGAGGCCCATTTTACTGGTTCTCCGAACTACCGGGAACCATAACAACCGGTTCAACTGAACCAGTGTGAACCCATAGAATCCCACCCCTGATTAAGACCTGGCAGTTTAGCAAGCCTTTGGGAATAATGTAACTGGAATCTTTGTATTCCAGTAAAAGTCTGGAATCTTTTACTGTCACTGGGGATTAATCTGCTTAATATCACTGAAGCAACCTATATGCCTGAGAAAGATATACATAAACATATCCAAAAAGAAGCAAACAAGCAAGCAAACACATATTATACTGGGAAAAACTGCATATTTTATTTTATTTTTTTACCCATGAATCCTCTGTTTTCGCAGCTTGAAAGGTCATCTGAGGTTTAACATAGATGCCCTTTAACTACAATTATGTATCTCTGCTACTGTAATTTATATGGCCCTTAACTGATTGATGATTACAGTGTTGTGTCTGCCAACATAAATCATTTCTGCCTGGCTAAGGCACCGCAAGGACCAAAGGCTACACTAACATTTGAAGCAGAACCTTAGCCATGTGGAAATAATATTTTGCAGTAAATGAATTTACTTCTCAGAAGCAACTATCTTGTAGCAACTGGTTTAACTTTGATTTGTAGGCAGATTGCATTCGCATGAACAAAAGAAGCTTTATTCATGTCTTATGCTTTTAAAAGTTTCTTTAGTTGGCATCAGAGGCCAGTGGCTGAACATGTTTTGCACACTGAAGGTCTAGACTTCAAGTTCTATAATTTCCAGGTAAAGACTATGGAGCTATACCATAACAGCTCCTGGAGAATGACTGCCAAGAAGGCAGCATAGACCGCATTGGACTTGATGGATAAGTTATTTGACTCCTATACTCAGCATAATTATGTTTATATTTATGTTTACATTTCTATTTATTGGCTTCAGTGGATTCTGGGCAGATAATAAATATTATAGGAAAAAGTTTAGCATTTTTTATATTGTGGTATTACATCAGATTTGAGAATGTACTGTGGTTTTTTTTTTACTTTATTCCAAAATTTGCAAATAAGTGATTTCATTACAATAACAATCAGTGTCATCACAATCAATTTCTGGAGGGGGAACTCTCATTTAAATGAGTAAATTCTCCACTAGCGCCTTGAAACAATTGTGTGAAATTGTACCCTTCTCTGCATTTTGTTTTTAACATTTGGCTCTTTGTTCATTGTTGTACATGGAAAAGAAACAACAGAGAAGGTTTGCCCAGTTGCATAATAAAAGTGAAAGTTGAAAAGAATTACAGTATAATTTATGAATATTCCTTTTTATCTGGACTGTATTTTGTAATAGCCTGGGTGATGAAATCATATAGATGCAAATTTTCTGAAAGGAAAAATGTAAGTTAATGATATATAAATGAAATATGCTGTACTGCATCAATCTATTTGCAATAGATCAGCCCATTGAAATAGAAAGGATTGTTTACTTTTGTCACTCATTCATAATTAGTATTTAATTTAACCAGAGACATATAGCTTTCAGCTTTATTTAAAAGAAACAGATATCAGTTCATGGCAAATTTATAAAGCTGATCATGGATGGCTGGTTAATTAAATATTCAAATCTGAAAAGTACTCTTGCATTACTTCATAAATGAGAGGAATCAGTCATAGAATTAATGCACATGCATTCCCACTGAGCATATTCAGGCTGTTAAGCATTTTGTAGCATTCAATTATATATTCCCTTATTTTTTTATTCATGATTGAACAAAAGTGTCATAATAACCAGTAAGTAAACTAAGATTTTCATGCGGTGCTTCATCTGCATAGGACTTTCATCTAAGGCAAGAGTGTCAAACTCAAGACCCAGGGGCTGGATCCGGCCCATGAGGTGCTTAGATCTGGCCTGTGGGCCAACCCTGGAAACAGCAAGGGATTGGCCCATGGTGCCTCTGCCAGCGAAAAGGGAGCTCAGGAGGCTGTTTTCCCAAGTTCTGTTTTTGCTGGCAGAGGGCACAGAGGGCTGTTGTGGCCAAACATGGAGCCTAGGTGGGCCGCATAGCCTCCCCAAGCTCTGTTTTCTATGACAGAGGGATGCAGGACGCTGTAGTGGCCAAAAACGGAGCCCAGGATGGCTGACATGGCCGAAAATAGAGCCTTGATGAGTGACATTGAGCTGGCCACTCCCATCCTGGCCATGCCCTTCCCCCGCTACCCGAGGTCAAATACAATCCTGATGCGGCCCTCAATGAAATCGAGTTTGACACCCCTGGTCTAAGGTATTTGTAAAAACAAAACAAAACAAAGTTATATACCCTATAGTAATAGGTTTATAATATTACTGGAGTATCTATATTAATCATTATACAGTGGAAGGGATTACATGAAAAAATGCTGCTAGATCTGACCAAATAGTATATAGTTCAATTGCTGCAAAACTCTGGATGAGCATCAGATGGTGGCAGAGATATAATTTTCTGTATCACTTTGTTGCCATCTACTGATTGTCTGGAAACCACAGTATTAGGAAGCAGCTGTTTATATTTTATACCATTATAACTAGCATATTTTAGAACCAATAAATTCCAAGACTGTTCAAAATCTTTGTAAATCACTTTTGGAAGATGCTGGTTTGAAAAACAACTAATAATTATATTTAATATCAAATAGAATTTCCATAGCAGTCTAGTCATAGGATTTAGTAAAATGAAATGTTTACAAGATAGGACTTTTTACTAACTTTATTTTAAAATGCAGAAAAGTCAATCCTGGACTATCAGCCGGTAACAATTGTCTTATCAGTAACCTATATGACTGGCTGATATTTCTTTGTAATATTCCAGGGGAAAGATATATTAGCAAAGTATGTTATGGAATTAGTTTTTGAAAAAAAGAGCTTTATTCTTTTTAAACTTCTGACAATGACCTGGATCCAAAAATCCTCTTAATATCATTGTTTGCTCCTCAAATTATTTTGTCCACTCTTTAATTCTGCAGTAATTTATTTATTGTTGGCAACTATGCTTGCATGTGTCACTTTCTTCTGCAGAGATGTTCACTACTATGCCTATTCTCTGACCAAGGTTTAGAAATTAAATATATATATATCCATTTTTTTCAGTCATGGCATCTTAAAACACAAATCACTGGAATCATATATAACATTAAGACACAAATCCTAGTTTACAACCATTGTGTCTGGGTTCCTATCAGTCAAAAGCAGACAAACCATTTATGGCTTCAATTAATATGTAAATACATCTCATTGTTGTATATACCTGAATGTGTATGTTTGACTAACATCTTGCATTTATCCTGGAAAGAATTGTACAGTATATGATGCAGACAGTATGTCAGACTATGAGATTGCACTGAAAAAATAGAAAACCGTAGCCTTAAGCAGTTTCAAGCAAAAGGAGAAATAAGGCAAATATGCTAACAATGGAATCAGATCTTGAAACAAATTAAGATGTCTATTTTGTCCCTACATTAACAATACTATCATAACTCCAAGAAGTACAAGATTACATATTCTTTCTGTAATATGATACATGCGACATGTGCCGGCAAGGCCCTTGTATGTAGGAGATGTGGGACAAACTGTGCTAAAGAATTAATGGACACAAATGTGGCATCAGGACTCAGGTCAAGGACAAAATAATATTGGCATATTTCAACCACCCAGACTTCAGACAGACTAATGTGGACTCTGAAAACACCCTTGAGTTAAAGATTGCTATACTCAGATACATCAAAAGATTTCAGAACTTCTCCAAAGGTCTCAACAAACAAAATGGCTTTTTATACAACTGTGAATTGATAAAGTGCTAGTAATTTGTCTCACATGTAATCTATATCTGTATAAACATCCTATCTTGTCTTCCTTCTCCCTCACTTGAATTTAAAGCCATGTAGCTGATGACGTGAGCTGTGGTTCATGAAAGTTCATAACTTTGAACAAAATACATTAATCAGAAAAGGTACTACCAGTGATCCCTTGATTTTTGGATAGGTTTCTTTACCTTTTGTTGTCAATTAGTAGCCTTTCAAATTTTTGAAGCCCAGATCTAATAGTGTATGTGATTATGAAGTTTATTCAATATTCCATGAATGGGTGAAAAGGCATGAATGGGTGAATTTGACATAGTTCATTCTCTTGACATTTTTTGCAAACTCAAGAAAAGCATTGGTTAGCTTGCTTTCCTCTTACTATAACAAGAACACCCTTGAAGGATTGTGGCATTTGGCCGTTGCTATGTTACTTGAGTACTGGAAGAAGCTAACTTTGGCTTGCACTGCCATTCTGTGCCTGTGGAGCATGTGCTATGATAACACTTGCATGCCCGAGATATCCATAGCTCTCAGGTCATGGAAACAATTTAATTTTGATAGGCAAGGAGGATGTTTGTTTGAACTAATTTAATTTATATTTATCTGTGAGAGCCAAGTTATGCTTCCAAGGAATTACACTTGTCAGGCAACTAGACAAAAAATTGCTGGACTCATCTTAGCATAATTTTTTTAAAACCCAGAACTATTGGGCTGTATGTCTGACCTAGATAATCTATGGGACTTTCAGTCTTTTCCTGAATCCTGAGATTCTGCTAATTTTAGTCACAAACTACCTATAGGTTTCCAGATTGGAAAAACTGCTATAGATAGTTAGCTGGGTGTGAATTTTACTGAATGCAGTAGCACTTATTCCTGAGACATCCAACTTATTGGGATATATAACAGAATAACAGAGTTGGAAGCAACTTTGGAGATCTTCTAGTCCAATCGCCTGCTCAAGCATGAGGCCCTATACCATTTTGGAGAAGTGTCCAACCACTTCTTAAACACCTCCAGTGATGGATCACCCCTCAACTACTGAAGGCAAGTTGTTCCACTGATTAAGTGTCCTAACTATCAGGAAATATGCACACAATCCTTGCAAAAGGGAGGGAGACTATACACCTAGTCTTGAGTTATGACCCACAATTTGGACTGGAATTTCCATTGCTAAACAAGGTGATAGTTAAGTGACTTGCACTCAATTTTATATCTTTTTAGTCATGATCATTAAGCAAATCATCAGGTTATTAAGTGAAGCACACAATTGCTAAGTGAATCCAGCTTCTTCCATAGACTTTGCTTATCAAGACCTAGCTGGGAAAGTCACAAATGCTGATCATGTGACCCTGGGATACTGCAACAGTCATAGGAATCTTGGCAATCAGCAAGGATTTAAGTCTGATCATGTGACCACAGAGACATTGTGACAGTTGTAGATGTAGGACAAGTCATGTCACTTTTTTCAGTACCAATCTACTTTGAATTTACAAATAGTTGTAAATGGAGGACTACTTTGCTAATTTTCTAGGAAAATATTCTAGGAAGTCACCAGAAGCAATTGGGCATTAGAGAAATTGGACTTTATTTTATTAGCTTAAGCCTGCCCAATGGTGTGTGAAGCTTAGCAAATCTATTAGCTTCTCTCCCTTTTTAGTTTATTTTTCTTCAGTATTGTTTACTTCTGTTTCATTTTTTTGTTTTCCAGGAGTCTATACAAATGAGTATAAAAAAGAAAGGAACTGTTTGGAGCTGGAAAATATTTAGAAGACCCATAAATATGGACGAGAGAGCAAGTATCTTGGTGATGTGCAAGATATCTGGCATGCTTGTGTTCCTACCTATAGTGGATTCTGAATTACGCCTTCATCAAATGCAAATTCAAATATATGTCATATGTCTAACCTTGAGAGAGAAGATAAAAAAATAAGTATACTCTTCAAAATAATTGCTTGAAACCCTGCATGGCACTTCTACGTCTACTACTTCTGGGAGACCCCTGATGAGCCACTGACTTTAAACATATCACAGTAATCCCCCTAAGTGATAGCATTAATTCTTTATGCATCACTATTTAGACTGGCTAAAATGTGCTTAGTGGTTGAGTTCACACAGGAGCCAAACTATAATGTTTGACATTTTGCTTTAAATGTAGTATACTATGTAAAGCTAAGAGTTTGAGCTTATAAACTATGATTTATGTTTAGCATTAAATAACCCAGTCATTATGGTTTGTGTCCTACAGTGAAGTTCTGTATCATGGTCCATGATTTTAATCATTCCTGATTAACATAGCTTGAGATGTAAACTTAATACATTCAATTAGTCCTCCACTCTTTGAATCCATCCATGGTTCCTGTTTGACAATAATTCATCAAATATCTGCTTGCCTCTCTAAAAAGAGATCATATTCTCTTCATTTTCCATTGTTAGCTTTCAGCACTTCTTAATAATAATATTGTTAAAACAAAAGCAATGAGCAATGCTTTACATGAAGGATGTATTTCAAGTAAAAATAAGAAGAACTTTCTGTCCTCAATCCACTTACAGGATGTAAAATTTTATCAAAACAAGCACCAGCACATGCATACAACAATATTGTTTTGAGTAACACATAGAAAGTAAAAACAGTGGTGTAGGACACCTAAAGGATGCAGGGTGGAGGATAGATAGAGATATTAATATTTGAAAATAAATAAGCCCCCAAAGGATTGGTATTGAATTCTAAGAATAAGAAAATGGTGGAGAAATAATTTGTTCAATCTTCTGTTGATTTTCAAAATTTCAGAATGAATATTCAATGCATTTCCAACCTGACTATTCTGTTGAGTTTTCATGGTTTAATATTTTTATTGTTTTTATATTGAAATTTCCATTTCTATATTGAACAGTTTGTTTTTTAGGTATCAAGCATATTGGAATATAAACATCATCATAATCATTATAATCATATCAACATACAAGCATGTAGTAAATAATATCAATCATTATTATAAAGTATACTATCTTCCTTATTGACATCAATTATATAACCATCAAAATATTTACTAATCCATTTTTCTTTCTCTATAATCCCTATTTTCATGTAAATCCACTCAGCTAACCTCTCTATCTATTGACTAACCATCTGTAAAAAAAATTCTTATGTCATAAAATATTCAGTCTTCTTTTTCTTTGATTTTTAGTGTTAACCTACTCATTTCTGCGCATTCCAATTTTTTTTTTTTTATTATATTATCCTCTGTGGGGGTTTCTTCATTTTTCCAGTATTGTGCATATAGAATCCTGGCTGCTGTTAAAATATGTAGAATTAAATATGTATTATGCTTATTATAATTTTCTGGTAGCAAGCCCAACAGGAATATTTCAGGTTTCAAGTCTATGTGGTGTTTTGTCATAGCTTTCAGCCATATGTGCTATTCCAATCCATAGTTCAAAATGACTTTTTGGTGTTGAATTTTGGTCTACTTAATATAGCTTTTCCTAATTCGGGTCTGTTCATGTGCTTTGATCCATAATTTCTACCATTTCCATAGACAAATACTATTGTATGATTCATAAAAAACACATTTAAAAGAATGATTTTTCAGGCAAGGTTTGCCTTTTCAAAAATTCATTTGTTGACATGTTATAGATATTTTCTTGTTCTCTTGGATTACATTAATATCAGGAGGAGGATGCATCCAATGTTGCAATAAATGTAGTTTTCTGCTATTGTCCCTAGTCTATGTTGAATAATTAAAGTTTATAATTGTTGATGCAGTGATGAAACTCTCATATATTGAAAGCAAAAACTAAAGATCATGTCCTTTTCTCTGGATGAGTGTGATGGTATTTCAGGAACTTTAATTACTATAAAATTTTCCAAGTTTATTTATCTGATTTAAGGATTTAAGAAAAAGAAGCTTTCCAATCCTTGAAGGAATGACCCTAAAAAAGAATACTGAGAAATTTCTATTCCATTTCATGATCATCAGCCTTTGGGATCTCGCAACTTTACACACTGTCTCTTATGTTTCAAAGCATCTTTTAAACTATTAAAGCATTGGTTAAACTATTGAGAAAATCATTATGGCTTTAGGTTGAAGTGTGTACCCACATCATACAGGGGTGGGATTCTACTGGTTCTCATTGGTTCTATATAACCGGTTGTTAATGTTCCCATTAGTTCAGAGAACCAGTAAAATGGCCCCCTGGCTAGCCCTGCCCCTCTCCGCCTGCTCACCCAATCCCAGAACCGATTTTTGTTATTGCACATGCGCGACATTGTGCGCATGCGCGACATGCCTACAGCCTGCTTTTGTCTGCCAGGCCAGCCATTGTTGCCTGCCTTTCATTATGGCAGAGCAAAAAGCTTACAAGTCCTCCTCCCTTCGGGAATCGATTGAATCCTGTTTCTCTCTGCTGTCCAGGAGCCATTTCCAAAGGAGGGGGACTTGCAAGGTTTTTGCTCTGCTGGGAACAGCTCTCCCAGCAAGAGCAAGTGAGAGAAGCAGCCCGGAGCCGACACAAGCCTCTCCTGATCTGCCTGCTCATAGGTAAGCCTGCGAGTAGCGCTAGCCTTCCCCCCACTGTCCCCGGGGCTCCCCTGGCCTCACCCAGACTACCTAGCTGCCCACCCCAACATCCCCAGGCTTGGCTGGTTGGAACTCTACCAGCTCTCCCTACCATGTGGCAGACCGGTTGGGTGGCAGATCTGGCTGCCGCCCATAAGCAGCGTTGTCATCACAGTGTCTCCACCAAGCCGGTCTGGCCTAAAGTTATAAAATTAAAAACCAATTAAAACCAATTAAAACCCTGCACAGAACTTTAGGCCAGACCGGCTTGGTGAAATAAGTAGGTTTTCAAAGTGCGCTGGAAGGTCAAAAGATCAGGGATGGTCCTCATCTCCGGGGGTAATTCGTTCCAGAAGGAAGGTGCTCCCAGAGAGAAGGCGTGCACCCTCGGGGTTGCCAGCCATCCAGCCGGCAGCACCCCGAGGAGGCCCACCCTATGGGAGCGCACTGGCCAATGGGAGATCAATGGTGGCAGTAGGCGGTCCCGTAAGTACCCAGGTTCCAAGCCATGGAGCGCTTTAAAGATGGTCACTAAAACCTTGAATCGCACCCGGAAGACCACCGGGAGCCAATGCAGGTCTCACAAAAGTGGTGTAACATGGGAGCTCCGAGGAGCCCCCAGAACCATCCACGTGGCTGCATTTTGCACCAACTGGAGCCTCCGGGTACTCTTCAAGGGGAGCCCCATGTAGAGAGCATTGGCATAGTCTAGGCGGGAGATGACAAAGGCGGATGTGACCATGCGAAGCACATCCCGGTCTAGAAAGGGCCGCAACTGGTAGATCCTACGGACCTGACAAAAAGCCCCCCTGGCGATGGCTGCTATGTGGTCTTCTAACGACAGCCGTACATCCAGGAGGATACCCAGATTGTGCGTCCTCTCCGTGGGGGCAAGAATTCCTTCCCCCCCATAGCCAGCGATGGAGTTAGCTGGCTGTATCGGGGCGCCGGAAAGCACAGCCACTCGGTTTTGGCCGGGTTGAGCTGAAGCCTGTTCCATCCCATCCAACCCTGCACAGCCTCCAGGCACCGGGTCATCACTTCCACAGCTTCGTTGGGGTGGCCTGGGGTAGAGATGTACAGCTGGGTATCATCAGCGTACTGGTGAAATTCTACCCCCACGGTGGTTCACCTCCTTCCTCTCTGACTGTTCGCAATTTGTGTTGGCAGGAGGGCAGAGGTCGGCCCCGAGGCCCCTGACTTGTGGGGTACATCAGGGGTCAGTGCTCTCGCCCCTCCTGTTCAACATTTATGTGAAGCTGCTAGATGAGATCATCCGTGGCTTTGGTCAACAGTATCAAAAGCCACCAAGAGATCTAACAGGACCAGGACAGAGGAATAACTCCTGTCACAGGCCCTCCAGAGATCATCCATCAACGCGACCAATGCCATTTCCGTGCTGTACCTGGGCCTGAAGCCTGATTGGCATGGATCTAAATAGACAGCTTCATCCAGGTGCTGGAGGAGCTGTCGTGCCACCACACTCTCAACAGCCTTCACCATAAAGCGAAGGTTGGAGACCGGACGATAGTTAAATAATGAAGTTGGGTCCAGAGACGGTTTCTTGAGGAGGGGTCTCACCTCCTCTTTCAAGGCAGCAGGTAAAAACCCCTCACTCAAGGAAGCGTTAATAATACCCTGGAACCAACCTCGTGTCACCTCCCAAGTGGCCAATACCAGCCAGGAGGGACACGGATCCAGTAAATATGTGGTGGCATTCATCCCACCCAGCATCCTGTCCATGTCCTCGAGGGTCACAGGATCAAACTCCCCCCAAATAACCTCACCGAACTCCACCTCCATCCCCCCCCCCGTCCAGAGTTGCCCAGTCAGAGTTCAACCCATCTCGGATCTGAGCGATTTTGTCCTGCAGAAAATTCGAAAAATCCTCAGCCCGCCCCTGTAGAGGATCTTCCCACACTCCCACTTCTAGAAAGGAGCGGGTCACTCTAAAAAGGGCATCTGGGCGATTTCCTGTGGACACAATAAGTTTAAAGCAGCAGGGCCATCAGCACTCCCGCCGCAGCCATCGCAAGCACACACACACACACACACACACACACACACATACCTGGTCTGGGATAAATTGTGATCCTGCGAGCTGTCAGCAGCGGGTGGCATGAAAAGGAAAAAATAGGGGAAGAGGGGGTGGCATGTAACTGCAATGGGACTTGAGCACCTCCACCCCACCCATCTCCGTTCCACTCAGAGATGCTTTTGGAGGGCGTGCATGCTGCTTTAAATCCTGCCTGCCACTTTAAAGCCTGCTGCTTTAAGCATGATCACCCCCTGCCTCAGCCCTCCGAAAACACCTCCGAGTTGAACGGAGATGGCTGGGATGGGCGGTGTTCAAGATCCCATTGCAATTGCATGCCACCCCCTCCTCCCACTTTCTTCCTTTTCGCACCACCCACTGCTGACTGGAGCTCCCAGGATCACAGTTCATCCCAGATCAGGTATGTGTGTTTCTGTGTGTGTGAGTGAGAGAGAGGGGGTGGAGAGAGGGAAAGAGAAAATCCCACTCCTGGATGGCTGTCCCCAGAGTGATAGAGATGGAAGAAATAATGAGGTCATATAGAAAGTCAGCATACAGGCATCTGATCCTGGTTGCATTAGGAACCTTTTGTTTAAAATATCTATAAATTTGGAATTTTCCCTTCCCCTTTGGAATTTTTCTTTCCCTTCATTTTTGTTAAGAGCGTGGGACATTTGATTGTTACATTTCTGAAATGTTTTTGTGTGAATAGAATAGAATAGAATAAAATATTTTATTGGCCAAGTGTGATTGGACACACAAGGAATTTGTCTTGGTGTAAATACATAAAGAAAAGATACATTTGTTAAGAATCAAGAATCATAATGTACAACACTTAATGATAGTCATAGGGTACAATCAACAATCAAATCATACTAGGAAACAGTCAATATAAATCATAAGGATACAAGCAACAAAGTTACAGTCCTACAATCACAAGTGGGAGGGGATGGGTGATAAGGGGTGATGAGAAGATTAACAGTAATAGTAATGCACACTTTGTAAATAGTTGAACAGTATTGAGGGAATTATTTGTTTAGCAGAGTGATGGCTTTTGGGAAAAAACTGTTTTTGTGTCTAGTTGTTCTGATGTGCAGTGCTCTATAGCGTCATTTTGAGGGAAGGAGTTGAAACAGTTTATGTTCGGGATGTGAGGGGGTCTGTAAATATTTTCACAGCCCTCTTTTTGACTCGTGCAGTATACAGGTCCTCGATTGAAGGCAGGTGGGTAGTAATTGATTTTTCTGCAGTCCTAATTATCCTCTGAAGTCTGTGTTTGTCTTGTTGGGTTGCAGAACCAAACCAGACAGTTATAGAGGTGCAGATGATAGACTCAATAATTCCTCTGTAGAACTGGATCAGCAGCTCCTTGGGCACTTTGAGCTTTCTGAGTTGGCGCAGAAAGAACATTCTTTGTTGTGCTTTTTTGATGATGTTTTTGATGTTAGGTGTCCATATTAGGTCATGTGATATGGTAGAACCTAGAAATTTGAAGGTCTCTACTATTGATACTAGTATAGTATTGATCTAGTATTGATCTAGTATTGTAAGAGGTGGTAGTATGGGAGGGTTTCTTCTAAAGTCTACCACCACTTCTACGGTTTTGAGTGTGTTCAGTTCCAGATTGTTCCAGTTACACCATGAGGCAAGTTGTATAACCTCCTGTCTGTATGCAGATTCATCGTTGTCTCGAATGAGACCAATCACTGTTGTGTCATCAGCAAACTTCAGTATTTTAACAGATGGATCATTTGAGATGGTATATAGGGATAAGAGAAGTGGAGATAGCACGCAGCCTTGGGGGGGCCTGTACTGTTTGTACAGGTATCGGATGTGATTCTCCCTAGCATCCCCTGCTGCTTCCTGTCTGTTAGGAAGCCTATGATCCACTTACAAGTGTGTTCAGGTACTGCTAGTTGGTTTAATTTACTTAGAAGAGTGTCTGGAATGATGGTATTGAATGCTGAACTGAAGTCTACAAAGAGGACCCTTGCGTAGGTATTTGGAGATTCAAGGTATTGTAGGATGTAATGCAGAGCCATGTTAACAGCATCATCTGTCGATCTATTTGTTTGGTATGCAAACTGCATGAGATCTAACAGCAGATTCGTGATGGTTTTCAGGTGGGACAGCACAAGCCTTTCAAAGATTTTCATAACTACAGATGTTAGAGCAATTGGTCTGTAGTCATTCAGTTCCTTGATGGAGGGTTTCTTTGGCACTCGGATGATGGTAGAACATTTGAAGCAGGAAGTGCATTCATGGAAGTCATTAACTTTGATTTGTCAGTCTTGGGTTGCCTGATTATTACCTTCAGGTGAATTCTTGAGGTTATATAGAGTCTAAGTAAATAATAAAGTTTCTCCATTCACAGTTCCTACTGTCTGATTTTTGAAGAAAGGATCATTTCTAAAAATGTTATTATTCTTGTAAAGTTTGTTTTGTTTGTGTAAGTTCTCTGCAATAATGACACATACAGAGACAAAAATGAAGAGAAAGAATATCTGGCTATGAGTGTCGGGATAAAAGTATTGAGCCTGAGGCTCCAGTTTTGCCTGTGATCTTAGATTGGGGTTTGAAAGCTATAAAATCTCCAGTCTCTTTTACATTTACATAACTGCAACTGTCGTTCTTGGTTCCGATCTATTTGTGATCCAATGTAGCTTGTGATCCAATGCAAGAAGGATGTTGAGGAACAAAGAGTGAAAGGGTGCAGAAGTATTCATCCAGAATTGAAGGTTGGGCCCCTGGGGAGAAGGAGCATCTTTGGGACTGAAACTCATATACTGTAGATACAATAAAAAGCACCAGTTGGGTCTAGGAAAGGTCACCAATCTGAAATGTTAAAGGCTGCATGATTCTGCAGCCCTCAGTAGGGTGATTTCTTCTTTCTTTCTTTCTTTCTTTCTTTCTTTCTTTCTTTCTTTCTTTCTTTCTTTCTTTCTTTCTTTCTTTCTTTCTTTCTTTCTTTCTTTCTTTCTTTCTTTCTTTCTTTCTTTCTTTCTTCCTTCCTTCCTTCCTTCCTTCCTTCCTTCCTTCCTTCCTACTATTGCCTTTCTTCTGGGCTGTTCTTATTCTATGATACTGTAGAACTGGGGTTGCTCTGAGCATCCTCTTGTTTCTAAGCTGCCTCATTTGTTTCTGTTGATTGCATGTATTTTTTTTTGAAGACCCTGCACAAAGATTTAAAAAGTACAGTCCCTGCCAGCAGGCTTATTCTTTGATAGGCAGAGTACAATAGAACTGGGCCAAACTGGGAGAATCCCACCCCTGGGTGTATGTGTATGTGTGTGTTTCAGGTGGGCTTCCTAACTTTAGAAGGAGAGAGGGAAGGAGGAAGGGACAGAAAGAGAGGGAAAGAGAGGGGACACAGAGAGAAAGTGAGAGAGAAAGAGAGAAAGAAGATACAAGAAAGAAAAGAGAAAAGGGAAAGAAAGAAAAAGGGAGAGAGAAAGGAAGTGAAAGGAAGAAAGGGGGATGGAAGGAAGGGGCAGAAAGAAAGGGAAAGAAAGAAAAGAGGAAGAGAGGAGAAAGTAAATGAGATATATGGATGGATAGATAAATACATGGAAGGAGGGAGGGAGGGAGAGAGAAAAAAAGGAGAGGAAGGAAGGACATAAACCCTGGCTTCAGAAGATTTTGAAGCAGCACAGCAATCTAGGGCTGGCCTGCAAAGGATCTCGGAGGTCATCTAATTCAGGGGTCACCAACTTTTTGGACCTCAGGGACCACCAAACTCATACTTTTAAATCCCAGGGAATACTAACTGGTTCTGTGGTCATGGCCTAATTTGTGAGTGTGGCTTGGTGGTCATGTGACTGGCTGGGCATGGCTTGTATGTATTGAATTTTTTATTTTTTTAAAAAGAACAACTTTTACCCAAAATCAGACAAAGCAGGCAGGCAGATTGAGTTGCTCACAGAATCACAGGCTCATTCAGAGATCTATCTATCTGCCATTGGCTAGCACAGTCTGTCACATAAAATTTGCTTGCATGCAAACTCACAAAATTAACTCACAACACACCGTGCATGTAAATATTGAATTTTTTATATAAAAAGAGCAACTTTTACCCAAAACCAGGCAAAGCAGGCAGGCAGATTGAGTTGCTCACAGAATCATTCTGTGATCTATCTATCTGCCATCGGCTAGCTCAGTCTGTCACATAAAATTTGCTTGCCCTGAGTCTGCACTGAATAATAGAACTTTCAGTCCTAAGGAAAGTTTGGCTATGCTTAAAAGCAGAGCCGAAGTTCTAAAGACTAGCTAGAAAGCAAGAAATCCAACCATTTCCTGCTTCCTAGCTAATCTAAATCTCCCGGCACAGCAGAACACCTGATAGTCAGAAAAAGGAAAAATAGCAATTTAGCAGGCATGTTTGCTGGGGAAGGAGTGAGTGGGAAGGAGGGTTCCCATGGGCCATGTGGGCGGCACAGCCTTGTGTTTCTGTGCAGCCTGGATTAATTACCTTGGGGGGGGGGTGCTCTGAGGGTGAGATTTCTCTGTGGCCCACCAAAATTTTTTCACAGCTCACTAGTGGGCCATGGCCCACTGGTTGGCAACTGCTGATCTAGTTCAACCCCTGCTCCAGCAGGAGATCCTTACAGAATCAAAGAATAGCAGGGTTAGAAGGGTGTGTGTGTGTATATGTGGCTGTGTGTGGCTGTCAAAACTCCAAAAACAGATCAAGTAGCTCCGGGGATTGTCATAAATTAGAACACATGCTAAGCAACCGGCCATTAAGCAAGGACCACTTATATTTGGTGTGCTAGTCACAAGGCCACCAAGCCACACCCACCCAGTCACTTGACCAACAAGCCATGCCCACCCAGTCATGTGACCAACAAGCCACGCCCATAAATTAAGCCATGCCCATAGAACCGGTTGTTGCAAAATTTGAATCCCATCCCTGAGTATATTAATTTTGGATTCAAATTTGAGATGTGGGAGAAAAGGAAAAGGAAGATAACTTGTTTATATGGATGAAGGCTATATGTAAGACATATTAAGAGTACCTTGTCAATTAATACATACTGTGTTTGTTGAAATTTCTAATATTGTTTGAAAACTTTTTATATATGCAAATTCAACAGGTTTTTTTCAAATATCTTTTTTTCATCTTGCCTTTCCCCCCCTATACAACTCAAGGTAGAAAACATACAAATGCTCCTTCCTCCTCTTATTTTCCCTACTACAACTCTGTGAGGTGAGCTTGGTTGAGTGAGAATGATGGTCCAAAGTCATCCAGCTAATTTTTCATGTCTAAGTGAGACTAGAACTCACAGTCTCCTATTTTCTAGCCTGGTGTCTTAATCACTAGACAAAATTGGCGTTAAACAATTTATTTTAAAAAGCTGCTATTAAAACCCTCCATTTTCTAGAACAAGTTCTTTGAGAACTGCTATGTAGTTACCTGAGAAATTTAAATAGTCTGATATCACTTTACTCTTTTCTGAATCTTGATGTAAATTTATGTCCATTATCTTTGTCCCTTTGACTTATATAGAAGCTAAAGAGGCCTGGATGACAGATGATAGCATTTATTACATTAAAAGAACAGTATGTGAAGATACTTCTAATCTTTTGTGTGTTCTTGTTCGAGCATGTAATGGTGCTATTCGTGTAGATATGGAGGCAAAATAGACTTCCAGCTG
This sequence comes from Bungarus multicinctus, assembly GCA_023653725.1. NCBI lineage: Eukaryota > Metazoa > Chordata > Lepidosauria > Squamata > Elapidae > Bungarus > Bungarus multicinctus. The sequence continues at coordinate 31,886,500 of CM042848.1, forward strand.
ACATTGCAGCAATAGCGGCAGGAATCGCAGCTCCGCGATCCCATGCTGAACTCTCCCCATCAGAGGGCTCTGTAAGAAGCCATAGCCACCCTGTAGGGGAGGCAAAGGGCAGAAGGATGCCCTGGAGGTTGCAGACAGATGCAACTCTCCTGTTTGACCTCTGGAAAACCCTCTAACCCGAAGGCAAGGAGCAGCAGTGGCCATCATGGCTGCCACAAATCTGGGGCAGCTGAAGCAACAAAGACAGAGCAGGAATGAGTAGAGGAACAGTATGTGACTGGGTGGGATTAAGTTTGATTTTTGCCTAAAATTATCCCCAAAGAAATGATCTTGGGGGAAAAAAGACTTTAAAAAGATTAATTTTAGCAGTTAATAGGCACTTTGAACTATTGATTCAGCCCTGGAAAAAACCGGAATGAAGAAAAAATAAGAGTTTTTCTTTGAAAGTGTTGAATATTGGATTTTGAATTGGCTTGGTGTTATCCTGGTGTTATTCTGAAAAGGCCTTCTCAATGCTGGAGCTGGTTTTTGGTTAATTTAAATGCTGGACCTAGCTCATTTAAATAATTGACTTCATTTTGAAATAAATGGATTCTGATTGTAATTAACATCTGCTTGGGGGAGGGGAGGCAGCATTGAAATTTGAGAGGAGAGCACCATCTGCTGACAATTGGAAAATAAATCATACTTCTATAACTTTGGACGTATTTTCAACAGGACAGACACTCTTTACTGTAGAAAGTTTATCACTATTATGATTGGAGTGGAAAGAACAGCTGTGGAAATAAATAGACTTTTTCATGAGGTGATCTTGATTAAAGTTTTAATGGATGGTATAGGTAAGAAAATGGAAAACATTTTACAAAGAACAATAAATAAAGAGCAAACTGCCCTTGAAATGGTGGAAGCAATAGAAAGACAAGATGAAAAAAACCAGCAAATTGAATACAAACAAGAAATAAATATGGATCCGAAAAATGAGCAAATGAAGCAAATGCTTGATGAAGAGGAAGATCAGGTAAATGGCAAGCAGAAGGAGTGGAAAAAGCAGAGGAATTGGCCAAATCAACAAATAAATCAAGGACTGGAGCAAAAAATAGGACTGACAAATCAGCTGATAAAAGAAGAAAGATTGAGGAAAATAAAACAGACAAATTAGCAAATGAACAGACAGGATATCATTGATAAGGAGATTGGGACATGGGCAGACATATGGGAGAAGTGGCAATATGAGAATATATTGGGAGAAATGTTTAGATTAAATAAGAAAAATAGAGATGAAGATAAGATATAAATATGTGGAATATGGGAAATGAGTAAAGAACAGATAAGAATTGAAGCACTAGAAAGAACAAAAGATGATGGATAGAAAGAATTGCCTTCTAAAAATTAAGGTAGCTTGATTGTAAGTTGGAGAAGCAGGAATAAATTAGATAGGGGAAATTTCTTTTTTCTTTGGAATAAAAAAAAGATAGAAAGACTAAAAGCTTATAGAGGTTAGGCATTTTTTAAATGCATGTTTAAATAATATAAGAGGATTATTTAAATTTGATAAATGGAATAAAGAATACTAATATTGTGGTAAATTGGATTAATACGAATGATGCTCAGAACTAACACTGTTCACACATAATATGGATGTATACTTTTTAAAAAAATAAAATATAATAACAAAAAAAAAGAAATATGAATTTGTTGCATGTTTGAGTTCCTGTGTTATCATTGCACCGTTGTTTCTGATTGTTAGTGAGAAATTATTTCTGGTAGGTTGTTTTTATGCAAGTATGGGCCTGCCACCCTGAATGTTTGGTTTAATTTCATCAAAGTGTGGGTTTTAATAAAGCATTATTCTAAATCAGCTATAAAGTTGTTAGCATATTGAGGAGCCATCCATGTGTCTATGGCTGTAAAGAAAACCAGTTGTTTGTCATTATTAGTATTATGGATTACATTTTCTGGTTTAATAGTTAAATAATATATAAATTTTATAACATAGTAAATGAATGAATGTTTCTATTGACTGTAGTGTTTAAACCAATGCCTAAAGAAAAACGAGGACCTACCAAGCTCGACAACAAATGTTAAAAAAAATTGGATTAATTATATACTAATGTTTTATATGTTTGTATTTGTATGTTTTTAATCTTGTTAATAAAATTGTTTTTAAAATTGAAAAAAAAAGAAAAAAAGAAAACCAGTTGTTATAAAATAACAAATGTCATATTTAACATGGATATTGTCTTCCTTACAATAGTATGCTAGAGGAAGTGTTAATATATTCTTGGAGGATAATCAGTAAATGCAAACACTAAAGGTGAACAGTTAAGAAATGGCTTGTTGACCAGAATATTGGCAGTTCAAGACCCAAGTAACATGCAATGGGTTGAGCTTCCATTCTTATCCTAGCTCCTACCAACCTAGTAGTTAGAAAGTGTCAGAGTATATTCGTGAACTGGAATAGAGTTTAGTAACAAGATCAGCCAATGAATAACCATACCAACTAAATCAGCCAATGATGATAGTTTGGAAATTGAAACTAAAAGAAGCCAAGGCGTGGCTCTATATTAAGCTCTGCAACTCTGAAGCTATGTTAAGCTCTGAATCTGTCTATTGAAGATGAAACTAACTTGCTTGCTTGCTGAAGACTGCAGCTCTGCTCTGAACTTGCAATATGTTTCTGTTTGAGTTTGCTCCATGTTGGAGAAATCTATAACTGGTTTGTAAAATCTACTTATGTTTATAAAGATGTTAAATGAAGCATCAGCCATCTGTGTTTATTTTTCTGGCGCTGAATTATCACTGCAAAACTCTCAATAGAAAGCATGTAAATACGAGTAGATAAATCAGCACCATTTTGGTGGGAAGGTAACAGCATTCCATGCACCTCAACATATAGTCTTGCTGGCCACATGACTAAGGAAACATCTTCAGACAATACTGGCTCCCTTAACTAGGAAATGAAGATGAGGATCCCCCAAGTCAGATACAACTGGACAGTGGGAATCTTTAACTTTTTTTAAATTATCACTAACAAGGTAAGCAATTATTACTCTAGAGAATAAATCACTGAATTCTATATATTGAAATAAAAGCAAGCCCTGTGATTTGCAAGAGTTTAGAACTAAATCCTCTTTCATTCATATATCATGATATATCTCAGATTATAAGCATTTTTCTTTTTCTCTTCTATTCAGGGGAGGGCTGCTGGATGCTCGCAGGGGCTTGGGCAATCCCCTAGCTAAGACTCTGTGGGGCTCAGTGAGCCCCCAAATCCCACTCCTGGCTGGCCTCACCCCGTGCTGGTCACTGGACTCTTAGTGCAGGAGCAAAGCAGCCTGTATCTGTCTTCGTGCCATGATTGCGCATAAGGCAGCCTTTGCTTCCTGCCACTTTGGGCTGGAACTCACACTCTGTGCGCTCAGCTAAAGAGTTGTGTGGGGGAAAACAGGGCAAGGCGATGGCTGGAGCCTTAGTGCAGAAGCGAAGCAGCTCTGTATTGCTTTCGTGTCACATTTGCACTCAAGGCAGCCCTCATCTCCCACTGCACAAGGGGGGGAGGAGAGAGATGAGAAAGAGAAAAGGGAATTCTCCTCTTTTCCCTCTCTCATCTCTCTATCTTTCATATGCATGCATGCACGCACAAGCAGAATATCCTTCTAGGCCAGAATCATGGCTGCAGCAACAGCGACTCCTCTTCCTACTGTTGCCACTTCATGCTCATGTGAGGAGCCAGCCACACTGCGCAGGAGAGCCAGAGCTCTGCCCTCATTGCATTTGGCAGCAGCAGCAGCTCCTCCTCTCTCCTGAGCTGACACAAAGGGGACTGTAGCTGGCACTGATCTGCCCATGAATGACGCAGAATCATAAAAAGCAACTAGTCACAAATGCACTGCCCGCAACTGATTGCTTTCTGCAATTCTGCATCCTTGTGGGCAGTTCAGCACCAGCCACAGTCCCCTTCATGTTAGCTCAGGTAAGAGAGAGAAATGAGAAAATTATGGAGAGAGAGAATGAGAGAGAGGAAAGAGAGAAACAAATGAGAGAGAGAAGGGGGAGAAATGAGAGACCTGGAGGGGGAGAATGAGAGAGAGGGAAATAGATGAGAGAGAAGGGGGAAAGCAAGGAAGAAAGAAAAAGAAAGAAGAGAGGGAAAGGAGGTAGAAAAAGAGAGAAAAACATAAATGAGAGGGAAGTACGGAGGGGGAAAAGAGAGAGAGAGAGAGAGACTCCCTATTTCCCACAGAAAACACCAGTAGCAACAAAACCTGGGTAGGCGTGGCTGGGGGGAGGTCATGTGACTGGGTGGGAGTGGGATTGAGTTTACCACACCCACCCACCTATATGACCATGAGACCACGCCCACCCAGGCAGTCATTAGGGCAGAGAGCCCCTTGCTAAAAAATTTGAAGCCCACCCCTGCTTCTATTCAACTCTAACTTTCCTGTAATATCCCAATGGGAAGTATGGTTAGAAAGACTGGAAGAAAACTGGGTATTTATCCAGTCTCAGCCTCCACTAGGCACTGGAGGATTATGTGCAAGAACAAACATTACTCACAAGCTTTGTAGCAACTTGGTTTATTCAAGTATTCCAGTCCTGAGTGTCAAGAACAGATAACCCAATAAAAGTTAGCACTGAGAATGTCTGCCTCTCAGCGCGAAATATATATCTTTGCTAATCCAGCCCCTCCCAAGCGTCCTCACCTGCCTAACATCCGTCAAAGTATCTAATATCCCCCATGCATTCACCACGTGCCTATGTCATATCGCCTAGCCCTATGACTGTGTTTCCCTCTGTATCCACTGCTCCTCATCCACCACCCCCTTTGTGTGCCATTCCCACCTGTCCGTTCCCCCAACCGATTGTTTGTGTGAAGCTGATCCCCTCTTCGCCAGGCATTCCAGCTGCTCCACCTTTCAAGTCTATTCTGCTCTTCTCAATCTGCTCAGTCATCTGGGAGGCTGGTAAGTCACCCATGAGATCATCAGTGGTCATCTAGGCTGGTAGGAACAATGGGGGTGGTTACATGCCGTTGTCCACGATTGTGGAAGAATTTAACCTGACACTCCAGCCAGTCCCTCTGATTTGTCGAGCTCCAGATTATGCGGCAAGCCCAGTTGGACCTCTGGATACTGACATGCAGTCTGCAGTCTCCAATATTAAAGTGTTTGTGCTCAGCCTGTTTTGTGTCCGCTTGTTTTTTATACACTTTAGCAGGATTATGCAAAGCATTTTGTACCTATTCCCAAGTGTCCTGCACTCTTTTGGACCATCTAGTGACTGTGGTAGGCTCTTGAGCCATATGGGGCCACTCCGGAATGGGAATGAACTCTTCTCCATGCACTACCTAAAAGGAAGTGCACCTGGTATTACTATGTACTATATTATTATATGCCACCTCGACAAACGGTAACACCCAATTGGTCTGTTGGTATGATATATAATACTGTAACTATCATTCTATTGCTGCATTGGTTTGTTCTGAAGCTCCATTGATACTAGGATGGTAGGTGGTACTTAATCCTTGTGAAGACCCTATCAATTGTAGAAATTCTCACCAGAACCGTGCAGTGAATTTCATTCAGCGATCGAATATGATGCGCCTTGGAACTCCGTGTAGTCTATATATATGTTTAATGAACAGATCAGCTAATCGTCGAGCTGATGGTAGACTAGTACAAGATATAAAATGAGCCTGCTTTGAAAATAAATCTATCACTGTCCAAATGGTTGCATATCCATGACTATCAGGAAGATCTAAAAGGAAATCCATGCCTATGTCTTGCCATGGCCGGGTAGGGTCAGCAATTGTTTGCAACAAATCTAATGGCTTTCCAGTACGAGGTTTAGTGATAACACATATATGACAATTTTTTACATAGGTTTCTATGTCAGTCCTCATCGAGGGCCACCAAAACTGTCTTTTCACTAGATGTAGCATTTTGAGAAACCCATAATGCCTGGCTTGTTTAACATCATGGCAACATTTTAACATCAGTGATCTTAGCTTCTCATGTACGTATACTTTTTCTCCCCGCCATGCTATTCCATCTCGGATATCGATTTGAGTATGATGTTCTGCCAACCATTGATCCTTGGCTACTGCAGCAGATAAATCAGCTATCAATATATTAATTCTCAAAGACTTACTGTTATCATGTTGTGAAATAATGGGTTGGACAATTTCTCAATGACTTTTGAACTGAGGCAACCATGACAGCGCATCAACCATGAAATTCTTCTCAGCTGGAATGTATTTCAATATAAAGTTAAACCATCTAAAATATAATGCCCAAGGGACATGTTTCGGTGACAATCTTCTTGGTGTCTAGAGGCCTTTCAGGTTTTTATGATCTGTCCACACTTCAAATAGGTGTGGACCACCCTCCAATAAGTGACACCAGGTCAGTCATGCCCACTGAACCACAAACACTTCTTTCTCCCATATAGCCCAATTCCTCTCTGTTGGATTGAGCTTCTGGGATATATAAGCACATGGTTGCAATGTTCTGTGTTTATTCCATTGGAGTAACACAGCTCCTACAGCCACATCACTTGCATGTGCTTGAATAATGAATGGGTGATTATGATCTGGATGTTTTAATACAGGCTGTCTGGCAAATAGCTGTTTCAATGTTTTGAATACTTCCTGGCAATCATTTAACCACATTAGCACCTGGCCCAGTTTTGATTTCTCTGTCCCTAAGTGCTTTGTTCATAATAGATTGGTTAGAGGCATTGCAATAGCCACAAATCGTGGGATAAACTGTCTATAAAAGTTAGCAAACCCCAGAAAACTTTGTAGTTGTTTACGCATTGTGGGGGTCTGCCAGTCCAACACAGTTTGCACCTTATTTGGGCCCATCTCTACCCTGTTAGCTGAAATAAGATAACCCAGACAGTCCAGCCGCATACAATGAAACTCGCACTTAGATATTTACATATAATTGTCCATCCACCAATCTCCTTAGTACTTGTTTTACTAGCTGTATATGTTTTTCCATGTGTTCGAATATATCAGAATATCATCAAGATACACCAATACCCCTTGATATAGATGTTCATGTAGAATCCCATTAATCAGCTGCATAAAAACAGCTGGAGCTCCTTGTAGTCCAAAAGGCATAACATTAAATTGGTAACTCCTGAGTGGGCATCCCCGGAGTGTATGCGGACTCAGTAGTATGCCTCCCATAGATCTAGCTTTGTGAAAATCCATCCCTTCGCCAAAGTGGCTGGAAAATCTTTTATTAGGATATAATGGTTCTACACAGATAATGTTAAGACCCCTAAAATCCAGACACAAGTGCAACCCGCCATCCTTCTTTTCACAGAAAAGTACTGGGGCTGCTATGTGAGCACTACCCAGCTTGATAAACCATCTTGATAAGTTCTTATCTGTGTATTTGCGCATTTCCTCCATTTCCTTTGGGGTCATAGAGTACATACATGGTTTGGGTAACTTCACCCCTGGATCCACCTCCTTCCCATTGAATAGTCGGTTCCCATTTATCCAACCAGGCTAAGCCCAAAATCAAAGCCTCAGTCATATGTGATACCACTACAAACAATATTATTTCCCAGTAATCCCCCATTTCCATTTTCACCACCTCTGTCCTATGAGTGGCTGGTGTCCCTCCTAATACAGAACCATCAACCTGTTCGAACCTAATCACAGTGATCAACTGAAAAACTCGTAGTCCAAGTTTGTCTACCACCACTTGTGTTACACCCTGAATCAATCAATGCTCTGAACCCATTCCCTTGATTCATATGTAGGTTCCATAGCGTGACTGGTATAATGAAAGGACAAATGGGCCTGCTTACCATGGAATCCTCAACACTCTCTTCTTCTATTTCATACTTGTTTGGTTTTCTGGATGACGCCCCCCTCAGTTGAACTGTCCACCTCCATGTTGGTATCCACCTATATCATCCCTCTAGAACACTCTGGAGTCTGCCATGGACACGGCCCTGATCTACCATGGCCAAATGCTGGTGCTGCTTGGTGTGCACGTTGAACCAAAAGTGGTGATTCTGGCCAATGCCCTGATTGCATCAAAAGCATCTAAATAAACCTCTCCTCCTGAGTCTGGGGTGTTATTGAACTCTTTAATCCAGGCCAAATGGGAAAACCCGACCCCCTCTGTATTCCAGGGCTGGCATCACTTCTTGATCTCAACCGTCAAAATCCTGTAACCAGCTCTATCACTGTTTCATACCATTTATGAAAGGTTTTGGGTAATCTCCTATATAAACAAGCCTGGTTTAGTTCACGATCTAACCCCTCCTTAAAGAGATAAACCAATATCTTCTCCAGCCAAAACAGGAGCCTGCCAGCAACTCACTGGAAGTCCCAAACGTATTCAGAGTTAACAGGTCATCTTCCATCTGCTGGGCCTGGGACCCATCCTCAAACCAAGATTGTAATGTGGATAAGAAAAGCCCAATATCACCCAGTTCCTTGGAATGTTCACGATGAAGATCAGCAGCCCATTCTCCAGCCTCGCCCTCCAGCACCCCTATAACTGCCACCACCATGGCCCAGTGGGATGGATAACACTTTCTGTAGAGATCTAGATGATTTATTACTTGACCTAGAAACACTGCTACCTTATCTGCATTTCCATCAAAAGAAGTGTGTAATGAAGGGGGTCCCCATATCCCTTGGTGGGGAAACTCCATTGATTCATCTGACTTGTGGAACCCTGGTCTAAGGGCTATCCAAGGTCTGATCTCTGTACCCACCCAAAGACCCATCCTGCATTCCTGCCATTTTAGGCTGCTGCTCCCCACCTCCTCTGTGCATCAGAACGGGCTGCACCCAGTGATTGATTGGGCCATCTGGACTGTAAATCATACCACTCCAGTCCTTGCCTAACATCCATGTACTGGACTGGAACTAGTCAATGGGCCCCTAGCCGATACAGTACTTTGCCTTCGATCCAACCAGTCTTTAGTAACCACAAGGGTGGCTCTCTTAAAGTTACACCTCCAAATTGCATTTGCAACATATCCAGTGTATCGCTACCAGGGGCCATCCAACCACTATCCTCCAGTCTTGGCCACCTTCTCACTTTCCAATCCTGGGTTTGTTCATGTTGATGAAAACCCCACGCATCCATGTCAGCTCCTGCCTGGCCAAATGGCTCACTCAGCCTTCCTTCCTGCATTGCCCTGGGCAGTTTTAGCTTCACAACTGGCTGGAGAGTGCTGGCAGCTGATTGCTCCTTCTCCTCCTCATCCTCCTGTCTTCTTCCATCCTCCATCACTTCTCTGCCACCTCTGCCTCAGGTTCAGCCAGGCTCCATTCCTTCTTCCATTTCCCGAGCCTCAAATGTAAAAGTGAGGGCTAACTTTTTCTCAGCCTCTACTAGGTACTGGAGGATTACGTGCAAGAACGTTACTAACAGACTTCATAGCAACTTGGTGTATTCAAGTATTCCAGTCCTGAGCAGCAAGGACGGATAACGGATCAATGGATAAAGTTAGTTCTGAGAGCATCTGCCTCTCAGCACTTAACATATACCTTTGCTAATCCAGCCCCTCCCAAGCATCCTCCCCTGCCTAACACCCATCAAAGTATCTAACATCCCCCGCATTGTTTGTGTGAAGCCGGTCCCCTCCTTGCCCAGCATTCCAGCTGCTCCCCCTTTCAAGTCAGTTCTGCTCTTCTTGATCTGCTCAGCCATCTGGGAGGCTGGTAAGTCACCTGTGGGATCAACAATGGTCATCTAGGCTGGTAGGAGCAATGGGGTAGCTACGGGAGAGGCTGCTGATGCCATTGTCCATGATCACGGAAGCACTCCACCTGACACCTGAATAAGGTTCTAAGAATTTGTTTTTTTCAATCTTAAAAAGTTTGAACAAAATCAGAAAACTTATTAAACAGGATATATGAATAACTGGATCAAACCTGGATCAGGAGAGAAATGTGACAAGGCTTTGGCATCTCCCACTCTGATGAGGAAAAGAGCTAGTTCACTGGTGAAAAAGGAGAGTAACATTTTGCATCTATGCCTGGGCTTTTTTGGATCAAAGCCTTGTTTAAATCACATGGTATATTTAAAAAATTAAGAAGTAATGGCTATTTTTAAAATTTGTCTGTCAGAGTTAAAAGCTATTCTATTTTAAACAACACATTCTCTTTTTTTAAAAAAATAATTTTTATTTGTTAAACAAACATACACAAATAAAACATAAATCCATCTTTCAGTTACAACACATTCTAAACCCTTCTTGCTTAATTTATTCTGTTCTTGTCTGTCACAGCTGTTGATTTAGTAGCTTTTTGGATGTAGCCTGGGAATGATTGTATCTTAATCAACTATTAAAGAGAAAATTACACCATCAATAATACTGTCAGGTTAAGCTTTTATATATAAACAGGGAATAAATCCCATTCTTACTAGCACTGATGCAATAACTTAGGTAATTAAACGTCTGCAAATAAACCACCAAGCTCAGAGAGCACCAAGGATTTCACAGTTCAACACTGAGTTACATATATTGTCTTCTATTAATTACATTATTTGTAGAGCAGGGGTGTCAAACTCAAGCTCTGCGGGCCTAGGGGCTTGGCAGGGCATTGGTCTTGTGCGCAGCTAGGGAGGGTGCCTGGTGGGGTTGAACGTTGCTGGGGCATAGTGGGAGGGACAGTTGAATTACACCAGGGAGGGGCAGTGAAAATAGGAAGTTACCACAGGTAATGGGTGGGGTCTTCCCATTTTGACTTCTTCCCACTGCCTCTCCACCTAGATTCTGGCCTAAAACTGAATGGGCAGTTTAGGCAGTACTGGCACCCTCCCCACCATGTGAAAGCACCAATCCCCCTGGCATCAGAAACAGTGGCAGTACAGGAGCAGCACAATACACCCATGGACAAGGACACAGAAGCCCTCAAGCTCCTGTTGTCAAGCAGGCAGGATCAGGTGTGGGGTGGCATGAGGTGGCAGGCCATCTGCCCATTTGGTATCAGGTAGGCAGGATCAGACAATTGGGGGATGGCTTCTGCAACTGCAGGGAGGCTGGGGGGAGGAATGGCAGACAAATAAAGGTTGCATGGGCTTGGGGGCAGCTGAATTACCTGTTAGATGTCAGGCCAGAGTGATAATGCTGGGGCTCCCTCAAGCCACACACCTCTTCACTTCTCTCGCCTACATAGGACCTCCCAGGCATCCCACCTGCAATGCCAGAAGCCACGCCAGCCTTGCTATTTACATGTGCAATCCCCCCCAATGGTGAGTCTCTGATGGATGATGGCGCTTGCCTTGGTCTCTCCTTCCTCCTGGAGACCTCCGGATCCCATCTCTTAATCTGTGGTCTAGCCCACCACAGGTACCCCTTGACATAAGCAACGTCACATTGTCCATGCCCATCCAGCCATGCCTACCCAGCCACGCCCACCTGGATCTTTGAGGGCAATCATAATGCTGATCCTGCCCTCAACGAAATTGAATTTGACAGTCCTGTTGTAGAGCATTTAATTGGTGTTGGAGAAGTATCATGGACATCCAAGAAAACAAACATAATGTATTAACAAACAAATCAACTCAGAATTCTCATCCTAGGAATAAATGTCAAGAATCAAATTATCCCACTTTGACACAATATGTGAAGACCTACTTCTCTGGAGCATGCTCTACTTCTGAGAAAAGTGGAAGGAAAGAGAAGATGATGAACAGCAGAAAGGAGGATGGCCTAAGCTACAGCTACAGTGACAATGAACACCCTTTTGGAGGACCTGAAACCCCATCAAATTTAAACTTGTATTTTAAAGATATTTAATGCTTAGTTTTGCATAATTCTTGAGACTTAATTTTCTTTTTGAAATACAAATTCTCATTTCTCATTCTACATTTATTTTGGACTGATAGTTGTTCTTTATAGCAGCAATATTGCAGCAATTTTTTTTAAAAAAAGACTTAGTATCAACTAGTCCAGATAGAATGGAAATGAATTTTGTCAACATTGCTGTTTTGGGTATGCATGTCATGAGCCTTTACCTGTACTCAAAGTTAAAGTTTTGTCTGAACTTTGCTTGGACAGTTACTGTAAATTATTGTTGGCTAATGGGTTCAGGCACTGATTCAGTCAGGCCACTGCCTAAAATAAACATGATTCTTGTCAAGTAAAATTCTCAGTTTTTTTAAAAATCAAAGTTTATCAAGAAGATAAAGAGTGGAATACAAAAACGCCAACAACTGAACTATTTCTGGTTTAGATCCAATTTATCCATATCTACATGAGGGTGGATTTTATATTGTTTCTAATAATTTTCCTATGATTCAGTGAGGAGGCAGGTCTTTTCATAATAATATAGAAGCTTGCAGTTGGCTGTTTACATAAGGGGCTAGGAATCAACCATTCCAGATCCTGCTTTGTGTTTGCAAGTGTTGGAAAAAAAATAAATCTGGTTCTTTTCCAAGCTGGGAGAAGGACACTGGAAACATGGAGGCTGATGGGAAATATGGTTTAATGATGAACCACCAGCATTTCTGATTCTGGTGCAGCTAACAAAATGAAGTTGAGAGAGGGGTATATTTCTTTGAGTTTGTATTTGAGCTTCCTATTCCTGTGCAATAACATATCCTTTAATATTCTATTGGCTGTTGTCAGATTCCTATGGGGTCATGTAGGGGTCATAGTTGGCTCTATAGGCAAAAGAGGAAATGCAAATCCTATGTGCTTGTCTGAGCTAATTTGGTCAACCTCTGGCTTATTGTTTATCTGAACTCCCAGGTGAAGTTTGGACTGCTCTGGGGGTCATGCAGTGAAGGGGCTTGTGTTCTGAAAGGGTGTCGGGCAATTCCTATTATGCCTAATGACTTTCATCCAGTATTGGATCCTGGGTTAGGGGCTGCTTCTAATCCTACCATTCTGCCTTTGTTTCAAAATATCCTGTCTTGAATGGATTACCAAATCTGCATTTCTAAAAGTTGGCCTCCTCAGTTTCTGCTTGGGGAGAGAAACTGGGGCTGGTTTCTGAGTAGGCTGGCCCAATGTTTCTTAATGGGCACAGAATTTCTGCTGGGGGCTATTAAGAAAGACTGAGCCTGCTTTCTGTCTCTAAAAAAACATGTTTCTCCATTTCTCATTTAAGGAAATATAATATTCTGCCTTTTTAAATATTCCTCAAAATATTTCATTCTTCAGGGGAGGGGCTTCCCCATACAAGTTCCCAGAATTTTATGTTATTTGGTCATTATCGCTGAGTATCATAATCCACAATTTAAGAACTTCTTCTCTGTAGCCTTACATAGCCATAAAACCAATGCTCCTTCAGTCTTATATAAAAATATGGCCAAAGCAAAAGCACGGGAACTGTAAAGACAACACTAAAAATAGTCATGCCATTGATTTCTGAAAGTAATTGAAGAACCGTAAGACAGAGCTTTGTAACTCATAGTAAATGGGCTGCATCCAGTGTTCAAAGTCCTTTTTGCTGCCTACTTCTAATAACTGATTCTGACATTGTTTTAACTAGCTCTTAACTTTACATATGAGGGGCTCCTTGAGAAATTATTGCCTTGTTGGTCATTTCCTATGCCAGTAGTTTCTCACTAATGATGGTGGGTTGCACCTTATATTTTCTAGAATGCTGAAGCAATATTAGAAAAAAAAAAGACAAGAGACATTTTAAATGCTGACTCTCACATCCAGATGTACATTGTGAAGGACCCAGTACTGGCAGCAGAATTGGAATAGTTCTTTTTTGTTCATGAAATTCCAGAAATGCAGTGTTGTCTTCAAAGCTTGTTTCTATCCTCTAGATCCTTTTTGTCTTGTCTTGATATGTTTGCTGTCTGATTAAATCTGGAGCTTAATTTCCAAAAAGCCCATGTTAGCATCTCTTTCTTGTCACTTTAGCATAGCACATAAATTAGCACTTTTCAGGAAGCATTACCAATCTGCAATTTTGTGCAATACTGGAAATGCTAAAAACTAAAAAAATAAATAAATAATAAAAATAGCCAAAATATTATGTACACTTATAGGAAAATAAATCTTGGGATATTTGGCTTTTGCACAAGCTTTTCATTATTGTTTAAAAAATCATTTAAAAAATTAGGAGGCCAATAGTGGCAGCATTTGTATATATAATAGCAACATTCAGGATCTTTTGTTATAGTACAAATATGAAATAAGCAGAAGGTTGCTTACTATTTTCATTGCAACATAGTCAGTGGTCAATTTTTCCCCATATTATTAGATTGCTCAGTGAACTCTACCAAACAATGTTTTCAGAAGTGATCAGGCCTTTTGTATGAGTCAGCTAATCCCTAAACAAACTTTCCCTAGATCCCTTCACTGGCAGTCTGTCTTGTGAACAATATCATAAGAGGATTATGTTTTATACCAGGAAGTGCAAACGTTTTCATTCAAGAGTTGTTTTCCCACAGGAATGTTCTGTTGGAGAAAGCAACAAATGCCAGCAGTCAATGGGGGTGAAACAAGTGGAAGACTTATCTAGAGTAAGCTCTTTTTTATATTCTTCCTCCCTCCCCCCTTGACTCATTTTCTGACACTTCTCTACTTGTCTGTCTTCCTCTAATCACAGAGGCTGCTAAAGGAAGGTCACACCAAATAGCAACAGCTACAAATAGATTGCTTGCAAAGGGTTTTAAAATGAGATCAAGAGCTGTGGGAAATTATATTGAGGGTCAGATGTGATCCTAAAGTTGTATGTTACAAGCTCAGGGAAGCATGACCCATAGTCATGGGTTTGTTGCCCACAAAAGGGGAAAACACTATTTCAAGACTGGAAAGCTGACTTATGAATGGGCTGAGAACAACATCACAGGGAATTGGAAGAATAAAAATGTTACCAGAGAATGTTTGAGCTGCAGTGATACGGAATGGCCTTCATTGCATTATTTTGTGAATAGCTATATCTAGAAAGTCTTTGCACCTCTTTATGACAGTAGATTTGTAACTAGATGGAAGTGATATTATACGTTGGAAGTAGTTTGTACCTATTCACCACAATGATTAGCAAACTGGCTCAGGAGTAGAATTTCGACTATTCAGACTAAAATGAATTTTTTTTCTGCTTATCAGAAATCCACAGTGGACTTCCAGCTGATGTTGCGGTGATATCAGATGAGAAGAGCAGGTCTTTGTCCTCCCATGCCGAGTTTCCCCTGTTGGACGGCTCTGAAAGGAACTGAAGCAACCCTGTAGGGGTGGTGAAGAAAAGAGGAGTATCCTGAAGTTCGGGGAGAGCAGCAATTCTCCTGCTGGACTCAGGGCTTCTTCCCTCTCCCTCAATGAGAAGAGGCAGCCATCATGGCTGCCATGAAGCTGGGACAGCTGAGACAACAAAGAACTGTGCAGGAGAGGTATAGATGAACAGTGATTGGAGCTGGGTGAGAAGATTCCTTTTTATTTAGACTAACTTTAAAGAAAAAAAAGAAAGAGGAAAATCCAGGAAAAGAGACTCTTAGAACTATCTTTTAAAGTGGCAAACTACCATAGAGAGAAAAATCCTAGACCTAAAAGAAAAGGAACTAAGGGGAGAAAAACATAGAAAATTGGAATTTTAAATTGGGCAGTCATTGTTTTGTAAAGGCATTATAAAATGCTGGACTCTCTATTTGAATCTATTTGAATAGTTGACTTTACTTCCATAAATTCAATTCAATTTGGATTAATTAAATCTACAAGACTTGAAACAATGCTGAAATCTAAGCTGAGGGTGCCATCTACTGTTGAATGGAATATACCAGACCCTTACAAATTTAGAAATATTTTTTGATGAGAGGAATAAACAACATTCATCTGGAGAACTGTGGTGACACTTACTATTCTATAATTAGCTACAGTATGATTACTGGAGACTATTATGAGAATAAGGAAGACTTAAAGCAAAATAATTTTTGACTTGCAGAAGCTTCCTGGACTACTTAAATGGAATTTATTAATAATCCTGAGATGTAAAGGACTATGATTAATGAACTTTCTGAGGAGTAACATTGGACTGGAATATATTGCTTTTGGACTTGAGTAAGAGCAAGACTTAAGATTAAATTAAGATAAGATGCTCCATCAAGGGGAAAGGAGTGAGATTTGTTTCTGAGTGCAGGCTTCCAGATAATTGACAGTCTGGTGGAATCATCTCTTCTATTCATGCTTTCATGTCGTTTTTCAATCTCTATGGCTTCTCTGATAATTCTGTAGCTGAGGTTTTCTATAGATTTTGGTGTCAGATGCTATGACCTGTGGCTTTAATGTGTTGAACTAGTGAGGAAGTGTGTTCCAGCTTTTTTACTGCATTTTTGTGTTCGTCAAGGCGGGTACTTATTCTTCTATTGGTCTGTCCAATGTATGTGGCAGGGCATGATGCGCAGGAGACTTCATATATGCTTTGGTTTTCCAGGTCAATTTTATCTTTGCGGTTTCTTAGGATGGCTGCTATTTTTCTGTCTATTTTGAAGGCTGCTATTTTTCTGTCTGTTTTGATGTGGTGCCTGTGTAGTATCTTACTGATTTTGTCTCTTGTACCTCTTATGTAGGGCAGGACAACTGTTCCATAGGTTCATCTTCTAGGTCTCTATTATGTCTCAGTGTGTTTTTGTGGATCAGGCCTGTGATTTTACTTTTGTAGAAGCCATTGGCTATCAGTACTTTGGTCAGGATGCATAGTTCAGTCTTTATGTGTGTCTTGTCTGCCAGGTGTTTGGTTCTGGCAATTAGTGTTTTGGCCACAGAGTTTATCTGTGCTGGGTGGTGGTGGGATTGGGTGTTGAGGTGTGTGTGGTGTTTTCTTCTGGTATATGCTGTGTCCTAGTGTGCCATCTGTTTTTTTTTAGATTAGTGTATCTAGGAATGGTAGTTGTTTTTTTTTTGTTTCCGTTTCCATGGTGAATTTGATTTTGGGGTGTGTTCTGTTTAGGTGTGTTAGGAAATTGTTTAGGTTTTCTTTTCCATGGGGCCAAATAACAAATGTGTCATCGATGTACCTTAACCATAGTTTGGGTTTGTGAGTGTGTTGAGGTAATTCCCCGTTAGGAGAATGAGTGCACATAGGGAGCTGTAGTGAGAGTAATGTTGAATAACACACACACACACAGCTACACTGTATAGTAAAATGTAGGTTTTACTTCCAGTAAACGGTTAAGCAAAGTCCAACAAACAGTCCAAGTCATATATGGTTGTAGCAGTCAGTTTTTAGTCCAGAGATAATCCAATAATAAAGTCCAGTATCAAAAACAGTTCAGTAATAGACTCACATCAATCCAAGAATAACGACGATCAGCAACAGTCAATAGAGAAAATGCAGGAACCAAAAATAGTGAACATCAGAACATCGACCAACTAGCAACTAGCAACACTCTGGGAAACCAGGTTTCTGGCTCCATCTTATGGCCGTTTGAGGAACCACACCCAATTACAATTTTAGCATTCCCTTAAAGAGACAGTATTAAAATATCTATCCTGGTTTATATATTTTCAACCCAACTGTTAGGTGACTTACATTTCTAACAGGTGGCATTTGCCAGGGCTTTGGATTCGAATTCTTCCATGAACAGGTTTGCAATAACAGGTGACAGTGGTGATCCCATGGGGGCTCCTTCAATCTGCTTGTAACTTTGTCCTTTGTATATGAAATATGTGTTGGTTAAGTTCCATGAGGTGTTTGGGTGTTTGGTATTTATTTTTGATGATTTCTAGGGTTTCTTTCACCAGGACCTGAGTGAATAGTGAAACAGACTCCCCCCCACAATATCGCCAGCCCAAACACACCTCAGCTAGCCACCCAGATGAAACCTAGCTTCCTAATAAACGATAGCTAGTCATTCACCCGAAGCCAAGCCGCACTGAAAGCCTTCAATACATGAAACACAATGTTGCCAGCTAATAAGACAAAAAAAGCTACAAAACAGAAGATATTAGAAACACCAATCAAGCAGAACTCAGCAATATCCAAGACCAATAAACACAGGCCAAGACTCCCAATCAATCAGGATGAAGAAAAACCATTCTAACAAAGCACGAGGCTAGCACCAAATTTAAAACAGAAACGGCTGCGAAAGCCTGACACACACGACAAAGACGAACCCAATACACAAACCTGATGATGGCAGAGATTCTGCTGAAACGTCACTACAACTTTAAAAGCACAACTATAAAGACATGGGAAAATACCCAAACAAAGCTGAATTCCATATATATATGGTATAGTGCTTGCACAAGCACAAAGCCAAAAGCACCAGCCTGAAGATGGCAAGTGAGATCTTGTCGAAATGTTGCAAGATACTCTCAATCTTACACGGGAAAAGACCCAAACACGCCAAGACCTGCACACCTGTATCCATGAAAATGTATATATGTATATATATATATATATATTTGTTTTCGGAGATTTTCACGGGTATTTGTATGTGGATCTTTGGTTCTTCGGGTTTTCTCCCGCGTAGAATTGGAAATATCTAGGGGACATTTCGATGAAGTCTCATTCATCATCTTCAGGCTTGTGTCTTCGGCCTTGTGCTTCTCAGAGTAATTTACTCTGAAAAGCACAAGGCCGAAGACACAAACCTGAAGATGATGAATGAGACTTCATCGAAACGTCGCCTAGATATTTCCAGTTCTACGAGGGAGAAAACCCGAAGAACCAAAGATATACACACACACATATATACATACATACATATATGCAGGTCTTGGTGTGTTCGGGTCTTTTCCCGTGTAAGATTGAGACTATCTGGGCAACGTTTTGACGAGATCTCACTCGCCATCTTCAGGCTGGTGCTTTTGGCTTTGTGCCTATGCGAGCAAAGCGTGATCTGAGCTGCTGTCTCCTTATATAATATAAGCAGATCAGATCATGCTTTGCTCGCACAGGCACAAAGCCGAAAGCACCAGCCTGAAGATGGCGAGATCTCATCAAAACGTTGCCCAGATAGTCTCAATTTTACACGGGAAAAGACCCGAACACACCAAGACCTGCATACCTGTACCCGTGAAAATCTACAAAAATATATATATATATATATATATATATATATATATAAATAATTTTAAATATGGTTTTACATTCTGTAAGCCGCCTTGAGTCACCATGGGTGAATAGGTGGCAATATAAATTCAATTGATGATGATGATGATGATACTACTACTACTACTACTACTACTACTACTACTACTACTAATAATAATAATAATAATAATTAGATGGAAAGATTGTAGGTTGAACAGGGTATTATGATATAATTTTTTAGAATAATAGAATGTAAGTAATAATTTGATGAGAAAAAATAGAGGGTGAAAGATGATATTACCATGTATGCTTATAACATCATTGGCATTAAAATGAAATATTGAAATATTGAATAACCACTTTAAAAACATGTATATTAATACTAGGATTATATAAGTTTGATCAATATAATAACTATAATGATTATCATTATTGATGTTTGTATCAAAATGAATTATACCCAGGGGCCACACTGTTCATGTGTTGATACTGATGTTTCTTTAAAAATAAAAATCTAATAAAACAAACAAACAAAAAAGAAATCCACACAGTGTGATGCAAGGCTTCACTATTTATTTAGAACGTTCCCCCATAAATGTCCATGAATTATGGCTATATTCCAAAGTTCAGGTATTCCTACAAATCTGCTGTTTTCATGTTGCAACTTAAAATAGTTCAAAAAGGTTCACTTTCTGGAAAGAATAACAGGAACATTATGGGGCTGAGTGAGCAGGCTTTTGACACTCACAACTATTGCATTACTATTTTTAACTTGTGCTTATCAGGCCTCTTGAGTGTATCATTTCTACATGCCTTTGAGATGACTATTTTAGTAATAGACTGAAGATATTTTTGGACTATATCAATAAATATAAATGGATTAATGTTACAGATATGCAAAAAAGGAGGCAGAAATGTTGCTACATGGTACTGTAACACTTCTTGCTTCCAATACTTCTTGGGAATTCATTTTGGTACATGTGAGGAATCATTAGGAACCTGCTGAGTCCTGTGTGCTAATGTAAACTTTACTCTTGATCCATTGCCCTGCTGTTTCAACTATAGGTAGCCATTGACTTATGACCATAATTAAGCCCAAAATTTATGTTGCTAAGTGAGAAATTTGTTAAGTAAATTTCACTCCATTTTATGAGATTTGTTAACTTCATTTTTTTTTGCCAGATTTGTTAACTTAGTAATGTGATTGTTAAGAGAATCTGGGTTCCCCATTGACTTTGCTTATCAGAAAGTTGCAAAGATGATCACATGACACTGGGACACTACAACCGTCATAAATATGTGTCATTTGTCAAGCATCCATGGTGCTGTGGTGGCACATGTGGTTAGGATGCAACATTGAAGACTACTTCTGCTGACTGCCGGCTGTCAGCAGTTTGGCAGTTTGAATCTCAGTGGCTCAAAGTTGACTCAGCCTCCATCCTTCCAAGGTAGGTAAAATGAGGACCCAGATTGTTGGGGGCAATATGGTGACTCTGTAAAACTGCTTAGAGACGTCTGTAAAACACTGTGAAGTGGTATATAAGTCTAAGTGCTATTGCTATTGTTATTTGAATATAAATCATGTTACCATGGGAATGCTGCAATGGTCATAAGTGTGAGAAATTGTCATAAGTCACTTTTTTCAGTGCCATTGTAACTTTGAATGGTTATTAAATGAACTGTTGTAAATCGAGGACTACCTGTATTTGACTTTACTATTACAGATGAACAAGTAAGTGGTGAGAGGACTTAGAGTTGGGTACCATATGTTCAAGCTTACTTAGTGTTCTATTTAAAGATGCATTCTGTTTGAAAAGGTTATTCCTCCTCTCAATCTGATTTAAAAATAAAGTCCAGAGTGCAGAGACCGTGAGGTTGCCATCAACAGCAGACTGGACACCTGATTATATATAATTCCCTATTATGATGAAATGTTTTGCATTAAAATGAAAGTCATTCTTTTTAAATATGCATCTAGAATAGAGGAAAGCAATTTTAGCTCAACGAAGGCTATTTGGAGGAGGAGATTCATTGAAAGGGGAAATTATACAGGGTGAGTAACTTTGTGATACTTTGTGACACAATCAAGAGCAGAAATATTCCCGTTAAAGGCTGGACCCATTGAGATCATTCCATCCACTAGGAATGATCCCTCTTGCAGCTTTCACATACGTCATGAATTTAAATGTAGAATTAGATCTATATGTATCCAACATATAACAACAGGAACTAATATAACAAAACACACCCATACACATACATACAGACTGATATTGCAAATAATTGCCTTTATTTATGAAATCTGAGTGCTTCTTACTCGAATAGGCTAGAATTGGGTAGCAATAACATTGTAAACAGATTCGTGTTGTGTGTGTGATTGTGTGGTGTGTAAAAGGGGGAGAAACCCCCTATCTATATTATCATTTTCCTGACAATAATATTGCAACATGGGTATAATGGCAAATGGGTATAATTCTAGGCTTATAAGGAAATATGCCCCCAATTTCTAGACAATTATGAAACCAACCAAGAGTTAATGCTTATTAGAGTCCTCTGTCATTAGAATGTCGGCATTATTTAAAACCTATATTTGATTTTCCCACTGATCACAGGTTCTATTACATATACCTAAGTCTATGTGCTCCAAAACCCAAGAGAGCCAACAAACCTGCCTTGTCTCTAGGCAACATGCCATTAAGTACTTAAAGGCTAGTACACACTGTTTACTTTACCAATGCTTCTCCAATTCTACAACAACTCCTGTTGCTCACTACTTGTCTTTGTGAACCCTATTTTTGGAAAATAATAACTCTTTTATTTGTCTTAGCTAACTCTGGCTGTTTCCCAAACAAACACAATCCACCTTCCTCTGACAACACCACTACAGTTGCCTCATTGCTCAGCTTTTACAGCTATCAGTTGCTGGGCTGTCTAGAGCAGGGATGTCAAACTCAAGTTCATTGAGGGCCACATCAGGACTGTGGTTAACCTTGGGTGGGGGGGGAAGGTGTGGGGCTGTGGCCGACTGGGTGAGCATGGCTGTGGCCAGCTTGACACCACTCCCCAAACTGCTGGCATGTTTCCTCTTCGCACTGGGTAGACTGGGCCGAAGCTATGCTGGTCTGATCTTTCTTTGTATTGGATAGAACAGGACAGCCCCGCAGGCCAGATCTGACCACATCGTGGGCTGGATCTGGCCTGCAGGCCTTGAATTTGATACTCCTGGTCTAGAGAGAAGTTTTAAAGGGACGGGGCACCAGCAGCCCAGATAGTGGCCACTTTGTAGGCAGCCTGTCCTCTCACACCAGTGCTTCTTTTGTGTCTGCGACAATTGGTTCACAAGACAAAGTGCAGCCATTTCACTTTTCTTTCTGCTCAGTACAGAAAAGAAAACAGATACTATTCCTCCTCTAAAATGGAACAAAAGAACGAACTCCATCAACAAGCAAAGGAGCTGCATATGACACCCTTTCATGGACAAGTCATGCTGCCTTCCAAATGTAGTTTGTCTAGGAGCCAAAAAATGGAGAAGCTGGAGATCACAGTAAGGGCCATCTAGGGACACTAGAACAAGCTGACCATCTCTAAATAAATGTGCTCCTTTTATGGCTGACCTAAAGAAGAGAATTACAGGGCTTGCCTGCCAAAATTTCTGCAGGCTAAAAATCAAGAACCACAATTCTATAGGTTTTATTTTATTTTTTTCAGGCAAAGTGAAAAGCTTTATTAAGGTGAGAGTATGTCAAGTCTTTTTACAGAGTACAGAAACAAACAATACGTTTTTTTATTTATTACATTTATATGCTGTCCATCTCACTCTTAGATGACTCTGGGTGGTTTACAACATTGTAAAAGCAAAAACAAAAACATTAAAAAATGAAATATTAAAAGTAATATAAATTACTTAAATCCATTCATTATATGTGAAAGCAACAAATTGAACGATCAGAGACTATTAGATGTGAGAATTGGACAGTAGAAAACATTGGTTGACTTACATGTAATCAACTTACTGTATTGGGAATGAACACAATCTTCTCTGCCCTTCAATCACCTTAGATCTGATTGGCAGAAGGAATAGCCATTGGGAAAAGTCTTTTTATTAATCAATATTGTGTTGGATAGACTACTTTAACTTAAATTAAACGCCCACATAACACCTCTTCTCCGCCGGCTGCACTGGCTTCCTGTGGCCTTCCGGATTCGATTCAAGGTGGTACTAATAGTATTCAAAGTGCTCCATGGCTCGGGACCTGGATACTTACGGGATCGCCTTCTGCCACCAACAACCTCCCGCCGCCCAGTACGCTCCCACAGAGTCGCCATGCTCGGGGTCCCACCACTAAGTCACTGCTGACTAGCAGCCCCGAGACTACGTGCTTTCTCTGTGGGAGCCCCATCCCTCTGGAATTGTCTCCCCTCGGAGATACGAGCCATGTCAGACATCCTGACCTTCCGGCGCGCAGTTAAGACCTTGTTGTTCAAGCAGGCCGGTCTAGCCAATTGAATCATTCGGGTTAAATTTCAAATTTTGGATAATTTTTCTGATGGGTGTTGTTCTTAACTATTTTAGATTTTTATTTATTTTATTTCCGTTACTTGTACTGTTTCGTTGTTGAATGTACACCGCCTCGAGTCCCTTTTTGGGAGAGGGAGCGGTATAGAAGCATGAACAAATAAATAAATAAATAAATAAATAAATAAATGAATAAATGAGCTTTAATATGCCAATCTCAAAAGTCCTTTCTCAAGAAGAATATTATAAAGAGCTATTAAAGACCTAAATGCTAAAATTTAATATTTATTTGATCTATATTTTAAGGCTGCACAACATTTTTGAGAAACACATTTATTTTTTGTTTGTTAATTTATTTATTAGGTTGCCTGGCTCCTAAATGTATTTGATTAGCTTAAATTATAACTAAAAATCCTGCATATATAAGAACATAATTGATAGAAAGAGTAAAATACCCCAAAAAGCCCAAAACACATCAGTGATATAATTCATTAGAAGGCAAGTGTGTTTGTCTATTAGAACCACAAAGAGGGACAGTGGGTTGGCATCTAGCCTCAGTCCAGAAGATGATCATATAAGATTATGAGGGGAATAAAATCTGGTGGTATATGCACTGTCCAGCGCAGAGTGTCAACTTCAATCCAATTTCTTCCAGGTCTACTTTGGAGCATTTTCAAAATATCACTCCATTTTTGGGCCTTCTGGGTCTCAGGGAAGCCTCCTGAGGGGCCATTTTTCATCCCGGGAAGCTTCCCTGGGGCTCAGGAAGGCTAAAAATGGAACAGGGAGGTACAGCACTCCCCGCACCCCTCTCTTCGCACCCCTCCATGCTCCTTTTTGCCTCCTGGACCTCAGGGAAGCCTCCTGGGTGAAGCAGTAAGACAGTGAGGGGGATCCTGGCACAGCTGATCATCAGAACAGCTGATCATCAGGAAGAGAAAAAAACAAATAGCTTAAGGAGTGACTGGGTGGGAAAGAATGCAGTCAGTGATGTTGGGCATGTGTGCGATGTCATGCATGCGTAATAAGGACTGACTGGGCGGGAAGGGGAGGGGCAGGCAGAGACAGGTGGGACAGCCAGGGGCATGATTTGCCAGTTCTCCGAACTGCACAGAATGATAACAACTGGTTCTATAGAACTGGTCCAAACAGGTAGAATCCCACCCCTGGGTTGTTTATTTTTTGTTTGGTTGTTTTGCTTACTCTCTGTCTTCCATATAGCCACATGATATGTTTGTTAAGATTTGTGCCTTCCTAATTTAACTGAGATTTATGGTGGAAATGACCAGTGTGTGTGAGCCTGAAGTTCTATTTTTCTCTATTTTTCCTTCCTGTTTTTGTGTCTGAATATATGTCAAACTCTCTGTGTGCCCTTGAGGTAAATGTAACTGTAAAATGTCTCCAATCCAAAAGATAAAAAATTTAAATTGCTACAAAAATATTATTAAAAGCACTGAAAGAAAATGCCTTCACCCAGTTTAGTCTGGCCAACTAGATAGATTGAAGAATACTGAGTTCATTTTATTTTCCTCTCTGTACTTTTAAGAAAAGCCCAAGGTTATGAGCAAAGGTTATGAGCTTCAGGCCCGGGCACAGCACGGAGACGGCTTTGGTCGCATTGGTGAATGATCTCTGGAGGGCCCATGACAGAGGTCATTCCTCTGTCCTGGTCCTATTAGATCTCTCAGCGTCTTTCGATACTGTTGACCACAGTATCCTATTGCGACGGCTAGAAGGGTTGGAGGTGGGGGGCACTGTTTTGCAGTGGTTCTCCTCCTTCCTCTCCGGCCATTCACAATTTGTGTTGGCAGGGGGGCAGAAATCGGCCCCGAGCCCCCTGGTTTGCGGGGTTCCTCAGGGGTCGATGCTCTCACCCCTTCTGTTCAACATTTATATGAAGCCGCTGGGTGAGATCATCCGTGGCTTCGGGGTAGAATTCCATCAGTACGCTGATAATACTCAGCTGTACATTTCTACCCCGGGCCACCCCGATGAAGCCATCAAGGTGGTGACCCGGTGCCTGGAGGCCGTGTGGTGTTGGATGGGGCAGAAGAGGCTTCAGCTCAACCCATCTAAGACTGAGTGGCTGTGCTTCCTGGTGCCCCGATATAGCCAGCTGGTTCCATTGCTGGCTGGCTGTGGGGGGGGGGGGTGGAATTCTTGCCTCCAAAGAGAGGGCTCGCAATCTGGGTGTCCTCCTGGACATACGGCTGTCATTGGAGGACAATGTGGTGGCCGTCGCCAGGGGGGCTTTTGGTCAGGTCCGTAGGATCTACCAGTTGCGACCCTTTCTGGATCGGGGTGCGCTTCATACAGTCACCTCCGCCCTCGTAATCTCCCGCCTAGATTATGCCAACGCTGTCTACATGGGGCTTCCCTTGAAGAGCACCTGGAGGCTCCAGCTGGTGCAGAATGTGGCTGTGCAGGTGGTGTTGGGAGCTCTATGGGGCTCCCATGTTATGCCACTCCTGCGTGAGCTGCATTGGCTCCCGGTGGCCCTCTGGGTGCACTTCAAGGTTTTAGTCACCATCTTTAAAGCGCTCCATGGCTTGGGACCAGGGTATTTGTGGGACCGCCTCCTGCCATTATCGGCCTCCCATCGACCAATACGTTCCCATAGAGTTGGCGTCCTCGGGGTGCCGCAGGCTGGATGGCTGGCGAACCCGAGGGTGCGTGTTTTCTCGTTGGGGGCACCCTCCCTCTGGAACGAATTACCCCCGGAGATGAGGACCATCCCTGACCTCTTGACCTTCCGGCCCATGTTGAAAACTCATTTATTTCATCAAGTCGGTCTGGCCTAGGGTTTTTAGGGGATTTTTAATTGGGTTCATCTGGTTTTTAGTTTTTAGCCCTCTTTTTCAGCTCTCAGCCTTTTATATTTGGTCTTTTAATAGCTTTTAATTTTCCACTGTTTTTTGTATTTTAATGTGGCTGTACACCGCCCTGAGCCCTGTTAGGGAAATAGGGTGGTATATAAGTTTAATAAATAAATAAATAAATAAATAAATAAATAAATAAATAAATAAATAAATAAATGTTTTAAGTTAATTTATAGGAAAAGTTTCATCCTTGCATTTACTGTGTGTTTAAATGATTTCACCTGTCCATCCTTTTCCTGAAGCATGGGAATCCAGTTTTTCCCCCTTATCTGTGATGTTCCCATTTTGTTATAATTGGTCTTTCTGTGTTCTGACCCAAGCCTGATTCCATGCAAACAAAAACCAAACAGAGATAAAAGCAAAACCTTTTTAATGCTTCTTTGTGAATTCTGTTCATTCACAGTAAAAATGCTATTAAAACTGATTATCCCAGATAAGAACAAGCCTTGCCAAGGTTGTGCAAGGCTGCCAAGAACACTAGATTAAATTGTAAGGAAATATTCCAAACCAAAAGTCTCCAAACACAAACCAGAATAGTCCAAACTTCCACAAGACTTGAAGTGCAAGAACTTCTTTGCTTCCTGCAAAGAATCCCACCTCTGAGGGCTGGCTTTTATCCATTAAGGAAGGGGCCATTACCTTGCAGCCTTATTCCTGAGTCACCCGTGCTGCTGCAGCTGCTCTTTCCTTTGAGCAGTCCTGTGCACATGGACTGGGCACAGGCTCCTTGGGGTTCTCTGCATCACTGCTGTCAGCCACCACAAGCTCTGAAGGCAGTACTCCACTCTCTGATAGTCCTGGCCCCATCCCTGCATCACAAGCAGGCCCCTCATCTGAGTCCTTGCTCTCCGAGATCTCAGCCGTCTGCACCTGCTGCTGGCGAACCACAACATTCTGTTTAATAACTGCAGTACTGATTTTTTTTCTTTCTCAAACCCTGCTTACAAGCTATCTACCCACCCCCACTCTACCTCCCCATCTCTTATTCTCAAACATTGCCTTTCCTGGAAGGATTACCCACAAATGGGGGAGGGGGTCTTGTTCTCATGTCTTTCAGCCCTACACAAATGACTGTAACCCATGGAAGCAGATAATGCTGACCCAGATGCTGGCTTCAGAGGAGACCATCCATCCATTTGAGCCAGTAATTGGGTTTGGATCCAGCCCTCTACTAGAAAGTTATCACAGCAATCAGAGTGGAGCAGACCTTTCCAAGTCTGACTGACCACCCTTACCACCAAGCCAAGCCTAATGCCACCAGCAGACATGAAGAGAAAGGGCCCTGAGATGGACAAATAAAAGACTCTTTTCAATCTCCAGAATTCAGCTAGAAAGACAATGAGGGAGGATGGAAATTCATTGTAAAGTTTTCTTTCTTGTATCATTTCTTGTATGTTGTATTCAGTTAAATGGATTCTGGGGGATTGTATTTGGGAGTGGTTGCCACAGTAAGTTCTGAACACCTTGGACTTCTGCTGGTAGGAGGGAAATTTGTTCAGCATGCTTGTAGCGACTGTATTGTAAAAGTAGCTGCATACACACACACACACACACATACAGAGATACATATTCAGAATTAGACAGAGGTTATCCCCTTCACCTACCTTCACACAAAGCTCCTCCTAGCTCCTCCTTGATTTTTGCTCTGTGGCACTAAGGCCCAAGCAATCATATCTCCTTGCTAATCCCATGGGGGAGGGGGCATCCCCCTCAGACAATTACCTCACTGAAGAAGTAGTAGAAAAGAGATATCCATACCCCAAGCCCTGATTGTGACTCACAAATGATGCTGTCAAGCTGCCCAGTAAAGCAGGATATGTTATGAGTAGAAGTCCCAGGGCTCATTGTGTGTAATTTTAAAAATACTAAATAGCCAGGATTGCAGACTGGCTAACCTCAATTTGGCCTCACAAATCCTGGAAACGAAGAGCTAGGGGAGGTTTAGTAATCATCCCTTGGAAATGGACAGCCTGTAGTTATTTAAAGGAAAACCATGGCTGTGAAGAATTTTGGGACCTGTGCTTGCTTGAAACCTGAAACCTGCTCACAGACAGTGACATCAAACATATGAAAATAATGGCATGGAAAATTGGATTCTTGTAAGGATTGCCTCTCCTTCTAACTCAAGAAAGTAAAAACTCTTGAAAATGAAGTATTTCAAAATGAACCTTTTATTGAGCAGAAGTGATAGAAATCAAGTGTCTGAATACCCTTAGGCAAGACAAGTAGAATTAAAGCAGTAGAGACCCCCTCCCCTTTAGCCAGTTGCAGATTCAGCCAATCCACTGATGTGAAGATGTTATTGTACTGGCCGCTTTGAGAAACAGATAAGCACGTGTTCCCATGGCCATCTTGTAGCCCAGATGGGAGCACTTTGAACTGGTAGCACCCAAGGGGGGTTTTAAATGAAGGTTTCCATTCATCCCCCCCCTTCTTCTGATTCAGTAGTAAACCTCCCTTAAATCCAGCTTTGAGAAAAATTTCCCTTTAGCGAGGTGTGCTAACATGTCTTTCGTAAGGGGAAAGTGGTATATGTTCTCCACGATGACCATGTTAAAGTTGCTGTAGTTTATGCAGAGAGCTTTTGAGCCATCTTTTTTCTCTCTAAACAGTACTGGGGCTGTGATTTTTGGCCAGGCTGGCTTGATGAAATCCCTTGCTATTTTTTTCAATGAATGCCTTCAGTTCTTCCAACTTCCTGGGGGACATGCTATATATACATTTTGGGTTTAGGGAGTTTGGCGCCAGGTAGGAATTCAATCTCAATGGAGTGGTGTTAGTGGTGAGCTCATCAGAGGCTTTTTCACTAAAAACCTCAGCCAGGTCCCTGTATTCTTTGGGTATGCCCTGGACCGGCATGGTGTAACCAGGCATGGCTGTTTCTCATGCTCAACTTTCCCAGTCTCTTTAGGTGAATTCTCCACAAAAGTCAAAAAAATGCATCTGAAATCTTATGGTGCCTTACTTCCAGTTAACCCTGGGATTCCATTTTTTCAGCCATGCAAGGCCCAAGACTAGTGGCCATTCCATGCCAGATGCCACTATAAATGTAAGCATTTCTTTGTGGCTCCATATGCCTATTTGTAGAGGCTTGGTGGCAAAAGAAGCTGGTTTCCCCACCCCTGCTACTGACCCATCTAGTTGGCAAAAAGCAATGGGGGTTTTCAGTTTTCTTAAGTTAATCCTCAATTTTCCTACCAGGGATGGGCTGATTAAACAGCAGGTATACCTTAGTCCAATAAAGTGGAGAATTTTATCTCTCTGTTCCAGCTGGGGATAAATAGTCTTAGTGGGAAGGTAAGGGGTTCAACTGGTTTGCTTACCAGTGGCTCATCCTCTGATTGCTTCCAAATGAGTTTGGTTCCTCCTGCTGAGATGCTGGAGTTTCATCCCCAAGGAGGGGAGGGAATGAAAACTCTATGGTCTCCCTGTTTCTCAGGGCGATCTCCTTCCTGCACTAGCAGGTTTTTCCCTGACAGGCATTCTGGTTTTGGGGCAGGTATTTTAGAATGACATTCTGCCGGTCAGTGCCCCTCCTTTCCACACTTGAAACAGGCTGAGGGTGAAAGCAGTGTGTGGTTTTAAAGGCTCCCACTTCTCTTGGGATGGTAATTTCTTCCACACTCATCCCACCTGGTACTGGTTTCTGACCATACCTATCTCAGTTTCTTCAGTGGCGATATACCATTCATGTAGGCACCTTGGCCCACGTAGGCATTGTAGAGGTCATCACCCAGTCCATACATGAAACAGCTTACTAGGATATCTTCTGTCTAGTTTACATGGCACATGAGATCTTGAAACTCTTCAGTATACGCTGCCACTGTTCATCATTCCTGCTTCAGGACATTAATGCGGTCATGTGCTTTGCAATCTGTGAGGGGGTCCTTGAATCAACGTCTCAAGGCCATCACGAAATGATCGAAGTTCCACAGTTCTGGCATGTCGGTGTTATGTAGGGTCACCATCCATCTGGCAGCTGCTCCCTCCAGTACTAGGGTAACAACTCACACTGGGATCCTTGGGTCTGGAAATCATGCCCATACTCCTGCATGTACATGAGCATGTGTGCCATGAAGAATCCCAGTTGTTGCAGATCCCCATCAATGTTCACCCCAAGGGGGGGTTTCCTTTCCAGTTGCGGAGCTCCCAGCTGGCTGGGAATGGGCCCTGGTGTGCGCACTGCCCAAGGAGCGTTTATTGGACCCCCGGCTGATGCTGTTGGATTGTCTCTTTCACCCAGACACCTATTTCATAAATTTACATTATTCATATTATAGACACCTATTTTATATATTCATATTAAGAGAGGCTCTACCCACTCAGGTAAAGGAATTGGGGCCCTCTGAGATGCATCTTACCAGTGTACCTTCATTAATATAATGTATTGCTTATTTTTTGTAAAGTTATTAAAACCATTCTGATTTAATGGAGTGCTAGTATGGATGGAAGATCTAGTTTGCCTTGATAAGTGATTTTTAGGGAGCTCAAAATGATGTGTGAGCAGCTCTGAATTTATGCTCTCCATTTTTACCTTTCTGCAACTCTTGTCTGGCATCCATCATTGGCTTCGGCACCAGGCTCAGACCCGAATTGAGGACAACAGTACTTTCTGGTTTTTCTTTGAAATGTTTCACTTCTCATCCAAGAAGCTTCTTCAGTTTGACAGGATAGTGGGGAATGGAAAGATTTATATTCCTTGCAAACAGCTGGTAATCTGCATCCTTTCAGAGCACTTGGAGGTTATCTGTGTCCTCAGGGTCACTTGAGTAGTGCTCCTGGTTCCTGTAGGAATTTTTCTGAAAATCCATTCAATTTTTCTGTGAAAATCCATTCCTATTCCCTCACCATTCAAAGGGTATTCACCCCCAATTGTATAGACGAAAGTTTTAAAAGATTCTTACTCATCTAGGTCATGGTTGCCCCAAAGGCACTTTTTCAAGAAGCATCTGGACTTTCTGGTTTTTCTTTGAAGACATTTTGCTTCTCATCCAAGAAGCTTCTTCAGCTCTGACAGTATAGTGGGAAATGGAAGGATTTATATTCCTTGCAGACAACTGGTAATATGCATCCTTTTAGAGGGTCTGCAAGGAATATATATCCTTCCATTCCCAACAATACTGAAGAAGCTTCTTGGGTAAGTTGTTTACAGCCTGTCAAGGCCAACCACCCTAGGACTCCAGATGGGTGAAATACCTGAAGATGAGCTTCACACAACATCATACTGAACGTTGATTGGATCCTCAGCACTGGAACCTGGGGGGAGGGATTTGGGGAAACTTTCAATCTGCAACTTTTGCACTATTGGAATCAGATCTTGCCATGATTTCGCTGCTATCATTTCAAATTCTGTAAAAGTGCCTCTTCTCTATCTCAATGGAGCTGGGAGTTTTCTTTTTTGGGTTTTGAATGGAGGCAGGCTTGACATTAGGCAATATCTGTTTTATTGGCCAACCCGGAGATCCCAGTCTACCAAAGGAGCTGAGCACACAATGAGAACCCACAGGAGTGACCAGGAAGAGTCTGGAGCCCTGGGGTCAATCTCCTACCAACCACACCGGTGCCCTGATGAGACAGAATTACTGGAGGAGCTGCAACTTGAGGAGATTCCAGTCTGAGCCAGATGGTTTCTGGGCACAGGACACATGGAAGACCCTAAGGAGGGATAACTCTCACCAGAGGCAAGCATGGAGATTATGCCCTGCCAGAATTTCTCAAAGAGGATCTCCTGTTGACCTATGCCTTGCAACTACTGCAGGAAGCAATCGAGAGCCAGAGAGCTCGGGAGGCCCTCACACAGAAGCTTGCCCTGCCAGTGCACAGAGAGGTAGGGGGAAATGCCACCTCTACAATTCCAGTGAATCACACCACAGGGGGCAGCTTTGGCAACTGCTGCCCTGGCAACAGGAGCTGCTGTAGCCCAGCCCCTCCACCCCTGGAGGTGCCGAATTCCTACGGTTCCTCGACTGGGAGTGAAATACAGTGGGGATCCCAAAGCCCTGGGATTCTTCCTAGCTCAAGTCTGGAATCACATGCAGGAGTATGGATAGGACTTCAGATTGGAGGCAGCTGAAGGGAGATGTGTCACCATGGCCCTGGAAGGGGCTGCAGCAGATTGGATGGTCACTCTTCACAATGATAATGTGAACAATAAAATTAAAGGATTATGACCAGTTTATGATAGTGCTCTGCCAGCAGTTTGAGGACCCCCTAGCCCACTGGTGGCGAACCTATGGCATGCATGCCAGAGGTGGCATGCAGAACCCTCTCTGTGGCATGCATGCTGTCACCCCAGCCTAGCTCCATTGTGTTTCTCCATCACATTTCTTGCTGTTGTTTGCAGGGAAACAAAAGTTTGAGGGACTAAAAGAAAATGTGCGAAACAGCATTCTGCCTTCATAATTGTTGCCTCCATGGCCTGTCCCCTACTCTCACAGCCCCTTGTGCAGCACCCCTGCATTGTCTCGGCTCACTCTCTCCTGGATGTCAATTGCTTTTACTAAGAGCTGCCTGTGTTAGGATGCCCCGCCTCCCTGCCGGCCAGCTGAGTTTCAGTGTGCTGCTCCTGAGCTCAGTGGCCTCCAGACATCAGATTCCCACCACCCAGCACCAGTTCAGAGGTTCCTTCCCCCCAGGGAAGGGAGGGAGGGAGAGAGAGAGTTACAATGAGGAGATGTTGTGTGTATATATAGAGAGAAATAGTAATAAATGTTTCAGAAATATTAGGGAATTGCTGATCAAGGGGTTGGGAGCTGATATTGTGTGTGTGTGTGTGTGCCTATGTATGAAGGCTGCCTTTGTGGCATTGGAAGAATGGTTAGAAAAATGCCATAACAATACAAAGGCAAAGAATGAGTAATAAAAACTCTAGGAATTCCTTGGCAAAGTGCATCTTGCTGCTGTTGGACAGAATCCTGACTGAAAGATACAGATGTGACAAAGGACAAAATGTGGGAAATGTGGTTGGACTTTATCCTGTTGGGGCTGGGAGAGGAACACCAGATTTGATATCAGATATGAGGGAGGATAAATTATGAATTTCCTTTGGGCTGAGGAGAAGTGAGATTTCATACCATAATTCATGAGGAATTATGCTCAATCCAGAGAAGTTCAGGAGAATGAGACCCAGAGGGTGAACTTGGCACATTTAATTTCACTGCATAGATCTTTAAAATGTTTGGTGCTGCATATTTAAACTTGGGCAATTTTATTTCTGCTCCAATCCCCTGACACATTTAATTGTAACCCTTAATGTTTAATTTTTATTAAGTTCAAGGCTTCCTCCCCCACCCTCCCAGGAGAGAGAGGAGAGAGAGAAAAAGAGAGGGAGGGAGGGAAGGAGGAAAAGAGAGAAAGAAACAGAGAGGCAGAGAAAGAGGGAGGGAAAGAAAGAGAGACAGGGAGAGAGAAAGAGAGAGGGAGGGAGAGAGAAAAACAGAGAGAGGGAGGGAGGGAACGAGAGAGAGGGAGGGAAAGAGAAAGAGGAAGGGAGGGAAAGAGAGAAAGAGAGGGGGAGGGAAAGAGAGAGAAAGAGAGGGGGAGGGAAAGAGAGAATGGGAGGGAAAGAGAGAGAGAAACAGAGAGGAGGAGAGAAACACACAGAGAGAAACAGAGAGGCAGAGAGAGGGGGAGGAAAAGAGAAATGATATTACAAAAGTGGCTGGGGGACACCCAGTTCACTTTGTAACTGAACCTGTGGAGATGTGGATGGGGGATCACAGAGATACATTGAATTTCAGTGTAGTCCCT
Organism: Bungarus multicinctus; assembly: GCA_023653725.1. Taxonomy (NCBI): domain Eukaryota; kingdom Metazoa; phylum Chordata; class Lepidosauria; order Squamata; family Elapidae; genus Bungarus; species Bungarus multicinctus. Next base: position 31,920,626 of record CM042848.1, read on the forward strand.
AGAATAAAGAGACCCCTCCTGCTTGGATTAACCTGGCTCTGAAAATGGAATCCTCACATGAATTGGAGGAAGGGGTTTTTAAGAATCCATTCTACATAGAGGGGAAGAGGGAGAGACAAAACCCCATCCAGAGCCAAAAAGAGAGATGCAGAGCAATAGTGCCACCTAAAGGCAGAAATGAAAATTACAGGATTGAAAAACAGCCTTGAAGCTTGAAGTTTGAGAACAAATGATAAGATAAGAGGATGTGTTGACACATAGAGAGCGAAGCACTGAAACTTTGTTTTTCAAAAAGTGTAGCTCTTGGAACTTAAAAGAATAAAAGTCAACAGAAGCTGGGTGTTGCCTCTTTTCTTTGATTTTTTTTGTTTGCTCTGTGATCTCTATTTTTGGACATAAACTTATTGGTGGTTGAATTTCTGGGCAAGGTGGAACTATTTGGATTGTATATTATTGCTATATTAATCCCTTCTACATTAACAAGATGGATTAGGGTATGAAGAATCTGAAGAAAACAGAATTTTTTAAAGAATGACAAAAATTGGCCTTGGATTATAACTTTTTGAGATACAACTGAACTAAACTTCTTATTCTCTGGTGGATTATAAATATTGGATTTTAAAATAAAGGAAACAACATCTGAACCACCCTCAGCTTCCTCATTGGCGGTATCTAGCCCAGTGGGCCAGAAAACCTTGGATGCTCTGCTACACAAAAGAAAGTCAATGTTATGCAACTGGAATTGAAAAATGTAATACAAATGCTCCATGAATATATGGAAGAAAGAATGGAGAAAATGGAAGGGAAAATAGAGAAAGTAGAAGAAAAAATAGAGACTTTTTAACAAATGATGGCAAAAAATGAACCATGTATACAAAAAGTAGAAGAGAAAGCCGAATTTACAGAAAAAAGAGTGGAAGAACTGGATTATAGATTGATACAGGCAGACAGGAATAAAGACAGAAGAATAATTACATTAGAGATGGACAAGGCAGATTTTTATTTGAGATTTCCAAATATGGAAGAAGAAAAGGAAGAAAATTTAGTGGAGATAATGGCAGAGTTGTTGGCAGGGGCCTTGGAGTGACCAAAGAAAAAATCTTGGCAGAGGTGGATGACGTATTTAGAGTACATACTAGATATGCAATGAGAAATAGACTCCCAGAGAAGTTCATGTGAGATTTACAAAGAAAGCAATAAAAACAGAGATTATGCAGAGAGTAAGAGATGACCCCTTAAAATACAAAGGGAAAGAGATAGTGGTCCTAAAACAAATTCCAAGAAGACTTAGAGATTTGAGGAAGGAGTATCAGTTTTTGACAAAACATTTAATTAAAAAAGGAGAGAATTTAGATGGTTGATACCACAAGGAATATTGATTACTTGGCAGGAGCAGAGACATAGATTAGACTCAATAGAGAAGGCGGAGCAATTCTATGATCATTGCTTGGGACAAGATGAGGAAGAGAGAGTGAGGGAGAAAAGGGAGATTAGATGTCAAGAAGAAGAAGCAGGAAAGAAAGAAATACAATAAAAAGAACATGTACTTGATATAGTTGAAATAGTTACAAGAGAAGGAGGAAAGGCAAAAGAACCAAGAGAGATAAGGTCGACCAGAACAGTAAAACCCATTTATAAATAAAATTATGGAAGGAGAAATAAAGTTAATGTCAATTAACATAAATGGACTGAATTCGACAATAAAAAGGAAAAGAATTCTCAGCACATTAGAAAAACTAAAGCTGGATATAATCTGCTTACAAGAAGTCCACATTAAAAAGAAACACAACAAAGTATTGGAATATCCAAAAATTGGGAAGTTATATGCCTTTTTTGCACAACGAACTGAGAGGAATAGCATTGTACATAAAATAAATAATAAACAGTAAAAAAATTTTAAGGATGAAGAAAGGAGGATTTTGATGGTGGAGATAATGATGGAGGATAAGCAGATATTGTTGATAGCAATATATGCACCAAATAATGACCAAGAAGACTTTTATGATAAATTGCACAAGAAAATAATAGAATTGGAGTATCAAAATATATGCATAGTAGGAGATTTTAATGCAATTGTAGACCCAGAATTGGATTATAAAACCAGGAAAACAAACAAGAGAGAGGGGAAAATGCTCCCAAAAGCCTTTTTTAAAGTGATGGAAGAATTAAGAATTCCAGATGTTTGGAGAGAGACTTACCCTGAGAAAAAACAATATTCAGTTTATTCAAATAGACACATGTTCTGGTCCAGAATAGATATGATGTGGCTATCAGCAGAGTTAAGATCTAACATACAAGAGATAGATATTGAAACAAATATCTGGGCAGATCATAATCTGATTAAAGCTATATGGAAAGGACAAAAAAACCTGAGATGGACAATAAATCAAATAATATTAAAAGAAAAAGAATATATTCAGTTTATGGAAAGAGAATTGGACTTTTTCTTTAAAGAGAATGGAAAAGAAGAAATATCATTACAAAATTTATGGGATACTGCAAAGGCATATATTAGAGGATTGACGATAACATGTGTGACAAAGAGAAATAAGAAGAGACAAATGCAAAAGAAATTAGAAGAAGAATATTGAGTTTAGAGAAAGAATTACAGAAAGATCCACAAAACAAGAATATAAAAAGCCAAATGGAATTTAAAAAACATAAATTGTATTTGATGGATGTGATAAGTAAGAGCAGAAATGAAATAACAGACTTGATATTCTGAAAACATGTAATTGGCTTTTATTGAGTTTGATACTGAGTACCGATCAACCTTTAGCCCATACTGGTCACAGTATAAGGAAAAGGAGACACCCTTTTCCAGTAAGACTCACATATTTATACACATAAATGGTTACATAAACACATCTTGCTTTCCAAATCAAAATTACATAAAATCCCAAGGAAAGTTGTGGGTCTTTCCACAAAACTTTCCCCACTTGACATTGGAAAATGATATTCAGATTTATCTTCAGATTTCCTGTTATTCAAATACCAGAAGATTATAAAAGGGTCATTAATTTCTCTTAATGTGACTATATAATGTCAAAGCGCCCTAGCACATATCTCTAACTTATGCCAAGTACATAGTTTTGCAATCTTTTATAATTTCTAGCAGAAAAATACATTGCATAACTGTTCTGAGCTTTAAAAGTTGATTTTAGAGGCATCAACACCATGTGCATAAAAAAACATGTATCCCCTCCCCCTCATGAAAGACTTATTAAACCTCCTGTCAAAAGGCAGGTCTTCACCAAATTAGATCTGAGAGAGGCTTATTACTGAGTTCGCATAAAGGAGGGAGACAAATGGAAAACTGCCTTCAACTGCCCTTTGGGTAGTTTCCAATTCCAAGTCATGCCTTTTGGCCTCCAAGGACCTCCCACAGTATTTATGCAACTCATAAACGAAGGGTTACATTCACACCTGTACCAAGAGGTCCTCGTATACTTTATTACATTGTTATATTCAGCGAAACCATTGAAGAACATGTCAAATTGGTCAGACAAGTGCTAAATAAACTTTTAGCCACCAAGGTATATGTAAAACTGTCAAAATGCAAATTCCACAAAGAGTCACTGGATTACCTAGGTTACCGAGCATTCAACCAGGGAATTGAGATGGACCCTGGAAAAGTGAGAATGGTGCTAGATTGGCAACCCCAGAACACATAAGCAACTTCAAAGCTTCCTAGGTTTTGCCAATTTCTATAGACAATTTATTCCTTCTTTTGCTAAGATCACTCTCCCTTTGACAGAGTTATTGAAAACTTGACCTCCCCCCAACAATCTGAAGCCCAGTCAACCCCTTGCTTGGACAATGGACAATGGACTGTCAGAAAGCTTTTGAGACTTTAAAACACTTATTTGCTGAGTCCATTTCCCAGCACCCAGACCTGACCAGACCTTTCATAGTCCAAACTGATGTTAGTGATGTGGCTGTCATGGCTATTCTTCTCCAAAAGGACTCTCAGAACCAGCTTATGCCTTGTGCTTACAGTATGTGTCCAAAAAATTGACAGACACAGAGAGCATAAATGGACATTTTGGGAGAAAGAAGAATTTGCAGTGCGATGTGCTTTGCTGTCTTGGAGGCATTTCCTGGAAGAGATGAAGGAGCCATTTGAGGTGTGGACTGATCACAAGAACCTTGAGGCTCTAAAGACACCTTAAAAACTATCACAGTTGGGCTCAATAATTCAAATGGTTCAACTTTCACATGAAATACTGTATATCCCAGGCAGGAAAAACATACTTGTGGATGCCCTGTCGAGAAAACCCCAATTTGACAGTCGCCGAGAGGAAGTAGTGCAGACTATGATATCAGAAGCCCAACCAGAAGGCCAAGTAACCACCCGAGGCCAAGCCAACCACAGCCCCAGATGCCTAGAAGACAAACTGACAACTGAGTTGAAAGCAGCCCTTTTGACCAATCTTTGGTTTGTGGAGCATCAAGCCAACTTGACAATGAATGAGGGATTGGCTTGGAAAGGGACAAAACTTGATGTATCTAATAATCTAAGATTAATTGTCAGGCTACAGAACTTTTCCCATTCAATCAACTAGAATGAACTTCTGAAAATGTATCAAAACGTATCAAAAGGAATCCTTTATTGAGATGAGACAATTCATGTAGGGATTAAAAGCAGCACCTAAGGTTTCTCAGGCATGCAGAGATAGATAAGGGAGTTTAAAACCCCTCCCCTTATCTTGATGTGTATTTAGTAAAACAAAGGGCCAACATGGTAATTCCCCCACCCCCTTTTTTAGAACAATCTTTTCCAGAGTTTCCCAGGACACATCTCACTGTGGAATTTTTATGGTCTCTTCATCTCCTGGCTGTCTCTCCCAGAGGTGATAGGTTCTGGCCATCTGGGTGTCATCCCTCCATCGTGTTATGTGTAGGTTATACAAATTCAATATAAGATTAAATATATTCAGGTTACATCAAGAAGGATTTCTTTATCAGTCTCCCTCCCTTTTCTTCTTTCATTGAAGAAATGACAGATACACAGATCTGACACTAATGGTACTAAAGCGTAGCCATGACTCAAAAATGGGGGGACACTTTGGCTTCTTAAAAACCCTGCATTTAGTCAGGAGGCAGTTCTGGTGGCCAAAAATGAAACCTGATGTTGAAGACAATGTGAAAAGCTATAATAAATAAAAATAAAATAATAATAAATAAAAATAAAAATAAATGTGAAAAGCTGCTCAATTTGTATCACAATGAAACGCAGAACTGGAAAAACCCCTGGCCTCCTTCAACAAGTAGCTGAACCAACAAAGCCATGGGAAGAAATTGCGATGGACTTTATCGTAGAATTACCTGAGAGTGGAGGGAATGCAGTTATTTTGACTGTGATTGACTTTTTATCTAAGCAAGCCCATTTTACAGCTTGTAAAGGACTACCTTCAGCAAAAGAGCTGGCAAAACTGTTTGTGAAGCATATCTATAGGGTCCACGGAGTACCTCATAGAGTAATCTCAGACCAAAGTGTACAGTTTACCGCTAAGTTCTGGAGGGAATTTTTAAGGTCCATTGAGTCATCCCATCAGCTATCCTCAGCATTCCATTCTGCATGCAATGGGGCAGTAAAGAGGGAGAATGCCATGGTAGAACAATACATTAGAAGCTATGTAAATTATCAACAGAAAACTGGGTGGAGCTGCTGCCATTTGCAGAAGTTGCTTATAATAATGCAGTACATAGCAGCACAGGCTTAACTCCATTCCAAGATAACACTGGCATGGAATTTGTCCCTATGCCAGAATTACCTACAGAACTTCCCACATCCATGTCCTTAATGGAATGGATGAGCTCATTAAAAAAAGGTTGGGAAGATACCAAAAAAGCTTTGACTGAAACTGCTGAGGAATATAAAAAGCAAACAGATAAACATAGATCCCTCCAACTACCATTTAAAGTAGGGGACAAAGTGCTTTTGTCAAGTAAATATCTAAAATTGAAACTTCCCAGTAGGAAGCTGGGCCCTAAAGAAATTTTCTGACAGTGGGAACAATTAATCAGTGGAATGGCTGGCCTTCAAAAGTTGTGGGTGCTCCATCATTGGAGGTTTTTAAAAAAATATTGGATAACCATTTGTCTGGAATGATATAGGGTTTCTTGCTTGAATAGATTATACTAGACTAAAATCTACCCATTTAATAGATGATTCTTCAATTCCTATAAGAGAAGCATGTGTTAAACCAGTATGTTAAAAGTTTATCAGGAATAATTTAACACTTTGTGCTGTTATTGAGATGTTAAATCTTTTCCTTCAGAATGAATTAAAGACAGGCATTTGTTCTTATTGCTTATATCAAATATTTTGTCATTATGGCATTTAACATAAATCATTCCAGAAATCAGATATTCAGACTAATGGAAATGCTGTTTGCTTAAAAGTACATTGATACAAAGAGATACTGTACACAATGGATGGAAAAAAGTTTTAAAATATTCTGCTCATAAAAACATCCAATTATCTATATATGACTTATATACTCTGCCTTTCATCCATAGTTCATCACTTACAGATGACATCAGGAATTGAAAATGTAACATAAATCAGAAGCATGTCTGGGCAAGCACAGTTTAGCAGGCACTGGAAATAACAATAATTAGTGTCAGACAAGTATCTATTAAGAGACTACAGAGCTTTTGCTAAAAACCATTTTTCAGTATCTTTTTGCCTGATTTCACAGTGAGGAATACCTTCTCAATGACTGACCTCTGAGACTGATTGGACCCCTATGTACAAGCTCAGGTTTTTTTAAAATATCCCGCCAAATTTAATGCTTTCTAGTTAGATTCAGTTCTTTCAATTGCATTTGGAAAGCTACAATAATTGTTCTAAGTAACAGCCTTTATCTGACCAGTCCCATTGAATTATGTTTGCAATGATTTCAATCTATTAAATTAGTACCGATAGGAGAAAGATGGTTTGAACAGGCAAATTGGAGAATATGGGCTTTAGAAGTCTATTTAACACTCTCAGGAAATAAAAAGCTACGGGCTGAACCATCAGACAAAATTTGTTCCCTTTTCTGTCTACAGTATATAAGCAAAGAGACTAAGGAGCTAAATCTGCATTCTTCTCAGCACAATAAGAACACCAGTTTAGCCATCTGAGAACATTTATTCTCTTTGCCTGCTTAGACATTTAAACTCACTCCTACTTTTCCAGTCATGGCACAAAGGAGTGAGTTTAGACAAACGACTAAGTCTGTGCTCATGTCAGCCTCCAAGAAGTTTTCTTGACGTATCTTGCTGCTTGATTCTTGTCAGCTGCCATAGAAACGGGGGGAGGGGTAATTTGGTATTTGAGGGGGGGAGTTTGCTGGAGTGCAAAGATATTCCTGTGTGAACTAAAAAGGAGGTGATGCTTTCCTGCTTAATGCACAACTGCATAGACTTATCTCTACTAGGCCAAGATCAACCATCTTGGCATACCAGATGAGTGAGAAACCACCTGAAGATGTACCCCACATGACATTATACACACCCCAGATTGGATGACTAATCTGAACTCCCGGGGGAGGGAATTTGGGATAACTTTCAATATGTATTTTCTGTACCTATTTGCCTCAGATCTTGTTTTCCTTTTGTTGCTATCACTTCAAATCCAGTAAAAATACTTTTCTCTATTTTAATGGCATCTAAGGATTTCTTTCTTGGATTTAGAATAGAGGCACAGTTGACATAAAGCAAAATCTCTTTTTACCAGCCCACCTGGAGATTAGCCTCTGCTGTGGGAGTTGAAGAAATAATGTCTAACCAAGGCAGTAATCAAGAAGATTTGGAAGCTGTTGGACCTTTCCCTTCACAGCTACTTTGCAGTCAAGGGGAAGCCAAGCTGCTGTCTGTGTTGCAGATCAAGGAGAAGTCAGTGGTTCATCCCAAATGGTCTCTGGGAGTGGGACAAACAGAAATACTGCAGGAGCTCCTCCCTGAGGTGACGGCTGCCAGATATCGGCAGGGAGAAGCTTCCTGGCAGCAGGAAGACAAAGAAAACTTCCTGCTGACCCAAGCTTTGCATTTATTCCATGAAGCTATGGAGAATCGGAGAGCTAGAGAAAGGTATGCATTTCCTGCATGCGAAGAGACTGGTGAAGCAATAGGGGGCAGAAGCCTCTGTAGCCCCAGAAGTGTTTCCCATAGCCCAGCTGGGGCTAGTGCAGGCTGTATGAGTGCCAGTGGTTTTTGTAATCCAGCCCCCCTGGTGGAGGGGCAGCACCACGGAGGTGCCGAATTCTAAAAGTTTCTCCATTGGAAGTAAAATATGGAAGGGATTCCAAGGAGTTAGGTTTCTTCTTAGCCCAAGTTTGGAATGATATGGAGGAATATGGGGATGATTTTGCCTCAGAAGCAGCCAAAGTGAGGTGTGTCACCAAAGTCCTAGAAGGGACTTCAGCCCAGTGGATAGTCACCCTTCATAATATGATGCCCCTCAGCTGAGGGATTATGACATGTTTATAGTAGGCCTATGCACTCAGCTTGAAGATCCTCTTGCTGAATGTAAGAGAAGAATTAGGATGAAAGCCATAAACCATGAGCGAAAGTTGATAGCTGAATACATCCAGAAATTTTGAGAATTGGCATGCCACATGCGAGGATGGTCCCAGAAGGCCCTGATGGAAACTTACAAAGATGGGCTAAATGAGGATGTCTACCAAAGCTGTACATCCAGAAGGGATCCTAGAGGTCTTCAGCTCTGGTATGTGTTGGCAGTTGATGTGGAAATTGATCTGGCCAGAAACAGATGCAGGGATGGTCCCAATTGGAGTAAGCCTCCACCTATCATTCCAAGAGAGGCTCTTAAAGCTCAAAAAAGTGGGTCAGCGGTGAAACCCAAACCCACAGCATGCTTCCAATGCAGGAAGGAGGATTATCAAGCTGCCAATTGCCACACTAAACTGGATGTCAAAGGAATGCTGGCTGGAGGGAAGAAAGTTGAAAAACCACCAGCCAAGCAGTGTGAAATGACCCTGAACAGGGTTTCATTCAGCCTGCTAGGCCCTGAGTGGTGGCCCCAATGTTGTTTCGAGAAAAAAAGATGGCAATTACCATTTATGCGTGGATTATAAAAAATTTAAATGCAATTTGCGTGGAAAAAGTTTACCTGCTCCCCTTAATGAAGGACATGTTAGTCATCTAGCCAAGCGAAAGATTTTCACTAACCTTGATTTGAGAGACGCTTACTATAGAGTTTGAATTAAGGAAGGGGATGGATGGAAGATGGCATTTAATTGCCCTTTGGGTTGCTTTCAATTTAACATACTCCCCTTTGGTCTGCAAGGAGCCCCGCCATATTCATGCAACTGATAAACGAGGTGTTGCATGAACATCTATACAAGGGGGTGTTGGTTTATCTGATTGATATTCTTATATATACAGAAACTATGGAGGAGCACATCAAGTTGGTGCGATCAGTTTTGAAAAAACTCCAGACAGACAAACTGCATGATAAACTATCTAAGTGTGAATTTCACCAAGGGAAAATTGACTATCTTGCGTAGCGCATATCACATGAAGGGATAGAAATGGACCCGGAGAAGATCTGAGCTGTTTTAGAATGGGCTTCTCCACGCACCAGAAAACAGAAAAGTTTTCTAGGTTTTGTTAATTTCTACTGTCAATTTATCCCAGCTTTTGCAAAGATTGTGTTGCCCATCACAAACAAAAGGAAAACTAAAACCAAAGCCTAATCAACCTTTGGAGTGTTCCATGGAATGCCAAGTGGCTTTTGAGAAACTGAAATGACTATTTGCAGCCAAACCTGTTCTTAAACACTCAGATATGGATGCTCCCTTTGTAATTCAGGTTGATGCAAGTGATGTTGTTGTGGGAGCAGTCCTATTACAAGCAAATGTGAATGGGACTTTACAACCTTATGCTTACACCTCCCGAAAACTAACTAAAACTGAATGGAGATGAGATATTTGGAAGAAGGAAGTATTTGCTATCCAATGGGCATTATTAACTTGGAGACATTTCCTTGAAGGGGAAAAACACCCCTTTGAGGTGTGGACAGATCACAAAAACCTCTCTAGGCTTTAAAGACCCCACAAAAGCTGTCGCCTAAGCAAATTCATTGAGTGCAATACTTTAAGCAATTTAATGTTTCATTAAAATGCCTGCCGGGGAAAGAATTTTATGACTGATGCTTTATCTAGATTGCCTCAGTATAATAGTGTCCGGCCTGAAGTGATCTGTCCTATTGTGCCTACTAAGCAATTGTCTGTTCCAGTGTCACCATAGCCTACGGGAAGGGGAATGTTGACCTTTTGAATGATTTAACTGAACAGTTAAAAGGAGCTTTAAAATTGGATGATTGGTTTTTATCCCACTCAAATGACTGCACTATTTGTGATGGCCTGGCATGGGTGGGGCAAAGTTATACATCCCTGCTAGTCTTAGAGGAGTCGTTCTAAAACATGCCCATGATTCAAAAGTTGCAGGGCATTTTGGGTTTGTAAAAACCCTACACTTAGTTAAATGGCAGTTCTAGTGGCCATCTTTGCAAAAAGACATAGAAGCTTATGTTGCCAGTTGTCCTGTATGTGCTTCAGCAAAATGACCTTCTAGTAAACCAGCTGGTCTGCTACAGAATGTTGCTAGGCTGAATGCCCCATGGAAGGAAATTTCCATGGATTTCATTGTGAAATTACCCGAGAGTAGGGAAAATACAGTCATTTGACCTATTTTCCAAACAGGTACACTTTGTCCCCTGCACAAAGATTCCCTCTGCTAAAACATTGGCTAAACTGTTTATTCTACATGTGTATAGGCTACACGGTGTTCCTGAACGTATAATTTCAGGTAGGAAATACAATTCACTTCTACCTTCTGGAGAGAATTTTTGAAGTTATTAGGCTCTGCCCAGGGCTTAAGCTCCACCCAACATCCTCATACTAATGGAGCTTGTGAATGAACTAACTTGGTACTAGAACAATACCTTAGATATTATGTAAATTATCAGCAAGATGACTGGTCTGATCTATTGACTTTTGCAGAGGTGGCTTATAATAACTCCATCCATAGTAGCACTGGATTCATCCTATTTAAAGTAGCTGTCGGATTTCAAAGGTCCCACCGACCAATTCTATGATGGGAAGCCTGACATGTTAACCTGGAAAAGATGGTGTCCGCCGCTCCTGTTATTGCCGAACCTGCTAGATGTCCATGGAACTGACATCCCATTACGGGCACAGCCACCTGACAGGAATTGGTGGGGAGGGTGTTTGCCACTCCTCTCCAGCATAGTTCGGCACAGTAGCTCAATGGAACAGATGAAAGATGGCTATCGGTTGTTTTTTTTTAATTTTAAGCCGATCAGAGCTTCGTCTTAGTTTTGCTGTGTGTTTGCGCAATAGATGCATATGGAACGGACTGAGGGGGGAGTAATCGGATGTATGGGATGGAATGTGGCGGGCGTGATTAGTGTCGGAAGGTTAGCTGCATTTAGCATTGTGGGGTGGAGCTGAGCGGGATTAACGGGGAGGGTGGATGTTAGTAGAATTCAGTGCGGCTCGGCACAGTAACTCAATGGAACAGAACAGCTGATGAAAGACGGCTATTGGTATTTTTTATTTTATTTTAAGCCAATCAGAGCTTCGTCTTAGTTTTGCTGTGTGTTTGTGCAATAGATGCATATGGAACGGACTGAGGGGGGGAGTAATCTAATATATGGGATGGAATGTGGTGGGTGTGATTAGCATTGGAAGGTTGGCTGCGTTTAGCATTGTGGGGTGGAGGCGAGCAGGATTAATGGGGAGAGCGGATGTTAGTTAGTAGAAAAGGGTGGGACTGGGTAATAAAAAGCCCTGAGAGGCAGATGCTTTCAGTGCTGGCTTAATTCAGGTTTCACCAATTGTTGCCAGGTTGGAAGAAACAGATTATAATAAATACATTCTTTCTCAACAAACTGTGAGTAAAGTAGTTTATTGTTGAAGTTTCTACAAGTTCCAATGGAAGCTAACAGTAGCTACTGGTCAGGATTTTATACCCATTCCAGAGCTAACTCAGGAGAAACCCAGAATCCCATCACTGGCAGAGTAGATAATCCAGCTCTAGCTTACCTGGCTGGTTACTCGTAAAGCATTAAATGATGCTCATCAAGCTCATAAGAAACAGGCAGATAAAAAAAGAGTTCTCCAGAAAAAACTACCAAGTGGGGGATAAGGTCTTCTTGTCCACTAAGTATTTACAGACCACCCAGAAATCTAAGAAATTGGAGCCTAAGTATGTTGGACCCTTTCAAATTGTATGAGTTGTGAATCCTGTCGCAGTACAATTAGAATTGCCAAAAAACTCTTAGAAAGAACCACCCTGTATTTCATGTTAGTTTATTGAAACCTGAACATACTTCCCCTCTTCAATCTGACCAGCCTGCCCTTCCAGTTCCCCTTCTAATTGAAGGTGAACAGCATTTTGAAATTAAGGAAATTCTGGACTCCAGGAAACATAGGGGAAGACTCCAGTATTTGGTTGTTTGGAAACATTTTCCTCCTTCACAGTTGGAATGGGTTAATGACCGTGATGTCAGGACCCCTAAACTGTTTCGCTCTAAATACCCAGATAAATTTTGATGTATCTTATTTGCTCCTATTTGGGATATTTCTTTGCCTGTTACCTACTATGTTTTGTTTTCCAGGGCTAATGCCTCTTTTGTAGAGGACCGAATGTCAGCCTCCAAGAAATTTTCTTGACATCTCTTGCTGCTTGATTCTTATTGGCTGCCATAGAAATGGGGGGAGGGGTAATTTAGTATGGCGGGGAAGTTTGCTGGAGTGCAAAGACGTTCCTGTGTGAACTAAAAAGGAGGTGATGCTTTCCTGCTTAATGCACAACTGCATAGACTTATTTCTACTAGGCCAAAGTCAACTGTCTTGGCATAACGGATGAATGAGAAACCACCTGAAGATGTGCCACACACGACACCCCAGATTGGATGATCAGTCTGGATTCCTGGGGGAGGGAACTTGGCATAACTTTCAATATGTAGTTTCTGTACCTATTTGTCTCAGATTTTGTTTTCTTCTTGTTGCTATCACTTCAAATCCAGTAAAAGTACTTTTCTCTATTTTAATGGCATTTAAGGATTTCTTTCTTGGATTTAGAATGGAGACACAGCTGACAGCTCCCCCATTTATGAATCTATATAGCCATTACTTTCCAGGGTCTCTATTTTTCTTTGATAAACCAGCCAGGATGTCCAAAGCCAAGATAGAACTTGACAAGCCAAAATGCATAGTATGTTTTACACTTAATCATAATGAATGCTGGTATAGTTTGCACAAATTATAATTAGATGTGTTTTTTACATTATACCTTGGTGGCTCTGATATAGTCAGTTTGGGATGTATTTCCTGTCTCAAGCTGGCAATTAATCTTGCTTTTAATGCTACTACTTTCCCTTCTGCTTTTATCTACAGGAAATAAAGAAACCCTACTATTTGTCTTGCCTGAATTCTCTTAGGGCAAAATTTGTGTAGCCAAGCGAGCAAGCCAACGATCTGCTGGCTGCCTCTAATCTGCCTGCCCACACCCGGCTCCTTTGCCCTCAACCATGCTGCCCCCCCTCCTTTATCCCTGCCTCTCCCAGCCAATGTTGCTCATGAGTAAACTGCAGCTAGGAATCTCAAATATGGCCAAGAATTAACATTTATCTTATAGCTACTGGCTGGAGCTACTAAACAGGCAGCCAAACTAAGTGTGTGAAGGACCCCATCCAGTCACTTGGAGTCCAGGCAACTGGCAAGTGGCTGGGCTCCTCAAGAGGTGAGTAGTTCACAAGGGACTAATCTATCGCTGGCTACAAGTTCACAATGTTCATTCTCATCTGTATTTGAGATTCCTAGCTGCAACAGACAGCAAAACTAGGGTTGATCTCAGCAGCTTCTCTCCACCAGAGTGCTTCCTGGATGAGGCTTAAAGCTCCAAGCCCAAAGCAGCAGGAGGCATGGGCTGCCTTGGTGGTCCAAGTCAGTGGTCCGTGGAGAACGTGCTCGAATTGGCACCAAGACCAGAGCCCCAGGAGGGCTCAGGCGAAGACTTTTTTATGGCTTTCTTTCTGCCTTGCAGAAGCAGAGGTGGGCGGGAGATCCAAGAGCACACAGCACCCCAGTGCAGTGCTCTCTTGAGAGCTGCCTGTCCACCCCCTCCACCTTGCTAGTCTGGCCAGTGATCTCCCGTGTGCTTTCCTTGCAGGGCAGCCCAGCTTGGGAAGCAAGCAAACACAGGAAAGGGGTCCGGTGCCACGGTGTCCTTATCACTTCCCTCAGGCCAGGCCAGCTTGGCAAGCAAGCAAGCGTGGGGAAGGGCTCTGGTGCCATGATTTCCCATGTGCTCCTCTCCCTCCCCATGCGTATCAGTCCACCCTGATATCACCCCTCTGCCAGCTCGCCCTCCCTTGCTCACCCGCCAGCCCATGCAATGCGTCAATGCGGTGGTGGCGGTAGGTCATTCGGGGTGGCAATGCAGCAGTGGCAGTAAGCTTCACTGTGTGTCTCCCTGGCAGCCCCTTTGGCCAAGTGCAGAGGGCCCCACCCTTGCCATCGGCCTTACTTTCTCAGGTCAGGTGAAATAGAGTGGCTATATGGCAGGCAGCTGGATGAATGAGCAAAGAAAGGCTCCCCAGGCAGCACAAAAAGGAGTGGGAGGGCTGGGGCTGGGAGGGCAAGGGCCAGTCAGTGGTGTGATTTGACAGTTCTGTGAACTGTGCAGAATCGTAACAACTGGTTCTTCTGAACAGGTCCAAACTAGTAGAATTCCACCCCTGTAATTGGCCCAAGGTAACCCTGCTGACTTTCATGCCTAAGGCAGGCCTAGAACTCACGGTCTCCCGTTTTCTAGGTCAGCTTCTTAACTACTACTAGCTCTCATTATGATTAGATATGCTAAATAATCATCACAATTTTGAATTGCATGTAGAAAGTGATTAGAAACTAAGGTTGTTTTACAAAGGAAGCCAATATTCTCAATTGGCTGGTAATATTTTAAAATATTCTTGACAAAACCATTGCTGCCTGCATTTCTCAAAGCCTTATGAACTGAACATTAAATAAATCAATTATAGGTTTCATTAAATTTAGTTATATACTTGACAAAGTATGAAGTTTGGAATTTCTGGTATAAATGATTAAATAATATAAAAAACAAAAAACAAGTTTATTATAGTCTTCCACCTGAGGGCAGTGTTGCTACAGTCAAACTGATAGTTTAAGATTTCTCAGAAAAGGGATATACTGAAAGCTGTTAAGACTAACTAAGGCTGTACATTTTGTTATGTTGATAGTCATTTGCAATCCAGAACAGGCGCAACATAAATGAAAATAAATGTTGGGCTTACATGTGCCCAAGGCTATGTTCAAAACAAATTGTTTTCTGTATAATGATAATAGGTACATATTAATAGAATAGGTCTTTTGTATTATTTGCTTGTGTAAAATATTTAATACACTAATGAGCTTTTGAGCTTTGTGTTTGCTGCAAGGACAATATTTATCTATGATATCTTATGGATTTTTGTTAGAAAAAAATTATGGCTTTAGCTTTATTTTACAATAGTAGATATTCCCGAGGTTGGAATTGGTTGCAGTTTAAAATCCCACATTTTTAAAATCTCAGTTACTGCTTAGAAGAACAGATCTGCCCCAAGTTGAGGCAACTGACATCTAACATGTTTTTCTACGACCTATGACCCTTTAAGATAGTTATCTTTAAGAAACAACAGGATAATTCAAAATGAAAAATACAGAAGTGAGCAGATGGAATGGTTGAAAAAAGGAAATATGGCACTTGCAATGGTGCAATCAAAGTTCCAACTGTTTATGTAGGATGTATAAACCCATAAAAACAGGTCAAATTTTCAATCCCATTGAAGTAATATTTCTTTGGAATCATACACTGTGAACTCCTAAAAAAATCTGCATATATTCCAAAACATTACCAAGAGGATGTGCTTCCATAATTTTTCATTGTTCTGCATTTGTTTGTTTTTGTTGGGCTAATTTTAATAATGATCAAGACTTCAAACCATCTCAACAATTTACAAAATAGTAGCTTCTTAGCTCACCCTATGGTAGGAAGTTGCAATATGAAGAGTCTCCTGGAAGAAAACTACTGCAATTGTGAAAAAGAATGGAAACAAGGCATTATTATTTTTTTTAAAAAAGGAGGGAACTGGTTGGGAAACATACTCATACCAAAAAATTTTAAAATACCAGATATTCCAGGCTCAGCCTGCTTATGATACTTTGGAATCTTAAAGGCAACTCAAGATCTAGAAAGTTTTGTATAGTGCTACATTCACACATAACACCAAGCCAGAATGTTTATCCATAGTTTTGCCAAATGTGCCATTAATGACCTTGTTATATTTTTAGTGTTTTCCATATGCTGAGTGGGCAGTTTCATGGTCTCTCCTCTGTCATCTTATATTTACCTTGTCATATTTGAGCAAAAATAGATGACTTTCAATAAAGGATTTTTCTCTGGACAATATGACATCTGGAGACCTACCGATATCTCTCAAAAGTAATTTCTGCATTGTTACTACAATGTTAAAAATTGGTTTATGATTATATTAGTTTATGTCAGAGTTAGAACAGATTTGTTGCAATTGTTAGAAATTCAGCAACAGATCACATCTGCATTAGGTCAAAAGCTCTTGTTAAATTTATGTCATGCACATGATAAGGGTAAATTTGAATTTACCATAAGTTCAGAAGATTACTGCTATAAGAAAAATCTGGAATGGGGATTTATAAGATTTAAGGTTTAAGTTAGGGAGATTCATATTTCATTGGAAAAATATACAGGATGGAGAAGATTGCATAGCTTGATGGGAGATCATAGAATGGAAGGGTTTGAAGAGAATTTAGAGATAATCTAGTTCTACCTCCTGCACAGTGCCTAATTCCATTATTTGAGTGGTGGCCATCTATTGTCTGTTTAAACCACTCACATTTGAGAGGTGACAATCTATTGTCTGTTTAAACACCTCCATCAGAGTTTCCATCACTTTCAGAGACAGTCTGTTCATTGTTTAACTGCTCTTATAGTTATGAAAAATTTTATTGATGTCCAACTGATTTTTATTTCTTCTGTTCATTCATGTCCAATTTTTAGAGGCTGCCTTGAGAAGTCCCTGAAGCTTTTTTGGCAAGGTTTTTCAGAAGTGGTTTGTCATTGCCACTTTCCTAGAGCTGAGAGAAAGTGACTGGCCCAAGGTCACCCAGATAGTTTTTGGCCCTAGGCAGGACTAGAACTCACAGCTCCTAATTTCTAGCCTGAGACCTTACTCACTGCACAAAACTGGCTCACAACTGAACCTAATTTTTCATAATTTAAAACTGTTCTTTCTTCTCTAAAAACAATTTTAAAGATTTTTTCCTATCATTTACATAGTCTGCTCTAGTCAAAATGAATCAAAATGGACTGGCATACACCTGACGTAGAAATTTTGAAGAAGCTGGGTGGCCACTCTTAGAAAAGGTCTTCCTGATATTCCTACACAATGGTTAGGATTGGATGATCTTTATGAATCTTTCTTTCTCTACAATTCTATGAATGTATTACTTTTCCCACAAGAGAGGGACCCTCTCTGGTGAAAGTTAATACTTATTTGGAAGCACAGGCCCAGTCCTTTCTGATTAGTTCTGAACATGGAGAAGGTAGGTTGGTAAAGATGCAGGCCAATCAAAGATGGAGGAGTACCATGTGCCCAGATTATTCCATCACTAACTGGAGGAAAGCATATGAAGCTCTCTCATCAAAATGTTTTGTTTAGCTCTGCAGCTTACTAAGATAATGATGACATCACTGACAAATGGTCCCATTTCAATTAGCCAACAGACAATAGAAGTTTGGGTAATGAAGTTTATGTGGTGGAAATAGTATTTAGATTTTAAACAACTGGGTAATGCGGTGCCTTTAAAAGTATTGCTATGTCACTCGAAGGCAAAAATCATAAAATTGCATCTCACTTATTTTGGCCATATCAGCAGGGGAATTCCCTGGAGAAAGCAATTATGTTTGTAAAAGTTAGTTGTAAAAGAAAACCAGGCCACCAAAGAACACGGTGAATGGACACCATCAAAGCTGACACTAGCAAGAGCATAGGCAAAACTCAAAAAAATAGTGCAAGATCAGAAAATGTGGAGAGACCTGGCCCACAGAATTGCCAAGAGCCGGAAAAGACTGAATGGATAACATCGTCACTATCATCTTCATAGGTTGGCTTATACCCTGCTAGCTGAAGAGGGTTTCAAATGTCTATGTGAAGACACAGACATTTGAAACCCTCTTCTAAATTTGGTTTGTTACTAGGATATTCTTTACCAAAGTATGCAAAAGGTATGTTGATGATTTCTTAGCTAAATCTTAACTGTCTATCTAACACTAAGAAAATTTGGACTTTTATCTTTTTGGATGCCCAGAAAGCATTTAATAATGTAAATTGGCAATTTATGTTGCCACAAAGTGCATGGACTTTGGCGAAAAATTTATAAATATGATAAAGGCAATTTACACACACCAGAGAGTTAAAGTGATGGTGAATGGAGATGTTACAGAAAATTTTTATATAAAAAAGGTACAAGACAAGGCTGTCCATTATCCCCATTATTATTCATATTAACACTAGAAGTTTTAACCAGCAATATTAGACAAGATCTGGAAATAAAAGGAATGGAGATAAAAAAAGAAAAATATAAATTACAAGCATCTGCAGATGATTTAGTTTTTATATTAGAAGAACCATTAGAAACTAGGAATTATAAGTTAATGACATCCACAGCCTACAAAGAAAACTTGTATAAAATGTTTTATAGGTGGTACCTGGCTCCAGTGAGATTGGCTAAGATATATTCTAATTTAAATCCAAAGTGTTGGAAGTGTGGACAAAAAGATGGTACTTTTTATCATATGTGGTGGTTATGCCCTAAAATCAGGAAATATTGGGTTAAAATAAAGAATTGGCTACAAGACAACACCAAATATCAAACTGAATTTAAGCCAGAATTCTTTTTGTTAGGAATAATTACAGGCCAATATCCCAAAAAGATTAAATATATTATATTACATATTTTGACAGCAGCCAGAATAGCTTTTGCACAGTTATGGAAAGGAGCTAATATCCCTTCAGAAGACTTAGTTATACAAAAAATATTGGAATGCATGGAAATGGATAAGCTCACACTGGAAATGAAAGATAAAGAAAATTCTGAATATTGTGCAGTATGGGATAAATGGTATGAGTGGCTAAAAAATAGACATAAAGATTAAAAAAGAATAGGACTTCTCCTCACTGACGGACCGGAGACTGCGATCATCTGTGGCTTCGATCCATGCTCTCTTGTCAGAGGGCCCCGATAAACTGGGAATAATGGACAGCCTTGTCTCATAGGGGTGGTGAAGAAGGGGGAGACCGCCAGCTGGGTCGAGAGGAGCCGCATCTCCCCTCCTTGGCTAGGCATACTCCCCTCTGAAGACAGCTGCAGTGGTGGTCAAATATGGCCACCCTGAAGAGGAAGAGTTAACCGGGACAAAGATTGTGCAGGACAGGTGAAGAAGACAACAGCATGAAAATCAGGCTAATCGTGCACAACATTTAAATCTAAAGTACCCCGGAATTAAAATCTTAAGAAATGTTTAAGAGAGATAATAAAAGCGGCGACCAGAGAAAGTGAAGAATTTTTTTTGACAGCTGAAAGTGGCTTTGAACTTTGAAAGGAGGAAGCCAGAAGAAAATATCTGTTTAAATTGGATAAATATATTATTTTGGCACTAAATAGGCATAATTAAAGCTGAACTTGAACGTGTCAAAAAAACAAAACAAAAAAACAGTGCTTGATATTTGGATTTTTAATCTTAAAATCCCTAAATAGAGATTTTTTTTGGAATTAAAAATGGAACTAAGAAATATAAAAGAAATGTTACATGAAAGAGGCAAGTCGTTTGGTTCTGCCTTACAATTCTTAGAAATGGCGATTTTAGAATATGAAGAACAACAAGGAGTGCCAGAAGAGGAGGAGCTGATTAAAGAAGAGGCCATCTTCAATTAAAAATTAGAGCAATGAATATTTATTTATTATTTATTTATTTATTTATTAATTACATTTATATACCGCCCTTCTCCCAAGGGACTCAGGGCGGTGAACAGCTCGTCTAAAAACCCCACAAATACAAAAGTTAAAAAGTAATTAAATATTAGAATCAGCTGCAGACTAAAATTAGAAAAACCCCCCCCCACCCTTAAAACCCAATTTAAAGTTAAAAATGGAGATCAAATTTAAAATCATTATCTCAGCCCAGGCCGGCCTGCTCAAAGAGCCAGGTCTTTAACGCGCGCCTGAAGGCCCTCAGGTCCGTGCCGGTACGAAGTTCCGGTGGCAGAGTATTCCAGAGGGCGGGGGCACCCACAGAGAAGGCCCTACCCCTTGGCGCCGCCAGACGACACATAGCGGCCGACGGCACCCGGAGCAGACCCTCCCTGTGGGAACGCACCGGCCTGTTGGAGAACGTTGGTAGAATGCGGTCCTGAAGGTAACCTGGTCCCATGCCATGGGTCGCCCTAAAGGTCAAAACTAGAACCTTAAAGCGAACCCGGAGAGCCATCGGCAACCAATGCAGCTCGCGCAGGAGAGGCGTCACATGGGCGCTACGCGACGCCCCCATAATCACCCTCGCGGCTGCATTTTGCACCAACTGGAGTCTCCGGATGCTCCCCGCAGGGAGCCCCATGTAGAGGGCATTACAATAGTCCAGGCGAGAGGTGACAAGGGCCTGAGTGACCGTGCGCAAGGCGTCCCGATCCAGGAAGGGCCGCAACCGGTAGATCCGACGGATCTGATGAAACGCCCCCCTGGAGACGGCCGCGATGTGATGTTCAAGCGACAGCCGTACATCCAGGAGGACTCCCAGGTTGCGAGCCCTCTCTGTGGGGGGCAGAACCTCCCCCCCAATAGCCAGCGAAGGTGTCAGCTGGCTATATCGGGGCGCCGGAAACCACAGCCACTCGGTCTTGGATGGGTTGAGCCGAAGCCTGTTCCCGCCCATCCAGTCCCGCACGGCCTCCAGGCACCTAGACATAGTCCCCACAGCATCGTTGGGGTGGTCCGGAGTGGAGATATACAGCTGGGTGTCATCTGCATACAGATGACACCTCACTCCAAGACCACGGATGATCTCGCCCAGCGGCTTCATGTAAATGTTGAACAGGAGGGGAGAAAGGACCGACCCCTGAGGCACCCCACAAACCAGGGGCCTAGAGGTGGACCTCTCCCCCCCCGCCAACACGAATTGCGAACGGTCAGAGAGGAAGGAGGAGAACCATCGGAGGACGGTTCCACCAATCCCCAACCCCTCCAACCGTCGCAATAAGATACTATGGTCGATAGTATCAAAAGCCGCCGAGAGATCTAATAGGACCAGGACAGAGGAGAACCCTCTGTCACGAGCCCTCCAGAGATCATCAACCAACGCGACCAATGCTGTCTCAGTGCTATGTCCAGGCCTGAAGCCCGATTGGAACGGATCGAGGTAAGTAGCTTCCTCCAGGTACCGGGGGAGCTGACGTGCCACCACACTCTCAACAACCTTCGCCACGAAGGGAAGGTTGGAGACTGGACGATAGTTGTTTAAAATAGCTGGGTCCAGGGAAGGCTTCTTGAGGAGGGGGCGCACCACCGCCGCCTTCAGGGCGGTAGGGAGCACCCCCTCTCTCAAAGAAGCGTTGACAATCCCCTGGAGCCAGCCTCGTGTCGTCTCCCTGGCGGCCGAAACCAACCAGGAAGGACACGGGTCCAATAAACAGGTGGTGGCATTCAGACCCCCCAGCAACCTGTCCACACCCTCAGTGGTCACAGGATCGAACTCCCCCCAGATAACACTCTCAAGACCTGCCCCGGACACCTCCCCCGGGACCACCCAATTGGAGTCGAGCCCTTCCCGAATCTGAGCGATTTTATATTTAATATTAAAGCGAAGGGGGAAAAGAATGAGAATTAAAATTTGGAGGTTTGTGGAGGCAATTAAAAAGGGGAATGTTTTGAAAACCAAACAAAGTAAAAGGAAACAGCAGAAAAGGGAATCACAGAAGGAAGCTTTAAAGAGGGAGGGGATAAAAATTGAAGTTAGAAAAGGAGGGAAAAAAATGAAGGAAAAAAGAAGTAATAAGAAAAAGAACCAGGAAATAAAGAAATATGGAAATCGAACAAAAATGAAAAGAAATTGTTTATTCAAAAGACATAGAGATAATGATTAAATAAGGATTAGGAAAGGAGATTCTGCAAAGTGATGAGGTGTATATAAATGTATTTGAAGTAATAAATTATTTAGAAAGGAGGAAAATATTGATTTTTAAAATGGAAAGACTGGAACTGATACTTTCTTGTTATTAGAATACTTGGTTTTTTAATAAACTATATATAGTTTAGTAAAAACAAGTATTCTAATAACAAGAAAGAGATAAATGGAATAAATGTGAAAAAGAGAAACTATGATGAGTTTATTAACTATATTTAATGAATTTAAGAATATAGTTGAAATGAATTATGATAATTTCTGTAATGAGATTAATATCAGTGTTTATGATTAATTGAATAGATTAATTTTTCTTTTTGAAATTATAAATGATTTGGTGTAATTGAAGGGAAAAGTGTCATGCAGAATCTGACTTAAAAGGTATATGTGTTATGTAGTTGTTAGGAGATTATTGTTATTAATTCTTAAGGTGATAATTAAAAAGTTAAATGATTATTGGGATTTAAAGAGAAATTAGCTAAATGATATATAAGGTATAGGGGTGGCACACTCTAATTGGTAATTGTGGGGAAAACTTTTTGAAATGTTTGAATTGAGATGAAATTTTTAAAATAATGAAATAAGAATATGCAATGAAATTGCAAACCTGACAGATAAAAGTATAAAGCACAATGAATATGAAGATATGAGAATAATTTAAAGCTAAAAGAAATGTTAAGAATATATAAAATAAGTTTGAGGAAAGTATTTGAGAAAAGTAATAGAAAATATGTAAAGTAATGATAAGATAAGAAATTAAATGTGAAAGATGAATATGTAATCAAGATCATGTTTGTATGGAAATCTGAAAACCTGGAATCATGCTGTTCACTAAAAAAGATGTTACTGAAATGTGGAAAAATAAAATAAAACTTTTTATAAAGGAAGATTAAAAAGAATGGATTATTGTAAATAAAATAAGAGCTCTTAAAAGATTATTAATATAGATATGTATATAATATGATATATAAGATATATGTATTTGTTGATGCAAAATTGTTGTTATGAATATAAATGTGATTTGTATTTTTGAAAATTACAATAAAAACAAATTTTAAAAAAAGAAACTGGTTCTAAATTGATAGGGAAAATTGAGGAATATGGAGAAGAGGCAGGGTTGAAAATAAATAAAAAATCAAAACAATAGTTAAAAACCTTACAGATAAACAGAAAAAGAATTGACAGAGAAAATAGATCTTCAGATAGTAAAAGAAGTTAAATATTTAGGCATCTATTTAACAGCAAGATGTGCAACAATGAAAGATAATAACTATATAAAACTAATTGTCAGGCTTCATTATCGTTGCCATATGGCGCCCTACACATACCTGGGGGTGGAGAGTCCAGTCCAGACGAAACTGAGCTGAGCCGATTCCGGCACAGGGCTTCGCACCCCCTCTTCTTCCAGATGCGGCAGCTGGATGGACTGTTGGGATGGCGCCTCCCTCCTCCTCTCACCGCGGCCAGCTGGATGGACTGTCGGGGCAGTGTATCGGTGCAGCGTTTCTCTCTCTCTCTCAGTGTGGCTGGCTAAACAGCATTGCAAGCCAGCTTATCAGCTAATTAGTGCTCCGTATTTTTCATTGGGGAGGTGTTCAGCTTCTTTGGACTAGAAATGGCAGTGCACGCTATGGGGTGGGATGACACCAAGGCAGTATTAGTTGGGGATATGCACAGAGGGTAGGCTTGGGGATGGGGAGGATTGCGGGGCAGTGGGGCACACAGGGAAGCGGCAATACGTTGCCAGGAAAGGGGGGTTAGGAAATGGTTACGGGTGGGGATGGCAATGATTAAGGGTGGAGATGACAATGATTAAGGGTGGGGAGGGATTATAAATAGCACTGAGAGGCAGATGCTCTCAGCGCTGGTTTTGCCTGGAATTGCCATTTGTTGCTGTTGTTGGAGGAAACAGACCAAAACAAAGTCTTGCCACAACCATATTGTGAGTAAAAGTAGTTTATTGGGAAGTTTCATTGTATTCCAATGGAAGCTGACAGAAAACTAACACTGAGCAAGCACTCTTCTCACTTTTGAAGCTGCTGTTTGAGAATTATGGTAGAAGGTAAAGACCAAGAATGGTTGGAGTGAATGGAGTCTGAGAATGTTGATGATAGCAGTGAAAAGGGACAGGAAGAGACGCATGTAGGGGAGAAGGAATCTCTTCCAGTGACAGCACAGCCAGCTGTGAGACCAAAAACAACCAGAGATGTACGATTGAGTCATGTTACTAAAGGAGGTAAGCCTCAACTAATGGAACAAATGTTGGACTGGAAAATCAGACGGTGGCCTGGAGCTGAAGATGACCAGTGGCGAGTTCCATGAAGTGATAAAATGGAACTTTTATGTGATCAATTTGGGGATATGACACTGAGGGGCCCAACAGATAGCAGGTCTGCAGGTTGTAGACAAGCATTTGGCAAAACAACAATTCTGGTGGCCAAGCATGCGATCGGATATCAAATTGTATATAAAATCATGCCCAGTATGTTTAGTAAATAAAACGAAAGTAGGAAAACCAGCAGGCTTGTTGCAATCTGTCTCTGAACCGATGAAACCTTGGCAGGACAATGGGATGGATTTTATAGTTGATTTACCAGATAATAATGGATACGCAGTTATATGGACTATTGTTGATTTATTTTCGAAACAGGCACATTTTGTACCTTGCAAAGGAATACTATCAGCTAAACGATTAGCATAGTTGTTCATACAACATATATACCAAATACATGGAGTACCCAGAAGAATTATATCCGATAGAGGAGTACAATTTATGTCAAAAATTTGGTGTGAATTCATATATACAATTGGCTCAACACAAGGATTAAGTACAGCGTATCATCCAGCCACTAATGGAGCAGCTGAACGAGCTAATGCTGTTATTGAGCAATATCTCCATTGTCATGTTAATTATCAACTGGATGACTTTACTGCCGTATGCTGAGGTCGCCTATAACAAATAGTTAATGGTATGGAATTTGTACCTGTACCGGAATGATCACATGCTGAACAGGCGCAGGAAACTCCGAATACTACCACATGGGTGGACAATATAAAGAAAAAATGGGACTCAGTTCAAATTGAATTTAAAAAGGCCCAGGAAGCATATAAATTTCAAAGTGATAAAAAAAGATCGGACTAGAAACCCTACAAGATTGGGGATTGGATCTATCTATCAACAAAATACATACACCTGGGATTAAATACAAAAAAATTAGGACCAAAATACATATTGGACCATTACAAATAATACGGATCATAAATCTTGTTACAGTAGGTCTTCAACTACTGTCTCACTTTAAACGACTTCATCCAGTATTTCACATAAATCTTCTGAAGCCAGCCGATATGATCAGACAAGAACCAAGGTTGATTACACCAGGACAGATACGACGATCATTATGAGATCAACAAAATACTCGATTCACAACATAAACGGGGCGTCCTGCAATATTTAGTTAGCTGGAAAGGTTATCCACTCTCAGATGCTGCATGGGTACCATATATAGATGTGTCCATCCCCCGGCAATGATTCCATAAGAAATACCCCACTAAGGTGGGGTGGGGGAGCTGAGCTGGTTCTGGACATGGGGCTTCGCACCCTCTCCTCCTCCCGACATGGCCAGCTGGATGGACTGTCGGGACGGCATATCAGTGCAGCGTTTCCCTCTCTCTTTCAGTGTGGTTAGCTAAACATCATTGCAAGCCAGCTTATCAGCTAATTAGTGCTCCGTATTTTTCATTGGAGGGTTTTCGGCTTCTTTGGACTGGAAATGGCAGTGCACACTATGGGGTGGGGTGACACTAAGGCAGTATTAGTCAGGGATATACACAGGGGGTAGGCTCAGGGAGTGGAGGATTGCGGGGCAGCGGGGCACACAGGAAAGTGGCAGTATGTTGCCGGGAAAGGGAGGTTAGGAAATGGTTACGGGTGGGGATGGCAATGATTAAGGGTGGAGATGACAATGATTAAGGGTGGGGAGGGATTATAAAAAGCACTGAGAGGCAGACGCTCTCAGCGCTGGTTTTGCCTGGAATTGCCATTTGTTGCTCTTGTTGGAGGAAACAGACTAAAACAAACAAAGTCTTCCAAATTGTGAGTAAAAGTGGTTTATTGGGAAGTTTCATTGTATTCCAATGGAAGCTGACACTAATGCAACAAATTAAGTTGGACTTGGATAAATACACGAATCTACAACTATCTTTGATAGGGAGAATAGCCACTATAAAAACAAATATACAACCAAAATCAAAAATTTTTATTCTAAATGATACTGATACAAATAGAGAAAAATATTTTGAAGAATTAAATAGAACAATCTTGAACTATATCTGGCAAGGGAAAAAAGCAAGAATAAAACTGAAAATGTTACAGGAATCTAAAAGCAATGGGGGTTTTGGACTACCAGATTGGGAGCTATATTATTAGGCATCTGTACTTATATGGGTAAAAGAGTGGATAAACCTGAAACAGAAGATTATCACTATCAGAAGGACGTGATCTCCAATTGGGATGGCTTACTTTTTTATGGTATGGAAGGAGTATGATACATTGATATTTTCAAAGACACATTGCTTTGCTTCGGGTATGGGAAATATTAAATTACAAAACTGTATGAAAATATCATTCTGGCTTTCTACAATGGAAGCATTGATACATCCAAATCCTATTAATTTGAAAAAAAATGTATTTTATAAAGACATTTTAAATGAGAATGGGGAACTTAAAACTAAACAACAACTACAAAACTAAGGGGTGGACTTAGCTTGGTGGCTGCATCTGCAAATAAAATCAAGATACGAGAAAGATGCAAAAAGATGTTTGTTAGATTTCTTTAAGAATCCAGAACTGTTGATTTACAATATATGGTTGTAAGTCATGATGACTCATCATTTTACTGAAGCCAGGATACTGATTGGCTGCAAGAAGTAAAATTACTATAAAGCAGGAAGTCAGAGAGCTCTGTATCTCTCCATATCTCTCCATCTCTCTCCATTGATGTGTTTGAGCTACGGTATTGCTGTTTTGCCTGCTGACTATGATGGTTAGTTTTCTACTGTTTTGACTGAAGAACTGTGTATGAATATTGGACTGAATCTTGGACTGTGATTATATTCTATATATAAAACCTTTACTTTAATACCCTTCAACCTCTGTGGTTGTGTGACTTTATGCTCATTGCTACAACTTTGCACACTGCTTTAGTTTGCTGCATACTCCTTGTAACCAAGGAAACTCTGTTAATACTTAACAATGTTTACAAACATTGATAAGATATTATTAGGGACAGATGAAAAACTGATCAAGAAAATATATTTTGGTTTGCTATAGGATTAGATAAATGGCAAAAACTTTTGGATAGGAACTATAAACTGACAATGGCTACTGCATATAAGGAAAATCGCTATAAAATGTTTTATAGGTGGCACTTGCCACCAGCAAGATTAACAAAAATGTTTAGCAATATGTCCGCTAAATGTTGGAAGTGTAATCAGACCCCAAGCACTTATCAAATTGATGAACTTGTATGAAAGAAAGAAAATATTGGATGAAAATGCATAGATAGTTGGAAAAGATGATCAAGCAACATATATAGAATACTTTATTGGCCAAGTGTGATTGGACACACAACGAATTTGTCTTGGTGTAAATACTCTCAGTATACATAAAGAAGAAACATTCGTTAAGAATCAAGAATCATAATGTACAACAATTAATGATAGTCATAGGGTACAATCAACATCAAATCATACTAGGAAACAGAGGATACAAGCAACAAAGTTACAGTCACAAGTGGGAGGGGATGGGTGATAAGGAGTGATGAGAAGATTAACAGTAGTAGTAGTATACACTTTGTAAATAGTTGAACAGTGTTGAGGGAATTATTTGTTTAGCAGAGTGATGGCTTTCGGGAAAAAACTGTTCTTGTGTCTAGTTGTTCTGGTGAGCAGTGCTCTATAGCGTTGTTTTGAGGGAAGGAGTTGAAACAGTTTATGTCCAGGATGTGAGGGGTCTGTAAATATTTTCACAGCCCTCTTTTTGACTCGTGCAGTATACAGGTCCTCGATTGAAGGCAGGTGGGTGGTAATTGTTTTTTCTGCAGTCCTAATTATCCTCTGAAGTCTGTGTTTGTCCTGTTGGGTTGCAGAACCAAACCAGACAGTTATAGAGGTGCAGATGATAGACTCAATAATTCCTCTGTAGAATTGGATCAGCAGCTCCTTGGGCACTTTGAGCTTTCTGAGTTGGCGCAGAAAGAACATTCTTTGCTGTGCTTTTTTGATGACGTTTTTGAAGTTAGGTGTCCATTTTAGGTAATGTGATATAGTAGAACCTAGAAATTTGAAGGTCTCTACGGTTGATACTGTGTTGTCTAGTATTGTAAGAGGTGGTAGTATGGGAAGATTTCTTCTAAAGTCTACCACTATTTGTACAGTTTTGAGTGTATTCAGTTCCAGATTGTTCCGGTTACACCACGAGGCAAGTTGTACAACCTCCTGTCTGTATGCAGATTCATCGTTGTCTCGAATAAGACCAATGACTGTTGTGTCATCAGCAAACTTCAGTATTTTAACAGATGGATCATTTGAGATGCAGTCATTGGTATATAGTGAGAAGAGAAGTGGAGATAGCACACAGCCTTGGGGGGCCCCTGTACTGATTGTACAGATATCGGATGTGATTTCGCCTAGCTTCACCTGCTGCTTCCTGTCTGTTAGGAAGCTTATGATCCACTTACAAGTGTGTTCATGTACTGCTAGTTGGTTTAATTTACTTAGAAGAGTGTCTGGAATGATGGTATTGAATGCTGAACTGAAGTCTACAAAGAGGACCCTTGCATAGGTATTTGGAGATTCGAGGTGTTGTAGGATGTAGTGCAGAGCCATGTTAACAGCATCATCTGTCGATCTATTTGTTTGGTATGCAAACTGCATGGGATCTAACAGTGGATCCGTGATGGTTTTCAGGTGGGACAGCACAAGCCTTTCAAAGATTTTCATAACTACAGATGTTAGAGCAACTGGTCTGTAGTCATTCAGTTCCTTGATGGAGGGCTTCTTTGGCACTGGGATGATGGTAGAACGTTTGAAGCAGGAAGGAACATAGCCCATCTCTAGTGATCTATTGAAGATTCGGGTGAAGATGGGGGCCAATTGCTCAGCACAGATTTTTAAGCAAGAAGGAGTTATCTTGTCTGGCCCTGGTGCTTTTCCTGACTTTTGTCTGTGTAATAGATCTTGCACTTCTTTTTCTGTGATCACCAGAGGTTGTGAGCCCAATGAATAGGGGCCAGTTGTAGGAGGCTTGTCTATTGGTGTGTTTGAGATGTGTGTTGTGGAGATAGATAGCTGTAGTTTCTTTTCAAACCTGCAGTAGAATACATTCAGGTCATCTGCTAGTTGTTGATTTCCTTCTGCTTGGGAAGGAGGTTTGCTGAAGCCAGTGATGTTTTTAAGAGTTTTCCACATGTTCGCTGGTTTTTGCTGCTCTGATCTCTCTTGTTAATATGTTTCTGGCCTGGTTATATAGCATTCTGTCACCTTTTCTGTAAGCTTCCTCTTTGGAACGATGTAGTTGCTTAAGTTTAGCTGTGAACCAAGGTTTATTGTTGCTATATATTTTCAGGTTCCTTCTTGGTACACATAAGTCTTCGCAGAAGCTAACATGATGTTATAGTATCTGTGAGCTCATCTAGGTCTGCAGAGGCATCTTCAAAAATATTCCAATCAGTGCAATCAAGGCAGGCCTGGAGTTTCAGCTTTGCCTCATCCGACCAAGTTCTCACTGATTTAATTGTTGGTTTAATGGTTTTAAGTCTTTGTCTGTAGGCAGGAACAAAGTGAATCATGTAATGGTCAGAGTGTCCCACAGCTGCTCGTGGTAAAGACCTATAAGCATCTTTTACTGTTGTGTAGCAGTGGTCTAAAGTATTTTTGCCTCTGGTGGGACAATTTACATGCTGGAAATATTTTGGGAGCTCTTTCCTTAAATTTGCTTGATTGAAATCTCCTAAAATGATGGGAAAGGAACCTGGGTGTTTGGCTTCAGCCTCCATAATTTGATCAGCAAGAGTTCGTAATGCCTTGTTTATACAGGCTTGTGGAGGAACATACACAGCTATTAGGAGAAATGAGAACTCACGTGGGGAGTAAAATGGCTTGCAGTTGATGTGTAAAGACTCTTAAGTTTTCATCACAAAACTTATATATTATAGTTATATCCTGAGACCAACTGTTGTTGATATATAAACATAATCCCCCACCCTTTGTTTTATCCGATGTCTCTTTAATTCTGTCTGATTTAAAGTGCTCCATGGCTCGGGACCTGGGTACTTACGGGACCGCCTGCTGCCATCAACTACCTCCCGCCGCCCAGTACGCTCCCACAGGGTTGCCCTACTTGGGGTTCCGCCACCTGATCGCTGTCGGCTGGCGGCCCCGAGGGTGCGTGCTTTCTCTGTGGGAGCGCCCTCCCTGTGGAATGATCTCCCCCCGGAGATACGAGCCATGACAGATATCCTCTCCTTCCGGCGCGCAGTTAAGACCCTATTTTTTAAACAGGCTGGCCTGGCCCAGTAAGGGTTAAAGGGGTTTTAGGTTAATAGGGTTTTTAAAATTTTAACTATTTTTAAACTTTCGGGATACAGCTATATTTATATTTAATTCGGTTTTAAACTCTATTTAATCTTGTATTTTTGTATTTTAATGTATTTACTAGGCTGTACACCGCCCCGAGTCCCTTTTCGGAGAGGGAGCGGTATAGAAATATGATCAAATAAATAAATAAATAAATAAATAAATGTCTGAAATCCTGGGATGTATATGATGTTGTCCCCAGAATTTGTGGATTAAGCCATGTTTCAGTAAAACAAAGAACAGCTGAATTATAAAAATCATAATTGCATCTATTTAAGAGATGAATTTCATCCATCTTGTTAGCCAGTGAGTGTAAATTAGTCAGAAAGATTGAAGGGAGAGGAGTTTTCCCCCCATCCCTTCCTTAGTCTGTTTAAAATTCCGGCTCGTTTACCTCGTCTCCTCTTCCGGTGTGATGGCTTCTTTGATTTCTTTGTTGTAACTGATAGCATGGGGGAATTGGTTAGAATCTCCTCCGCGTTTGCAAAGACAGGTGGGGGTGGGGAATCAGAGAGCTGCTCCTTAAGGAAATGTTGCCTAATTCTTAGCAGATGGTCTCGTGAGTATGAAATCAGTAGTGAATTGCAGATAATAATAAGGAATAAAGAAACCATTAGAGAGCATTTCACCGAGGCAGCCGTCCTCGGCGCCATCTTGATATAGATCTGAAACCAGAATATTTTTGTTGAGTATAATGCCAGAGGGCTACAATAAGGGAACTATATATCTAGTTTTGCATGTATTGATAGCAGTGAGGATTGTATTTGCACAATATTGGAAAAATGAGAACACCCCATCAGATGAGGATGTAATTCGGAAAATATTAGTCTGTGCAGAGATGGATAGATTGATGTTAAAAATAAAGGACAAGGAAGACATAGAATATTACTTAAGATGAAATAGATTTTACAAGTGGTTAGATATAAGAGGTAGAAATTAGATGAAGAAACATTGTTGTTATGTATGAATTAATAAAAAGATGGTTTATAATTATAAGTATGCTAATATAATCAACAGAATTACAAATAAGCTAATATAAAGAAAAATCTCCATTCAAAATTCTCAGTTATTTCTCAGCATTCTTAAACTCACCATTATAGGTCTGAACTCTGGTCATCATGAATTTATTAAGAATTATTTTTCTGCGGATTTAATAACTGGCAGGGTTATTTGTGGCAGAGGTGATGATTCAGATCAACCATAAATCATTTAGGTCTTTTTAAAATTTTTTTTATTGAAAATTAGATTTTAAAAACATTTGAACGTGGTGATCTTTTGACATATATCAACAGTTTTTACATTGTTATAATAGCAGAATGTCATCAAATAATATTAACATTTATATGTATGTATGTATGCATGCATGCATGTATTTATGGTATTCAGCTTTGTTCGGGTATTTTCCCACATCATTATAGTTATGCTTTGAAAGTTGTAGCTATGTTTCGGCAGAATCTCATCTGCCATCATCAGGCTTGTGTATTGTGTTCGTCTGTACACAAGCCTCATGATGGCAGATGAGATTCTGCTGAAACGTCGCTACAACTTTAAAAGCACAATTATAATGACATGGGAAAATACCCAATCAAAGCTGAATACCATACATATAAATACCCGCGAAAACGTAAGAAAACACACACACACATACACATACACATACATATATCTCCAGAACCCTCATCTCCAGAACCAAACGCCTAGCTGACAAAGACCACCTGAGAATAGAATTACACACCCTCACTAACATATAAATTTCCAACGGATTCCAAAGAAACACAATTACCAACCTAATCCTAAAGGAGACACCCCCAGAAACCAAGACACAGAACAGGACAACGTTATCGCCCTCCTCCTCTACATCAAAGGCACCACAGATAAAATCAGCAAAATTCTCCATAAACACAATATCAGGACAGCCTTCGGCAGTGACCAAAAAATAGCCAACATCCTAAGAAAACCCAATAGACAAGATCCAGCTAGAAAACCAAGGAGTTTATGAAATACTATGCAACAATTGCCCAGCCACATTCATTGGACAAACCAACAGGAAAATAAATGCATGCATTGCAGAACACAAGAACGCAGTCAGAAAAGAAGAAAATTCTTCCTCCCTTTTCCAGCACCTTAAAGCCACAGGACATGAAATTAATTTTGAGGAAACCAAATTAATCTCCAATACTGGACACTTCAACAAGAGAATAATCAGGGAAGCCATCGAAATATAGAAACACCTCCATAACATGAATAAACGGGATGATGCCTCCCATCTACCAGACATTTGGAAACTAGCCCTTATCAACAAATGAGTCCCAGCCATGAAAACCAACACCAGACCCAAAACAACACATGACACCAACACCATTCTCT